>CAHIKZ030002497.1:157500-230000 GCA_903632075.3 Acanthosepion pharaonis | reverse complement strand
AATGCAATATGGCTTCCTTCTATCTTTTCTACAAATATTTTCATGGCAATTTTTCTGAAGAGCTTTTTTCCTTTGACTGCATGAATTTAAGGATGGTACTAGATTGGGAGTTAGGTCTCACTGTGTTATTGTTGAACTAGCTAGGTGTAACTGGCTGGTCTATTTCTTATCTCACACTTCTTACTTGTGGAATTTCTTGCTTCCCTGCCACCTACAATGTTAAAAAATTTAAATACATCAATTACCATCTTCTATCTTCCAGAATCCTGTTCCTTCATTGTCCTTTTACTCAGTTCTTCTCACTAAAGTCTTCACATTTTTTTTCACTCCCTATGACCCTTGCATCTTAGTGACATTATTGCATTGCTTGGAATAAAATGATTAAAAAAAAAATAATTAAGGAATTAAAAAAAAAATAATATTATTTGAACAATTTGTCATGAAAAAAATAAAATTTGTACTAAAATGTCCTAAAAAATAAATAGTGAAATTTCATGAAAATGACCTTCTTCAGGTTTTTAAGTCTGACAGGTAACCTCAAAAATGTACCTCAAAAATAGAGTTTCTAGATTTTAAAGAAGAGAACAGAGATAGTCTGAAATCTTTATAGCCAGTAGCAAGAGTACAATTTCATTGTTCTTTGGTCATTGAACTGATAATTATTCTTCTTGGCATGTTCGAGACAATTTGTCCCGTTTACGCCTGGCCAACCTTGGTTTGTTATTCTGTGATGTCTTGAACTAAGAATCAATTTCTCTGTGTGTTTGGCCTTGCAGTTTAGCCATGCTGACCAGTACATCACTGTAGGCTAACCATTGTTCTATAAAATATGCTTGTTTAAGATAGTGTGAATATTGTACTCCTGGGTCAGTGCCCTTGTAATGTGTCTGTTAACTGTTTTTGGGACAATGGTAGTGGAGTTGGGTGGAGGGAAAAAGCAAGTTCAAGATGAAGATGTTATATTCTGAGTGGAAATATTTTGATTTGGATAACTATATCTACTTAAAATGTCTCCTTTTGACCAGGAAGAAGTTGATAATTGTATTGTCAGGTAAAAGAGTTTAGAGTTTAGTTGATGATGTATATTTATTTTGGGATTTTATGAGTTTTTTTTTGTTTAAATTTTGCTTTATTCAAATCAACATTTCTAACATGTCCATTTTCTTTAAATGCCATCTCCCTTCAGGGTGAAGGCTGTAATACTTTTCCACAGCATCTTTTTTTCTGGAATAACTGTGAACTGCCATGACATCTTGGAAGAAATAACTGAGTGATTTCTCACTACTTCCTCCACAATAGAAAATGGAAAACCACAGAATCCCATTGCTAGGAGGGGCCCATTCACCCTATCTTGATGAAAATGATGTCAACTAATTTTAAACCCCTAGACACCCAAAAACCTAAGACACATGGACTAGTAGATAAAAGTGTTGGTTGACAGATTGAAAAAAATGACTTAACCTAAAGAGTTGTGAGTTTAATCCCTGGCCTCAGCTGACAGGACAAAAACTTGGTGAGTTATGAAAGTGAATAAACTAAAACCAAGATATCAAAAAGCATGGTACATGGAATTAGAACAATCTATCTCCATGGATTAAATAAAGGGTGAAATTTGAAATTTAAAAAATATTACCTGAAGAAAGCCAAGGTATACAACAGCTGAAATGTTGTGAATATGACAGTAAAGATGAGGACAACAGTCTGGAAAATGTAAATAGTTTAAATACTATCAAGCAAATACATTATTTAACAACATTCTGGCTTAACACTAGGTGAAGAAGTGAAAAATACAGATGAACTACTTATACACGTTATTTTGGCTCCATTTGTTCCAAATCTATGCAAGACCATTTACTTTAACCAACCAGTAGAAGTACAATACATGTGATACATTATCTATACACATCTTATATATTTAAAGCATGAGGACTGTTAGAAATTTAAATGTTTCTTATATTACATTGTTTGACAAATGTTTTAACAGCCTCACAAGTACTCACCACTATCCTCTAAAAGCCAGATCAGGCTGAAAATGGAGTACTGCCACCATATATAGGCAGGAACTGCTCAGTCTTCATTTCCCAGTCTCTACAGACTCCAAAAGCATCTACGTGGCTTTGTTGCGACCTACAACTCCTTTCCTCCGGACGAAACATTGCAAGCCTCTCCCTACTCTATTGTTATTTGCAATGAAAGTGTTCAGATGAATAACATTCCTTAGTTTCACCAGTTCTAACCTTCACAGTTAAGACCCACCATGTCACACACATGTCCATTGGTGGGATGTAAGTTCCACTTAAATAATTTCTTTCCAGGAATGGCTATTTTGTGGAACCAACTCCCAAGAAAATGCTTTCCCAATCACTATAATCATAACCTATTCAAGTCAACTGTTATCAAGTTAACTATTTTCCCCACATAGCGTCATAAACTGTGCCCTTACCTCTTATTCTGTAGCTCTCTATCTCGAGTGGCTCTTTGGCCTTATACATTATTGTAAAAAGTCACTTCAGGATGGGTGTTCAGAAAGTGGAATTGTTAATCCGAGTTCAAATTCCAGCCAAGTCTAATCTGGAATTTGAACTCAGATTAACAATTACACTTTCTTGCATCAATCGCCATTAAATTTTTCACCCATCCTGAAGTGACTTTTTACAATAATGTTCTCTCTGTATAAGGCCAAAGAAGTTAATTTTATCTTTCCCAACCACATGAGAACAAAGGAATTAACTTCTTTTTATCCTCCCCCCCCCCCACCAGCAGTGCTGGTGGATTAACCTGCAGGGTAGACTGAACAATTTACTTCTGGGTGACAGCCATCTAAGAATAAGACAATTCTGAATACCAAACTGTGGAGAAGACACCAGAAAACCACTCCCCTAACTTTTTCAAGACTACATAACAATTCACAGGTAATAATAATAATAAAGAAGCTGTGGAGAACATTGACTGCTTTCAACCTGAAATAACATAGGATTCAATAAAAAGAAAATATGCTTCATTAAAAATAAGCAATACTTAGACTTCATAGAAAATTATTACTTGATGCATGGGTTGGATAAGGGACGTGAAATTTATTGGTAATATGCTGTAAGCACTTGATTCTTATAGAACAAATCAGCTAAAGAATCAACCTGAACAGTTGTCCAGAATGAGAAGAATTTTGCAGTTTTCCAGAAGTCATACAAGATATGCAATGTGCATGCATTTTAGATTAAAAGAATTGCCGGAAAAATAGTTGGTCTCCATGTACAATGCACATAATCCAGGTGTTAAGTAATTCTGAACAATTGAAATGTTTGGATTTAGAGGAAAACTAATTAATGCAGAGTCAAGATATAAATAACCACTGAATTTGACCAGATTAAATGATTTGATTTCTAACGTGAAGATGTTATTCTGAAATGAGGTAAAACTGGTACTGAGCTTTTACAAGAACAAACTATTGATACTAAAAGGTGTTCAGTTTTCATGTTATTTGCTATGTGTTTCTTTTTGTTCTAAGAAGAATGGTGGATAAAATCAATGTGTTTATCCAATAAAAAATATTTTACTGATATATTTTAAAATTTTGTGTTTTATTCACTTCTTGAAAGGCATTTATAATGTTCACTTAAAAGTATATATGTTTACATATAACACAAAATATGTTAAATGGCCAAAAAAATTACTATATCAAAAAATGGACATATAAAACAGTGCTCAATGTAGCAGCTTAGAAAAACAGACATGCAGAGCAAGCTAATACAATGAAAATAGGTAAAACACGGTATACTACCACACACTACTATGGTTTTGACCACTAGGTCTTATGAGTGTGTTGTGGTTTGAGGAACACTTTCCTCAAACAACAACACACTATTATTATCAGCACAGGAAGTCAAGAAGGGGAAGCAGTGTGAGTGAAAAAAAAATTAGCCACTTATAAAGACAGTGTGGTGTTGATGAATAGGTGAACAGAAATAATGTCTAAATGTAAACATGTAAGCAATGTTGTCAGCCTGTATGACCCTGGATGAAGAAAAATAAATTTTTTTTTGGCTCGCACTGCCTTTCCTTTTTCATTTCCAATGCTTAAATTAAACAAAATTATAACCCACAGGGTTACAATTCAAAAGAAAATCATGACAGAAAAAGATTATCATTAAATTTACATCCTTGCTGATGACACTTTTTTCAGTGTATTATGCAAAAAGGATGTAAAATTTTACATCCAAATTTTTACTTTACTTTTGTGCAAATAAATAAATGATAGTATCCAGTTGCAATTTCTAATAGCAAATCTCCAATTATCTCCATTGTCATTTAACAGATATCTCCCTTGAAAAATAGTTTTCTTTTCATTTTTTTTATTCTTGATAAAATCCAAAAATGAATCAGCAATATTAGTGATCCTGACCTGGCATCTTGGCGTCAGTCAATTTCTGACCACCATGATGTAGTTTTCCTGTGCCTTTTGTATAAATACTTTCATGGTAATTGTTTGGCAAATACTTTGCTATGATTTAGATTTTTTTAAATTGTCTTTTTATTCCCCTCCCCCACAGACAATGAATTGTACATATGGAGCCTAATTAGGACATTCATAGAGACATTGAGATATTATGGTGGATGTAGTAAGAATGGTAAGTAAGAATGTGTTGTTTTGGTGTTTGGAATATTGTGGTATGTTTGGGTCAGTGTTTTTGTCTAGATAAGTTTAAATTTAAGACAGAAAAAGACTGTCCTTTTTCCACATTCCCCATTTTGACCTTGTGGCACATTTTGTAATTTTTACAAATAAATATCACTCTTTGCTATGGTATCTAGACTTTATGAATATAAGCATATCATCAATTTACAAGTGAATTAACCAAGATGTAACCATAATTCTATGCTAACAGTTTCCTGTCTCACACTTCTTGCTATTCAAACTCCCTTTTGGCTTCATGTTTTCCAGCCAACTTTGTTCCTCAAAAGTTTAAATGCAATGTCAATTGACACCTAGTGTCTTCTTAATTACTCTTCTATTGTTCTTGCTCCTTCATAATGTTTCTCTTTTTACTTTTTCTTTCACACTCAGCAGCCCCTTGTGTCTTAGTGGCTTTGCTGCCTTGCATTAGCAGATATGATAAAAAAGAAAGAAAAACAAAGAAAGTTTAGGATGAAGCTGCAAATCACCAAGTTTTATTTTTTTGGCACATCTTTTACTTAGTTCATGTCAGGGTTAATTCAATTCAATGCTGGTTTCTAAAGTACACTGTTTCAGCTACATAATGGTTACATGTACACCTACATAATGAGATCTTTACTATGCCCTGAAAGACTGGCTCAAAATGGTAAACCCTACTGTACTGATCACAAATTCAACAACCTGAATTGAGTAGAAGTGTTTTGAACCTTATGGGTATAAAATCCAGACAGTTTTGATCAATTGTTTTTGTTTACATTTTAATACAAGATCAGAAAATATAATAAAATCAGTCAGTACTGTTGCAACAATAGAAAAGGGAAGATGTCTTTACACTCTTATGTTCCTTAGTGGTAAGTAGTTGCATTTAGCACTCTTATTTTTAGGGGGAATTGTATCTCAGCTGTGACTTCTGGAGGTTGACCTTTGAGGTCAGATGCAGGCCAAAATAAGGTAGTTGATTTTGATTGGCTGAGCCAGCATGGAAATGATAGGTTTTTCAGAGAATTGTTTCTTGGTTATAAAGCGATGTAGATGTGTTCTCTTTCATGTCTGAAATGGCTTCACAGTGAAGGGAAATGTCTCCACTGGATAGTTAGTATATGTTGACATGAACATTAATAAAATAGTTAAGTTAAAATTATCTTTGCTGATGTCTTTTACCTCTGAACCCTAAACATCCAGTGATCACTGGCATAGAGAGAATTGGCACCATTGACCTCCCAGCATGAGGGAGCTATACAACAGTTTGCCCAACCTGTTGACATCTGTCCTCTCTATATCCCTCTTGTTTCCTCCAGGAAACAACACTGCTACAACTACTACTACTACTACTGAAATAAAGTTAGGGAAAAAATACTAAGAAAATTGTCTGTCAGTCATTTAGTTGGTAATGCAGCTCTAGTGCCTGAAGAATTGCCAATAGATCACAAAATGCCAGAGACAACATAAAATTATTTCTAGTTGATTAATTGATTTGATTTTTAGAGCTTATCAACCTTTTGCAGTTTATTTAAAACCCAGAAAATATTTTTAGATTCTAAGAATTATTTTGAGATTATTATGATTTACTGCTACAAATCCTACTAATTAACCTATATTTTTGTGGGGGAAGAAGCAGTGGATTCATACTTTCTCAAAGGTATTTGCGCATAAGTGAATATAACAAACCCAACTGGAAATGGAACTTGGCTCTCCAGTTAGCAGTCCCAAACCATTATTCATTACATCCACTGCACATCCAAGTATTCCCAAGTGGTCACCCATCTAGTTACTAACCAGGTTCAACATCGCTTAACTTTGATGTTCATATGAGATCCAGTGTTTCAACATGATATAGCTGTAATCCTCTATTTCTTCTGGCTTACTTTGTATATAAAGAAAACATAAAAAAGGTTGCTGATGAATTTTTACTTTTATAACTTAGTATTATGAGCTTTCGTTGATCATCACTATGAAAGTCAAGGATTAAATTTTACGTTTCCATGTCTGTATTTTTCTCATTTTACCTTTGAAGATTTCTGTCTTAATTTTATGAGATGAGGAGTTATCATTATTTAAATTATTTACAGTTGGACTCATGTCCTCATTTTTGTTGTTATTATCACAACATTTTGGCTGCTATGCCTACCAGCCTTCTTCAGGTATCTGTTGATCTGCGTATCCTTCAAGGAATTTCAAACTGAACCATTTATTTAAATTACAGATGTAGATTGTTCATGTTTTGTTGACCATGTCTATGGATATCTTGTTTTGTTCTTTTCTTTTTTTTAACTTCATTTTGTTTTTTTTTTATCATGACACAGTTATTGCTAGTTCTGTTTCCACTGATTCTAATTTTGGACTACCTAATCCAGGATTGAACTCACAGTTACTATTCCATGAAATTCAAGAACAATCACTTTAATCCTCTAGGTTATCTAGATTTCTTTGAAGAACAAAGTTGAAATATCAAATTTTCCTTTTGTTATTAAATTGGTTAAACTCTGCTGCCATTACATTCAGTTCTTTTTCTTTTAGAATAACCAAAGTTATTCTTTGATTTTCATCATCAATGCAAACTTCACTTTGAACTGTGCAACACCAAGTAACCTTACTCTGAAGCTCAATAAATCTGAATTAGTTATTCAGTGCATCTCTTGACTCCAGTCATAGCCACTCGAGGGATTCTGAAAATGCTTATCAGTTTGGTAATCTTTGGGGAAAAGTATGAAGGAGAAAAAAAAATTGCTAAAAGACTTTGGCAAAATGGTTCCTCTTTGTCACATCTTTTTGGTACTTCAATCTAATCTACTTGTGATTTAATGAGGCAACTTAGGTTGGCCTCTTTAGATTCATGGTGAAATCAGAACACTATAGAAATGTCTTTGGCTACTATTCCCCCAATTAGACTGTTACTGCTTCTAAATCCAATAAGCACATATATTAATATTACTTATCTTTCCCAATGATTTCACTGTCTTCTTGATAATCAGTAGCATCATCATCATTACTATTATATCTGTTATACTTTCTGTTACAATAATAAAATAATTGTAATAATTATTATTATCCATTATACTTTTTGTCATAAGAATTATATTATTATTATTGTTATACTTTCTCTCACAGTAATAAAATAATCATAATAATAATTATTATCCATTATGAGTTGTCATTGTCATGAGAAGTTTTTTTAAGCTTTTCACTCCAAGCAAGGTGACAGTGCCACTAGCACGCTAGGGGTTACAGAGAGAGGAACCAACAGTAAAGAGGCATGAAAGATGGAAGGATGAAAAGAAGGACAGGGAATAGATCAAGGTATCTGAAGATGTCGATTGACATTACATTTGAATAGTAAGAGATTATAGCTATCAAGGAAGCAAGTAAGAGGAAGGGAGTTCCACAGACTGGAAGTGCGAGACATGAAGCTATTCGAGTAGAAGAGACAACGACATTTAACCATTTTGACAGTGAAAGAGTGGGACTGAGATGCCAACCTAGTGACATGTTTAAATTCATGCAGATTGGGAACTAGTGAAAATAGCTCATAGAAGCAGTTACTGTGAAAGTATTTGTAGAAAAGACAGAGGGGGGCAGCGACCCGTCTGTGAAAGAGCAACTGTAAATGAGATGCAAGATCAGGCCCAACCACATTGCATATCCATACTATTATACTTTTTGTCAGAATAATAAAATAACACTAATAATTATTATCTGTTATACTTTTTGTCACTATAAAATAATAATTATCACATTATAATTCTGCTTGTTCCTTAATTAGCATGTACATTAGACTCTATCATTCCACACAACTTCAAATAACAGGTTAGGAAAGAAACTCCATCAATAGTGGAAAGAGAACTAACAGCTACTGGACTTGAAAAACCTGTTTTCCTGAGAAATTCTTTTGAGAGAAGGATTTTAGAAATTTCAACTGAAAACAGTACTGGTTGCTTGGTCAATGCATGCCAAACATTTCCTTGTAGAGAAACTGCTAATATTATCATTACCATTACCTCAGATGAATAAAGGACTATACAGTCTTTTGATTCCAAGCAAAAATGGAAGAAAAAGATGTATCAGAGATGCTGTTTGGTTTTAGGGAGAAATAGAAAAGATAGAGGAAGTAATAACATCCTGCTTTAGTGAAATGGAAAAAGTTGTCAATTCATTTGTAGCCTTTGAATTTTTTTTTTAAAGATCATGGCCTGCATTCATATTTATGCGCATCATTGCAATATTATTTGAAAGTTGTTAAGTTCAAATATTTAATTATGTAATAGGGGAATTTTCACAAGCATTCTATATTTGTGGAACTCACAAAGAACTAATTCAGTCATTAATTCAAGAATTAAGATTCTATCGGAGTTAACAAAGGTTGTGCATTTGTGTGTATTTTAGATGGATACATATTCAGTATATAAACAAAGAAGATCTCAATATCTCTTTGACATGACCATTTTCTTTTTTGGTTCAGAAGTAAGTTAGGATAACAATGGTTAAAATGGTTGAGCTTAAGTCAGCTTTCAGCTGAGTTGAAGCAACCAATTCACTTACTTCATGGATAAGGCTGTTGAAACATGTCTGAACGCTGTTGTTGGAAAGTGGAAAAGAGAAAGATTTTCTCCTTTCCGGAAGTGTGGTCATAAAATTGGGCATGTGACCAGAAATCCTTTTTGGTTTCTTTATAACTTGCATCATTAATTTCATTTTCCATTCTTTATTATTATTTTATTTATTGGTTTAATTTCAATTGCCCACAATTCCCCAGAATATTTAAATAGGAAAACCATGAAATTTACACAAACAAGTGTTATTATTATTATTATTATTATTATTATTATTATCTTATACATTTTATCAAATTAATAAAATAATATTATCATCATGAGTATTGTCATACATTTTGTTTCAGTGATAAAATAATAATAATAATAATAATTATTATTATTACTACCACCGCCACCACTACCTCATCACCTGTAATCATTATTATCATCATTTTAAAAGTGTTATTATACACTTATATCTTCTTCTATGTGACGTGTCTGTTCAGGATGTGGGCAGTCATAGTTCTCCACAATTTCTTGTCCTTTGTAGCTCTTGGTAAAGTTTGTATTTTTCTATTTCACCTCATCCCTCTTCTGCCAACCATTTATACAAGCTCATTAGATAGATTATGCACTGTTTTCATTTGTCACTCTTGCTCACTCTTGCCTTCAGTATGTCCTGTGAGTATCAATTTTTCTAAACCTTTTTTCCTCATCATATGCCCTAAACTATTTCTGATTCTAAATATAAATGTCTTTTTTGGTCCCATTTCCTTTAAAACATGTTCCATCCATGATATTCTCAACATACTTCTGTAAAACCATAATTATTCAGACTCAAATTTCTTCTTCATTTGTGAGGAGATCGTCCAGCAATAACTACCATATAGAAGGACCAATATTACATTGGTCAATATTACAGTTCAGTACACTTTTCTTTGTAATCACATCTTTTTCTGTTTATTAATACTTAGCTTAGCTTTTGGAAGGCATCTTTCAGTATTCCAATTCAACTTCAGAATTTGGCATTTTCCTTTTTCTCTTAAAACACTTCCAAAATATTTAAATTTTTGTACTTGATTGATTTTTGTATCTCCAATTTGTAATTCATATGTTTGGTTGAGCCTTTTGCTGACAACCATACATCTTCGCTTCTTACAATTGATGTTTAGTCCTTTCTTCTCATTTTCCTTTACTACCTGTTCTCTAGGAGTTCTTGCAGTTTCCTTTCTATGTCTGCTATCAACACTGCATCATCTTCATATCTAATGTTGTTAAGATTGTGGCCATCAGTAATGAATCCTGGTAGAACTTCTAATTCACTCTTATTTCTAATTTTATAAAACTAAGGCATTCATGGAAATATATTAACTCTCAATACACAGGTTATTTCATACAATAGGTATAAATTATAGTTACTATGATGTTGTCGCACCAAATTATAAGAACACACAACTGAATTGTTCATATATAAGATTACATTTTATTCAACCTCAGACATTGCAATTAGTGTTGGACAATGTCTGACCCAGAGCTCTCATTCCAATGTGGACCTTACATTCTTGAGTACAATGTAAAACACCGCATTTTCTGTTTCTAGAGTTAGTGTTTATATATTTCCCTGTCAAATGTTTTCCCCCACATAGTAGACACAGCTAGGGCTGATCATATGGCTCTGTACTTAGTGACCTGGAAGTAATCTCAGGTCAACCCTGTACTTGGCTTCTTTGACATCACACTGAATGCAAAGTCTATTCTGCCTGATCTGAGGTGAGACACATACTACATAATCATTAGAGAAAGAGAAAATGTACATACAATATTTTCCAATGTTTGAAACCCAGATGAAGCTGGGAGGTCATCTCAGGTTGACACTGCACTTGGATTCTCTGACATCACATTGTGCAAAGTCTATTCTACATGGTGAGCTATATACTATAAGTAGACTGTTTCTCTCTTATGATATGGTAACAGTTTTATTAATTTTACTGTAATTTCAAATTTCACATTATTAACCAGAGTACTGAAACTCTCAGAAATATAATTTTTGCAATTAACAATTATTACACAATGGGCTTACACAATAATGTGTCGAGCTTATGACCATGTGTTGAAACATCAGTTCTCACCCAATCACTGAACTGTTGAACCTGGTAAGTATAGACGGGTGACCACTTGGGAATATCAGGTGTATTAAGCTTGGATCTGCTGTTAGTGTAATGGATAATGGCTTGGAATTGGAAATTGGAGAGTCCAGTTTCAATTCTAGTAGGGTTCATTACATCCACATATGCACAAATGGCATTGCTAAGGGTTAAACAGTACGCTCTGTATCAGTAAATCATTATTATTTCCAAAACAATTTTTATAATCCAATTATATTTTCTAGCTTTAAATAACCTGCAAAAAGTTGATAAGCCATAAAAAACAGTCTATATATAAAAGTGTTCTTTTTTGATAATCCTGGGTTGTATGAAATATTTTGCCTACTGCTAGTTGGTTTGTCCTTGCTACCTTACATTTTAAAGAAATCCTAATTGACAACTGATGGCCATCCACTTTAGGGTTTTATTTCCAGCTTCAAGCCATAAAATAATTAAAACAGTTTGTGGGAGCAGGATATTGTTTCATTTCCTTGCACTTCCTGAATTCTGCAAGCAGCTTCACTAGCTTTGAGGCTCAGATTCAAATAATGATTTAAAAAAATAGCAGAAATCTCAAAACTTGTGCTTGCCATTATGATATCTGAAAGCCATAGTTGAACCATATTGATAGTGAAATATGTACACACCATGGTCCAAAAGCTTGCAGTCACCCTTTAGATTGAATAATTAGTAAGTATCATGTCTTCTTTGGATTAATTAACTCCTACTTAGCAAGGATGCTGAAACTATTTAACCTATTAGTACAGGAATTCAATTTTTTAGAGAGGGTGTTGACGAAAATTTCAAATTCACCAGTTATAAGATTGTGCTTTTCATCATTTCACCCCAAGCAAGGCAATAAAGCCTCTTAGATACATGGGCAGTGTGAAAGTGAAAAAGAAAAACACTATTAAAGAGAGAGTACAATAAAAAAAAACAGAAATTAAGAAGGCAAAAAATAACTGTTATATACCGTACCTATGAACACTAATGAGTATGTCCCCATCCTCATAAATACGTTGAACGCTATTGTAAGTGGGGGTAATATGCTATATAGTATTGTATTTTGTTGATGTTATAAAGCATTTCATTTCCAACCTCTGTTTTGGTTATTCCTCATTCAATAACCTTAAGATGGCACAGTGGAGTAATGGATAGCAGCTTGGATTGAGGAATTGGAGAGCCAAGTTCAAATTCCAATCAAATCCATTATATTCACTTATGAGCTAATACCTTTGGTATAAATCCTCTTCTCCCTCTAGTTATGGGTAAATATCAGGAAAGACCGGGTTCTATAGCCTTGGATGGCAACTGGTCTACCACAGAAAAAATGGCAACCTACTGTGGAAAAAAATCTGCCTCATCAGTCATGAATCGAAAGATATATGATTGGCTAAGCATGTATCATGCATGGCACATCACTGACTTTCTAGGTTACAACATTTTGGTGATGAGGATGAGATATTGACTCTGTGCAGAGAAAATCTAAAAAGGTGGGTGTTATATACCGTAACTATGAACACTCATGGGTATGTCCCAATCCTCATAAATACATTAGACACTATTGAAAGTGGGCGTAATATGCTGTCTAAGTAGTCCACCACTAGAAGTGGTTTACCTACTTCACGCTGCTGGTGAGTATTGTATTTTGTTGATGCTATAAAGATTACCATTTCATTTCCAACCTCCATTTTTGTTATTCTTCATTCAGTAACCCTTCCTAGGTTACAACAATAAAAATTGCAAGTTTAGATTTTTGAAGATCAAAGTTGACTTTGAAGCAAGAATTTGGAAGAGTGTCCCTCAAGCAAGAAGTGTGAGAGAAGAAACTTTTAGCATGGAGTTTTTGGTTACATCTAGCCATTTCAACTGTAAAGTGTTGAGACATAGCTGCTAATCTAGTACTACCTATCTATTTTTATCAATGTTTTATGTGTGTATCTTTCTCCCTTCTATATGACCTTCCCTCTATGTTCTAATACCTCTATTTTTCTCACTCTTTCTACAGAGATTTCTCATTTCTCTTCTTTACCTCTCTCCTTTTATCAATATCTCTATCATCTTACACTTTTTGGATCTCCCTATTTTTCCTTTTTACTCTACCATATTTTATTCTTTTTTCCAACAAAACGTTTCCATCTTAGATTGACATGACAGGAACAAATACATAGAACTCTTCCTTTCCGACACACATCAGTACACATATCTTATTAATAAGCAATAAGTATTGTGATGTAATGAATAATAATGGTTAAAACGGGGTTAAGATGTCAACATTTTATACTTGAATATTACTTTTGATATTCAGTCGCTTCATTGTAATTGCTGCCAAGGCCAAGCCTGGTGAACAGAGGTCAGGATTATGCTGATGGTGCCAAATGCTGCAAATAATTCATCTTTGGCTCAAAACTAACCATACCACATTATCAACTCTGGCATATTTTTCTAGCTCTCAGGCTTACAGCCGTATCACGTTGAAACACCAGATCTCTTACAATCACCGAAGTTAAGCAAAGTCAAGATTGGTTAGTGCTAAGATGAGTGACTGTTTGGGAATAGCACACAAGGTAAGCTTAGATGTGCAGCTAATGTAGTAGATAATGACTTGGAATTGGAAACCAAAGAGACAAGATCCAATTCAAGTTAGGTTCGTTATATTCACTTACATGCAAATATCCTTTAGAAGGTTATGGATCTATTTCATCTCCCTGCCAGCTATGGGTTAATTAGCAGAACTTGTATAAATAAATCATTATTGTCTCTACAAAAAATTCTTACAATGTAAAAATAATTTCTGGCTTCAAATAACTGCAAAAGGTTAATAAGCTGTAAAAACAAATCAAACAATTCTTCTTTCTCAATAATTTCTGAAAAGTAATCAGACTTTTCTTTTCTTTGGCTGAAATGGCTCCATTTTCTTCTCTCCCATCATTATCACTCCAACCTGAGATATACAACTGATAATCCTTTTATTGATGGCATCTTTCAAATGCTACTTGCCTTCTACTTACCAGGAGGAGAAAAAGAAGGCCATTTTGTATTAATATTCTCTTGATTTCTTCAACAGTCTGACTTATAACACTGGCTTCTCACGCAGAGAATTCCATGAACAATGCTTGAGAGAAACCTGACCCCTCATGCTTATCCTTGCTTATCCTCTACCTTTACAAGGAAAGAGATCAGGCCGAAAATGGAGTACTGTTGTCATATTTGGGCAGGAACTGCCCAGTCTTCACTTTCCAGTCTCAACAGAGTTCAACAGAGTAGAAGAGAATGAGGAGAAAGTACAATAAAGGAACAAGATTCAGGAACTTCCCTTTTTTTAAAAGGTTCAATCTTAATACATCAGCTGCCTTATCAATTAAACCATGGAACCTTCGTTCTTCAGTTATTCACATCTAGCCAGGTAACCATTCCTTATCTTCTCCAACCACCTGACATGGTGTCATCTTAATTTAGTAGTATCATTGTTTACACTCTTTGCATTCAGACTATTATCCTCATCTTCGTTGATGCTATCATAATGTTTCAGCTATTGTGCCTCCTGGCCTCCATCAGGTGTATATTAATCTGGGTAACCTACAGAGAATTCTGAACTGAACTCTTTATTTAATCTACAGGGGTAGACTGTTCTCATTCTACTGCCTATATCTAGGGATATACACCTGATGAAGGCTGGAATCCACAATGGCTGAAATGCTGTGATAACAGTAAAAAAGATTGTGGACAATAGTCTGATTGTAAATAGTGTAAATAATTATACTGCTAAATAAAGATGACAGCATTTCAGTTGGTTAGAGGAAATAAGGAATTGTCTGAATTTAAATAGTGTAAATAATGATCTCTTCAGAAATTCCGACAGAAATTAGTAGTATCAGTAGCAATATTATCATCATTTTTCTGTAAAAAAAAATGGCAGCATTTTTCAGTATGGCATTATGGGAAATGCAAGGACAAGATAACTGAAGAATTTGGTGGAAATTTTTGAAATAAAGGATGTCCAAATTGAGTATTTTTTGGTTAACTAGGAATGAGAACTCAGCAAGCCAAGTACAAATTGCAGTCAAGTTTGTTAGATACCCTTGAGGAAGGTATGAATCCATCTATGGGTTAAGTAGTATGGCATACTGGGCTCTCTAACTGTAGCTGGTAATAAGTCTAGGAGAAAGACAACTCTGAATTCAAAATCAGTTGGGCATGAGGTGAGGAAATCCATTCTGTAAAACTTATGTGAAAACTATAGCAGAAATGCCTAGTGTGTTAAGAGCTGTTGTCCTATACTGCTCAGTGGAGTCTATGAGACTTTAGTTTAGAGTGATGTTTAGAATATGTGGCCATAATTCTCAGTAGAGAATTATGGCCACATACTCCTCAGTGGAATCAACATGATTTGATCGAGTGAATGAGTATTCAAAAAAGACCTCTAATGAATAAGTTGAAAAAGTCAAAAAACATTTCTACAGGTTAGGGAAAAAATCACAAACATATCTGCATTCAAGAGGTGAAGCAGTTGAACATTGTGATATTTGACCTTTTTGAGGACATGAAAACCAATTTTTGCATATTCATATAAAGCCAAAATGAAATCTTCCACTTTGCATCGACCAATCAAATCTCAAGTGGACCTGGTTTGGCTCAACAACAAAATGCAGAAGACAAGAAGATATTTTTGATTCTTGCTTTCTATTTTCAGTTATTAGTGGATGAATCTCATTGCTGAACAATTCAGTAAGCTGAAAATAAGCTGATGCTCTAATTTACAAGTGAACATGATATTAGTTGGTTTCTCTTTTGCGTTTCGTGTTTAAACAAATTCACCAAGAGAATCAAGATTTCAGGTCATTGTTCATTTTCAATGCTTCTCATACTGAATTAAATTTTAAAAAAAATGATTTTTATAACATTTTTTTTCTTGAGTTGTTTAAATACTTTTCAATGCACCACTGTCATTATCAATTTTTGACTGTTATTTTTGTTGCTTGTTTTCACCAAGAAGTCTCTTAATTTTCAAAATTTTAATAAGCATTCTCACCACATTTATTCCAACATTATTCTTAATATATGATTAGTTTTTCTTTCATCTTATTCTTATTCTTCCTACCTAGTAGTAATAGATGTAATAGTCTTAAATTTTCTGGATTTTTTAGATGATGTACTGTTATTAAAATTAATATTTCATTTTATTTTTATTGTTAGCTTCTCAACCTTTTGCAAGTTATTTAAAACCAGGAAATATTTTTAGATTGTAAGAAATCCTTTTTTGAGATAATAAATAATGTTTTAGTGATACATCATACAAATTAACCCATAGCTAGGGGGAGAAGATGTTGATTCATAGCTTTTCCAATTGTATTTGCATGCAAATGAATATAATGGATCCAACAGAAGTTGGAACTCAGCTCTCTGCTTAACAATTGTGACCCATTATCTATTACACCACCGGCACATCCAAGCTTATAGCACCTGGAATTCCCAAGCAGTCACCTATCTAGCTACTGACCATGCTTGACATTGCTTAACTTCGTTGATTGCAGTGTTTCAACATGATGCAGCCGTAAGCCTCAGTGAATACAGGTTGAGTAATAACTGAGTATTAAATAAGAAATAGATGAGATATCTGTAGATATGGATGTCAGAACAGGAATAATACACCCCTGTTGATTAAATAAAGGGCTCAGTTTGAAATTCCCTGAATCATCAACAAGCACCACAAGTTACAATGGCCAAAACTCTATAATAAAAACAACAAAGATGAAGACAATCTAAATAATGTAATTTTTCATTTTGCTACTTTTGATTTTTAGTAGTGGGATTACATTTAAAATAATCTGCGCTAGCTTGGATTACTAATGAGAAGAAAACCAATTCAGAATTTAGTAGCTCTGGGCTTTCAGATGTAGCTAAACCTTTACTTATTACTCATTCTGATAACACTGCTATGTAGTCGGTAGATATTTTAATGAACCATTTCCATTATGAGTTATTTTTGTCTCCTTTTTCTTTCAGCTTATTTCTGAGGCTTGTTCACATTCAGTACTAAGTTTTCTGAAATTCTAATATGGAACATTTTTAATTATTATTAATTTTTCTTTCATCTTATTTTTGCTATTTGTTTACAACCTCACAATAACGGATATAATAGTCCTAAGATTTCAGAAGTTCTTGTCACAAATCATTTTCTCAGCAAAATAACAACTCAACATGCAAATTACAAATTGGAGATACTAAAATCAAGCAAGTACAAAAATTTATACATCTGGGAAGTGTTTTAACAGAGGACAGAAAGGGTGACACCAAAATCTGAAGGTGTATTAGGGTAATGAAAGATGCCTTCCAAAAGTTTTTTTATGATTTATTTCTCAAAAGGCCCTAGCAATCAATGTAGGCTTCACCCAGGGTTTACTTCTTGGTCCAACCCTGTTTCTACTTTACATAGATGATCTGCGTCAGAGTATATACTGATCAGTTAAGAATATCTTTGCTGATGATACAATGGTATATGGGTGCACCACCAAAACACTAGATGACCAAAGATTGGCGGCTGATATCCCCTTTCACCTAGCTTAAACAGATCAGTGGGTGAAAAACTAATTGGTCACATTTAATGCCTCAAAGAACCAAACTAGTTACATTCCATAATCACAAATTGGATCAAGAACTATCACCAATCGTGATCAATAGATGTCCTTTCAAAGAGCCCCTCAACCAAAATTTCAAGAGGAACTTGTACGTATAATCCATTGCTAAAGATTCTGGAAAAATGGTCAGATCTTTGTGTTGCGTAAGTAAATACCTGACTCCTTATGCTATCCTCTACCTTTACAAGAGCCAGATCAGGGTGAAAATGGATTACTGCTGCCATGTATTGGCAGGAGCTGCCCAGTCTTCATGTTCCAGTCTCAATAGAGCCTAAAAGTGTCTCTGCATCCGTGTAGGTGACAAATTATTTTCTACCCTACAACCCTCCCTCACATCTTGCTGCTCTATCAATATTATCATGAAAAGTGTTCACATAAACGACATGCCTCAGTTCCAACAGTTCTGATCTTCACAACTAGGACCTAAATGCCACACACATTGTAGTGAACCACCGTCACTCCCTTCTTCCCAGAAACTGCTGCTCTGTGGAACCAACTCTCAAGAAGATGCTTCCCCAATCACTAGAATTTTAAACTATTCAAGTCTGGGGTGAACTGTAATCTTCCCCACATATCCACATAAAATAATGCCTCTTACACTGTAAGCCTCTATGATGAGTGGTTTCCAGGTCTTGTACAAGGTGAGCATCGACATAGAAAAAAAAAATCTCACAGTTGCAGATATAACAGTTTTAAAATTCCTGAATTTCTTGTCAAACAGAACAGCCCAACATGCAAATTACAAATTGGAGATACCAAAATCAAGCAAATAAAAAATTTATATATGTGGGAAAGTGTTTTAAGATGGAAAGTGCAACACCACAATCTGAATGCACATTGAGATAGTGACAGAAGCCTTCCAAAAGCTCAGTAAAGTATTAAGAAACATGAAAATCTTGTTAGAAACAAAGAAAAGCATACTGAACTGTTTAGTTATATCAGTCCTTCTATGACAGAAAAACTTGAAGCAACAGAAATGTGGATGTTAGACAGAAGCATGATAAGGATGCCATGGACTGAACATATGAGCAATGATGAAGTTTTAGAAAAATGGAAACAAAAATGACACTTATATTAAACATCAGAAGCAGACAGTTGAAATTTCTAGGACGCATAATGAGGAAAGTGGGCTTAGAAAACTTGATAATCACAGGACATATATAAGGTAAGATGGACAGAGGAAGATGATGTATAACTTACCGAAGAAGCTTGTGTTAATGGATGGCACACTATGGATTAGGAGAGATAGCAAAAATAAAAACTTTACTAAGAGCTACAAAAGACAGGAAGTTGTGGAGAGCAGTGATCACCAACATTTTGAGGGCACACAGCAAACAAAAGAAGAGGATTTACCTTATTTATGTTGCTCTATCTTAAAACTCTCAGACTTTCAGATTGCCAGGAAACAATGCAGATTAGGAAAAAAAAAAAGAACCAGTCCCTGGTGAAATTCAAACTGTTTATGACTACTGTCATACTGATTGTCATGAAGATCAAACAGTTATATAAGTTCAAATCAAAGCATTTAATTTCACTGAATGCCTTATATGCCATGAGATTTGTTTGTTCTATCATAGCAAACAATAAAAATGCAGAAAGAACAATACCTAGGTTTTATATACTGCATAAAATTTGATAATGATAATATTAGCCAGTTCCTTATAAGGAACTATTCAGCATCTGAGCATCCAGTGCCACTTTCAGTTGAAATTTATAAAATCTTTCTATTCAAACAATTTTTCAGGAAAACAAGCTTCTCAATTCCACTGTTATCACCCTTTCTGGTATTGATGGGAGTTTCCTTTCTAACCTTTTGTTTAGAGTAATGTGGAAATTCAACATTTTGACGATATTATTTTCTCTTCAAGTTACATGTGCTATCCACTTTAGTTGTTGAAAGTCCACAAGTGACATGGTTTCTGTTATTTGGTACAGTTCTTTGTTTGTAATTCTGTAATGCCAGTTCACAAGGTTTGAAAAACGATGATCCTCACTAAGATCTTCATTCACTCAAAGTCATTTTTAACCATTGATCTGAGAATGAAGTTGTATGCAGCTGACAGTTTAGTTATTTCTGTACAGGTTTGGTGCCACGCAAGACATCTATATGAAAGTAATGAGCTGACTAGATTAATTAAAAACATGATTTGCATTTTCAGGTGGATGTTTTGGCTTTGTAACAACTTGTGGTGTTGGGCAAAACTAGCTCTAGTGCAGCCTATTCTATGTCCAATTTTCCTTTTCTCTTATACTAAATTTGTTATAACTGATCCCTACACCAAGGTATTTGAAGTGTTTAGTATTTACTAATGCCATATCCTGAATTATAATGATTAATTCAGGGTATGTGCTGTCAAATCTTACTGTAAAAAAAATATATTGTGAAGGTACATGATACATAAAAGAAGATGAATATTAGATGGAAAACCTTGAATTATTATTTTTTGTTCACATTTATTTCGTCTTTCACTTGCTTTTTATCAGACTATTCTATGATTATTAGTAAATAGAAATAAAGAATAACTTTGCAGTGAGATTTGAACTCACATCTTTCATTCCTTATTAATATTTGTAGAACTAGACAAATACTCATCCTACAAACAGAGAATAGTAACTTACAACAGAAGTTCACTTATAAACATTTCTGAATAAACATTTTTAGCAAGATATCTGTTTTCTTAAGTCCTTTTTGTTATTATTCTAAGTCTACTGGAATTTCCTACTCTGGAGAGAGGTACATAAAGCTGACTATGTGAGAAACATCTGAATAATTTCCTAATCTATATTAATAATAACAGTAAAAATTATAATAATAAATAATAAGTTGGCATAGAAATAGTCTAAGTGGCGACATGATTAGATTGGTAAGTGAATCCATTGGGATGTCTGCCATAAGTTTGGCTTCAGTGTAATAGAGAAGTTATATGAACACTATTATCTTCTATCAGTGGCAATAGTAAAAAATGACAGTCATAAGATATTATGGGATTTCTCCGTCCAGACAAATCATGTCATTGAAGCACGAAAACTTGATCTTATTGTTATAGATAAGGAGAATAGCAAGTGTCAAATTATTGACTTTGCTGGACCATATGATACAAGAGTGGGCTCCAAAGAAACTGAAAAGACATAAAAATACCAAGATCTGGCTGGGGAGCCGAAGAAGTTATTGAACATGAATGTCGAACTAGTTCCTGTACAGTAGCATGCAGAAGTTGAGGGGAGGGTGTGATAACCCCAAGTATCCATATTAGGAGGGTATCCAATCAAAGAGTGAAATAAAAATTTAATTTTTGAAATTTGAAATTGTCTCTGTTAACTTCATTGTACAAATGTCCTACTACAGTCCCACAAGCTGGTGTGAATGTGGATGCTTTTTTTTTTTTAAGTGAGACTGGATTAGACCCCATATTTTGAGTCTCAGGTGCATATAATCAATTAGTTGGCTTCGAGCATCACCAAACTTTTGTATGTTACTGCTCTTGGAGTAATGGGTGCATTTTTGACACTACCTAGAAAAATGAAAAACAATTTGGGAAAATTGGAATTGAGACAAAGATTGTAGACACCCAAAAATCTGCTATCATTTGCTCTGCAAGGATTTTCCAGAGTTCTTGAGTTGTAAGGAATCTTGTTGACACCATGACTCAAGAACAGAATTTCCATTGACAACATTAATGTGTGACACCAACATAGTAAAAATGAATTCAGCGAATTTATTATTTTTCATTTGTTTAAATAATTTGATAGTTTTAAGAAAATCTAATAAAACAGATTATTTTGAATTATTTAGATAATTCAATTCTTTTCTTTTTGATCTATTTCACTAATTTGTAATAATGTGAACTGTCATATGACAACAATGCTTATTATGAATGCTGTAGGTTTTCTTAGGACTGAATTTTTGACAAGGCAGATGTAAGTTCTTTCTATACAAACATGATGAATGTAAAAATAAAACTTTATAAAAAAAAACATTGTTTACATATGTCAATTTTTAAAATTTGAATTAAAATTAAATAACCAGATGAAATATCTATTAAAATATGGTTTTAAAAAATGTTATGCAAATTAAACATTACCATATATGTTGTACACAAAAATCTGATAGCAAAATGATTCTGGATTTTAGTAGGATAGATATCAACAAAATCAGCTCGACTCTCAGGGAACAATCCTCCAAGGCAGTACCTCTCCTCTGGCTGGGGTCATTTCATAGCATATGTAACATTGCCAAAAGGGGAAGTGCTGAGAGATCTTAAGCAATTTTTCTACAGTTTTTCTGAAAGCTTATATTAAAATTTGACCTTGTGTCACATTCTGTTGCAACATTTGCATGCAAATAAATACCATTATATGTTAGCTATATGGGCTGGAGAGTTTTGTTTTTGGTCATCAGACTAAAATCAAAGTGCACTATTTGTCATTCAACTCTCTCTTTTGTTGTAAGTGTCATTTGGTAGTAATATATATAAAAAGCTACATTTTAAAAAAACAGGCTGTTTTGCTCTACAGATATAATGTGCAAACAAAATTTAGCCTCATGCAAATTTATAAAAGATGATTATTTGAGAGTTGTGATAAGAATTGAGAAATAAATGAAAGAAATAGTCAAAAATTAAAAATTGTTGATGCTTCATCTTAGAAATATAAACAACTTAAGATAAAACTTATTATTACAAGTAGGTATAAACAAAAATCAAAATAAATTAAAAGAAATCACAGTCAAAAACTAAGAATAAATTAACTGCTCACTTTACCAATTCTTAAATTTTAATTTTATTTCAATTCAACTATTTAAAGATCACCATTTATTCTGTTTAATTAGACACATTTAATCCAGTAGAACTCTACATTCAGAGAGATCTAGAACTCTCTTTCAATTATTCATTGTGAAAAGAACTAATACTTCGAAGGTTGATGACAAATAAATAAATGTCTGTTACATTTAATTAACTTTATTTTTTTAACAGTGAATTATCCAGATCTTTACTTGCTATGTTTTGATGAAGAAAATATCTTATTTAATTCTCTACAATTATAAATATCCCTCAAGATGTTAACTTCATAAAATCATTAAATTTATGCTGACTTAATATATACATACACATGCATATATGATAAAAATATAGTTTTAAGATATGGTATATTTATGGCTCAATGTGCTCAATGTCTGGGATAGAGCATATGTAAATATAAAAGTGGACGTTGAGGTCAACATCCAACAGCAACAGTCTGTTTGAAGCTTAAATGCAATCTTCAGGCCACACACACACACACACACATACATACATATATATATATAATATTAGTGGTCAATATATATATATATATATATATATATATATATATATAAATTTCCAAGAGGATAGAATCCAGGTAGAGCTCAATGTTCAGGACAGAGTAAGAATATAATGTAAAAGGCTCAAACACTAATATTCCATGGTTACAATTTATTATATTGGAATTGTAATCATGATTCATCAGATCTACAAATTCAAAAAGAAATTGTAAAATAGTCAAAAATTAATATTTTCTGAATTTTTAATTTGTAGGTCTGATGAATTGGGTCATGATTACAATTCCAATGTAATAAATTATAACCATGGGATATTAGTGTTTGATCCTTTTATATTATATATATATATATATATATATATATATATATATATATACACACTGGGCCATCTTATTAAATTAATTACTTTTGTTAACTTTACTTCAAAACTGAGAGTGATTAAACAGTACGGTTCTCTCAGTAGATTTTATGATTGTTGAGGATCAGAAAACAAGTTTTTTGTTAATGCTGTACAGTGGTTGATAGACCATCTTAAGTAGGTGATGCTGAAAAAAGGCCATGCAAAAGTACTGGGCCACCAGCCATAATTTAACCTTTTCAGCTCTTTTAAGTTAAAAAGCATTTTCTATCCATATATCTGGGATGTAGAGTTTACACTATTTGCATTCAGATTATTGTCCTAAGCTTTCTTTTTTGCATTTCAGCTGTTGTGTCTTATGCCCTTCATCAGATACATGTCCATTTATATAAAATACAGTGAATTCTGAACTGAATCCTTTATTTAATCTACGGGAGTAGACTCATCTAGTTTTTATTTTTAGTTCTTCTCAGCCCAGTTTGAACTCACAAACTAACATTTTAATGTACTAGGCTACTGTTTCATAGCAATAACTGAGCAGTAGTAAAAATAAGAACTAAATCAGGGTTAATGTAGTATGCAAAGTATTATGAAAAACAACTTGAATATGTGTAGAACAAACAAAAAAACCCTCATTAACCTAAAAACATTGGAATTGAATATTGAAGTGATTAAAAGAACATCTAAGATGGGATACTGGAAAATGGTTAAAAGTAAATTTATAAGGATGAATGCAAAATAGAGTAAGAATTCCAGCAGAAATATCACTGAAACTTCCCTCTTCATTTATCTGCCGGTTAATTTTTGACCGCCTACCAAGACTTTCACAATCTTTCTTTCAGCTCTGTTGTCTAACTTTTTGTGGTCTTCTGGTTTTCTTTGCACTTAAAACACTTCGAGTCATAACAAATATCTTTTTTATAGTTTGAACCCTGTTTCTGGAAATTTCCAGCTGCCTGCCTATCTCTCCTTGAGTCACCTTTGCCTTCAAAGTCACCAAGGGACATTTATTTTGCACTTCAGCTTTGAACAATTACGAGACTCATCTTTTTTCAACATGCTTAACATGCTGATTACTTTGATAGAATTACTTTGATAAATTATAAGTTATTCATTGAGATTTTAAAAGTTTTAATTCCTTAAACTCAACTGAGACATCAAGTGGAACTTGTACAGATGATCCATCACTAAAGATGCAGCTTCAGCAAATTCCTAACCCTTCATGCTATCCTCTAACTTTATGAGATCCAGATCAGGTCTAAAATGAAATATTGCTCTCCTATTTGGGTAGGAGCTGCACAGTGATCATGATCCAGTCTCAACAGAGTTCAAAATCATCTCCACATCCTTGTGGGTGACAAATTATTTTCCACCCTGCAATCCTAATCTCGTACTCAAGCCTCTCATTGCTCTATTGCTACTTCCATGGAAAGTGCTCAGACAAACTACATTCTTGAGTTTCACCAGTTTTAACCTTCACACCTAGAACCCACCATTCTATACACATTGTAGCGAACCACCCTTATTCCATCCATATTCCATTGGTGAGAAGTAAGTTCCACTTGAGCCGCTTCTTCATCCAAACCACTGCTCTGTGGAACCGGCTTCCAAGAGGATGTTTTCCCTACAATCTTAACCAATTCAAATCTAGGTTATGTTCAGTTATGTTCCCCACATATTCACATAAACTATGCCTAGTAATCTGTAACCTTTTACTTTGAGTGGCTACTGAGCCTTGTAAAAAACATAGCCATTCGTATTTTTGTTTATTTTTTTATCAATATGTAAAAAAATAAATAAAATTTTGCATTCAATACATAAAATCAAAGATTTGATAATATATTTAATTATTTCAGCTATTTTCTCCCCATAAAAGAAATTATGAAAGAATTAATTACGTTTTTAAATTTGGTTGCCAAAGTGTGTTTATATATACTATTTACTTATATAATTGTCAATCAGAATGTTAATGTGATTATTAGTTCCATCATGGTGAGACTAATTGATGAGGTAGAGTCTTATTTCGGTGGAAGTTTACTATTAAATAAAATTCTATGTTGTTTTAAAAAATATATTCTTTTCGTAACTTTTAGGTTTTAAATTTAGTGAGTTTTATTGACCTTAAAGCTGCAATGACAAGTTAAATTTTAGCAATTCTGTTTAGACTAATTATTGAGGGGGAAAAATAATCTACCTATATGTAATTTTTTAATTATAATTGGCCTAATTAGTCTAGCTGACAAAACAACCTGTAATTTTAAATCACAAAAACAAACAAATAAAACTGCCTGTTGAAGTTCTCTTCAACAATTACTTTTTTACCCGACAAGACAGTGTTTAGGTTTGTGCATCACTTCAGCACTGTCATTTGGTTGACTACCGTATTTTGGTCATGCTGATTTTAGTGTAACAGGAGATAATCTTAGACTAGTAATGTAATGTCTTTTCTCTCACCTATATCCTGAAGGGACATGGCACATACAAGAAAAATGTCTTTTCTCAATATTTTATTTTGTAGGGTGGGATTCGACCGACCAATTACATTGGTAACCTATTCACACATTTTCCTTTATTCAACAGGCTTTAAAAACAGATTCTGAAACTTATTTCTCTATATAACCTCTCTTTGCAAAATTTGCTCAACAGAACTATTTCCCAACTGACACACTCCAACTACTTCTTCCTCACCATCTCCACTAATTTTTTTTTTTCATCATTGACATTCATTTATTACCTACCTGAATATATTCAGTCCTCTTCTGGATAAATGTTTTCATCTTCTCTTTATGTTAAAGGGAATTTTAGAAGCACTCCTTGAATGACAAGACTTGTTCCTCAGAAACTTTCATTTTCTCTTCTTGCTGGCTTTATCTCTTTTTTTTTTTTTATTGGTTTGTTTTGTCTTCTTCACTGCTACAACCATATATATTTTGCCTGTAAACAATAAAAGAAAAAAAAAATGAACATACGGGGGCGAAAAATGTCTAACAAAAGAACATATAATCAAATAAGTAAATAAATAAAAGCAATTATTATTTCTCACTGTTGGTTGAGCTGCTTTGTACATTGCGACTATAAGAAACTGTCTGCAATTCAATAATTGACTCGACATTGTAATGAAATGAAGCAGGCACTTATATTTAATAAAATTATTGACATGTAATGCAAAAAATAATGAAAAAACAGAGATCCAATACATCTTCGTTCTTCGACATTGTACATCCTTTCAATTTCGATACGTAACAAGGAACATAATTTAAGAGAGTGTAAGAATAGAATATTTTTTTTATTGAATGTTGTTTAGAAACAAAATAGAAATATTAGGATTATTTTTTTTATATTATTTCTGAATGATGAGCAATGGCATTTAGTGATTGTGTTTACAGTAAAACTTGTACACTCTGCCATGAATAATTACTTACTTGACAATGATTTTAGCCAACAAATGTCATCATAGAATTAATTTAGCACTGACATCAAGAATAAAATTTTATAAAATATAAATATGAATCAAAAATCAGGTATGGCAGATCATATGAAGGGAGAGATGGAGGTACATCAATCATCATGGAACAAAAATAAAACAAAGCATAAGAAAATCAGATATTTGAAAGAAGCGGCAAAAATATTATGCTCATACCATCAACTCAGTAAAAAAAGCATACATATTAACAGAATAAAGAATTCACTGATTAAAAAAGAATACACAATGAATTTGACATAAGTGAATATATATTATATATATGTGTGTGTGTGTGTGTGTGTGTGTGTGTGCACGTGCGTGCGTCTACTTCGACTAAAAACAGTAGCAAACAAAATTTACACATGTAAATGGTGGGTTGTCATTGTTAATAAAGGTGAAAGGAAAAGAAATAAATTTCAACAAGTCAATATTTTCATGTTTTATATGGCTAATAAATGATTAACAAGAAATAAAACATACTTGCTTGCATGCAAAAATAGCTTAAAAAAAATAGAAGGCATTAAAATCTAGCTGTTAGGAATTGTGTGTGTATGTGAAAGAGTTCAGTCGCCTGGGGAAAGATATTATCTCCAAGCCTGGGACAAGTCATGTGTTGGTGTTGTCACTAAAGCATGCTGGGAGGGAAAAAAAAAAAAAAGGAAATGTCCCATTTTTATAGTTCTTACACAGTGCTGTACAATAGCATTTTGGCAAAAATGGCAAAGCAAGTGGTGGACATTCCTATAGTATATTTAATGCCATTCACTTTCTGGATGTATGCAATCATGCCTCTCCAATAATTTATTTTATTTATTATCTGTGAATTGTCATGACCTCTTGGAGTGGTTTCCCATTGACTTCATCATGATTTTGAATTTAGTGTTCTCCTACTTTTGATTGGCTGCCAATCTACCCTGAGATTAAACCTGTACCTGGGGGAGGAGTAGACAAAGATAGAGAGATAATAAACAGACAGACATAAGGTTCTTAGAATTTTTTAAAATGCTATATATTCAGAATGTAGGCAATCATGGTTCTCCACAGATTTCTTTTCTTTATTATCTGTGAATTGCCATGACTTTTTGGGAAAGATAGTGGAGTGGTATTCCATTATTTTCTCCATAGTTTGAGATTTAGAGTTGTCCTCCTCAACTTACTGTCACTCAAGACTTGAAAGCCCAGTCTGTCCTACTATTTAACCTATATCAGGGGGGTTAGAAGAAATGGATTCAGGCTGTTAGAGAACAGCATTAATTTGAAGTAAAAACTACAAGCTAGGATGGAACTTAATTAAGTTCACTGTACCTCCCAAAAACACATAATAATATCATGTTCTTTCCTTTTCTTTATTTGTTGTGAATTGTTCTACCTTCTTAAGAAAAGCAGAGTAATGCTTTTCCATTACATTCTCCATGTTTTGGATTCTAATTTCTTTTTCCTATACTGGCTGCCATCCAAAGCTAGAGCACAGAATCTATTCTATTATTTAACACATAGATGGTAATGAGGGAAAAATGGGTGCATGCCTTTCCTAATGACATTAATTCAAAGTAAACACATCAGACTAATATGAAACATGAACACAGTTCACTGAACTATCAAAGAATATATTTTATTTTGTTTAATGCCACATCCATTCAGAACATAGACAGTTATGGCTCTCCACAGTCTCCTTTTCTTTATTATATGTGAAGTAGCATGACTTCTTTTGGAAGGTAGTTGAGTGGTTTCCTGTTGCTTTCTCTGTGATTTTGAATTCAATGTTTTTCTCAGTCTGAATACCACCCAAAACTTACGAGCTAAGTCTGCTGTTATTTATTCCATAATTGGGGAGAGAAGAGACAGATTCATTTATTTTCCAAAGGAAAAGTCAAGATCAAAATTTAAATTCAGCTAGCTGATTCCACTTTCTATGTCATTACTTATGACACTACCCACCCATCCACTGTATATATATATATAGGAAATATGTATCTATTCCAACAGCTTTTTTTCTCGCACTTCCCACCTGTGGAACTACCTTCTGTTTACTTGCTTCCCTGATAACTACAATCTTCAAAAATTACCATCTTCTGATGTCTTGAACCCTGTTCATCTTTTATCCTTTCCTCATTCCCCTTATATACAGTTTTCTCTCATCATCATATATATATATATATAAACACCTGATATATATATATATATATATATATATATATATATATATATATATATATATATATATATATCAGGTGTTTATTTGAAAGGCACTACCACAAGTTATGCTCTATGTGCACATACATCAAGCAAACAGTAGTGCTTTTTGGTGATGTGGGCACTTATACTTCCCTGCTCAAACCAAGGTGTTACAATAATGGTAGCTGGTGAGTACGAATAATGCACTCACCAATTAAAATCATAGAGGAAAAAAAAAACATACAACAAATGATGGAATAGCCAAATATCACCTTACCTGGAGCAAGGTTAAAAAAAAAAACTCCCCAAGACACCAGAAAAAAGTATTAATGTGTCATTAATCTTTGCTCAACAGCTTGGGAACAATTTGACCTCATCTAAGGAGCTTGATACAGGGAAAATGATTGACATTACCTGGTCTGCAGTATTCCTGCACCACAGTAAATATAGAGACACCTACATAGTTATATCCAGGATTTGTGCATACTACCCCCGAAACCCTCCAACTGTGGTGGGCAAGCCTCACTGGGGCCCCTAGTAGTGCTTTGTAACCCTTGCTATCTTATGAAAATTTGCTTTTTGTACTTACATTTATATGTTACAAATTAAGATAAGCACAGCTAATAAAAGATGAAAAAACTTTGCAGATTTTGATGTTATTTTGTGTTTTTTTTTTTTAAATCCAAATCCCTGAGTTTGTTTTACTTTCGCTAATTCTAAAAAAAAAAAAAATACAAAATTCACTATGTTTTATCCATATTGTTGAATGTGTTAAAATTATCTGATGCTAAAAATTGATGCAAAACATTGTTGATTTATTTAAGATGGAATGATCTTTTATGACATATCTCTAATTTGTATTTAGATACATTGCTTGTATTTATTTTCAATTTTTCTAGTTGAATTGTTCACCTATATTGCATATGATCTATTATTGTACATAAATAGGTTGCAATAAAATTAGTATTTTTTTTTATATTAATACTACCTTACAAAAAAATGAGACGTATTAGCAGATATATATATTATCATTGTAAACATTATTTTAGTGGATAGTCATATTTGAGAAGATTCTCTGTTTATTTATTAAACAGTGTATTTAATTATTTTTGTCTAATGGCCTGAATATTCAAAAATTCTTATCTAAGTAAAACATATGTTCTTTAAGAAGATTTCTTAAATATTCAGGATGGTAAGTGAAAATAAATAAATACACTGTTTAATAAATAAATGAAGTGTCTACTCTAATATGAGTATCCACTAAAAATGACATTTAAAGTGATATAATCTGTCAGATTAATAAATAAAAATCCATTATTTCTTAGAATATATATATATATACATACATACATATATATATATATATGATTATTAATAATAATATAATTACTAAAGATTATTGGTGGCTCTGCAAAAGCATGCTGAACAACAGTAAACCCACAATACCTCCATTATTTAACCAATTTGAGGTCCTGACTTCTTCATTTGACAAGGCTGAATGCTTGCTCAGAAATTCTCATCCAATTCAATGCAAGACTCATCTGGTGAACCCACACCCTATTTCCCCCCACAAAAAAAAAACAAAAAAACCTTTGGCTCTACTGAGTGAGATCCACATACCCCCAACAATGCTATAAGACATCATCGCTAAATCTGGTGCCCCTACTGTAAGTCATGAGGTCCTCGACAAAATCTACAGATGAATATGCAATGTGATAGGTCCTGATCTGGCATCTAGTCTACAGTCGCTTTCTCACAGACATGCCATGGCTTCCCTCTGTCTCTTCTATAAGTATTTTCATGGCATCTATTCTGATGAGTTGTTTTTGCTGGTTCCCAGACTGCATGAATTTAAGCGAGCTACTAGTTGGCATCTCAGTCCCACCCTTTCACTGTCGAAACAGTTAAATATAACCGTCTCTTCTACTCAAACAGCTTCTTTTCTCACACTTCCTGTCTGTGGAATTCTCTTCCTCTTACTTGCTTCCCTGATAATTATAATCTTCAAATATTCAAGTGTAATGTCAATCGACATCTTCTGATACCTTGATCTTGTTTCCTGTCCTTCTCTGTATCCTTTCCTCAAACATGCCTCTCTACCCTCTGTAACCCATTGCATGCTAGTAGCACTCCAACCTTGCTTGGGATGAAATGATTAAAAAAATAAATAAATAAGTTAGAAATATATAAAGGAGTTGGTTAGAAATAGAGAAGAAAATACCTTGATTTTGCCACTCTCCAAGGCCCTCCTTATACATTAGCATATCTATAATATACTAACATCTGTTGGAGTTAGCTCCTCCTGAGCTCCTTACCTTTCAACAGGGTTCTCTCTTCTCTGGCTATAAATACTAGCTGACCCTTCGCCTCTTCCTCTTTTTGCCTCAGGCTTTCAGCCTTACCACTTCGCAGATGTGAACGCTCACAGATACAGCATTTCCCAAATGTTGGGAACACACTAAGAACAATACATGTACGTACGAACACTCACCACAACACACACGCATATAATATTCACCACACACACTCTGTCCATGTAACTGTCCATGTAACTTGTAACCTTTCTTGTTATTAATACATATATTTGTTTACATATATTTATCAGTCTTGTGTTTGTTTTTCTTTGCCTTCTTTGAACTTAATTAAAGTCCAACTTTCTCATGTAGTTGGACCGGCTAGCAGGAAAATCTTAACTCACGTGTCTTCTTCTACTTCTAAACAACATCGCCAACACTGTCTGCTACACATCTTAACTAAACAGAAAGAAGAACTAGAATGACTCAAAAAATTAATTCCAAAAATGAATTGTGTCTGAAATCATTTTATATATAGCACCAGACTATACAAATATGTCATACAAAATGTTGTACATTTTCTTTATTAAAGACTCTTAAAAACTGATGCCAGTAGATGGAAGGACATGCCCAGCCTGAATGATATCTTAAGTTCCTGATTTAGGATGCATAGCTTTCACTTGTTGTCATAACTGCCACTGGCTACTAGAGCTATCTTCCTCAGGAGTTAATCAACAACTGACTATCATCACTCACATGCTGTCATGTGACAATCAGGGCACTTTAGGATGTTAGTAAATTCATCTTGTAAAATAAAAGATAATTGCCTCCTGCATCCATACAAACATCTATAATTATATCAGACACACACGCTTTTTTTATTTTCTTTTGCAATAATGTTCTCCCTGAAAAAGATATGAGGGTCACTTGAGTCAGAGTGTTACAGAGTAACAGGCAGTGCTTATGCGAATAAGTGTGGAAGATAACAGTTAATTCTAGACGTGAACAAGTTAAGACTGTAGTAATTGGGGAAGCAACCTCTTGGGAGCTGGTCTCACAAGGCAGTGGTTTGTTGGAAGAAGCTGCTTGATTGGAACTTACATATTCCAAAAGAAATATAAAGGGAATGAGGGTGGTTTGCTACAATGTGTGTGGCAAGTTGGGGTCTTAGCCATCTTGTATGTGAGAGAGGGGTTGTAGGGTAGAAAATAATTTGTCACCTACAAGGATGCAGAAATACTTTTGGACTCTATCAGGAAGGGAAAGTGAAGACTGTGTAGCTCCTGCCCATATATATCAGCAGTACACCATTTTTGGCCTGATCTGGCTCTTGTAAAGATAGAAGATAGCAGAATGAGACAGGTGCTTGCTGGAGCAGTGCAGGAAACTGACCCTTTTCCTAGCATTTTTAGTGATGGATCTACTTGAGGTCTGCACTGAGTTTAAATCCCAATAGACACTCAAAGCATTGAGTTTCCCTGAAGGAACATCAGTTTATCATAATTGGTGAAAGTTCTGCATCTGATTGTTGATGGTGGAATGTAACTAGTTTGGTTTTTGAGGATTTGAATGTGACCAGCCAGTTTTCCCCCCACTGAGCTGTTAGAGAGAGATGAGAAGAGATGGGAGAAATTGTTATTTCAACTATGTCTTTTTAAAGAGTATAGACATTTTTTTGTCTATTGCCTTTGTTCATATTCCTCTCCAAATTACAAATGATCCTTTGCATAAACAACATTGTCGATGAATGAAATTTCAAAAACTTTTATGTCTATGACTTTATCCACTGTGCCATGTGTCCTTAAGGACACATGACATCATGGATAAAGATGTTGGTTAGATCCAGTGACAGGACCCAAAAAGTTGTGAGTTCAATACCTGATTAAGGCAGTGGAGAACTTGCAGAGGTGAATTAACAGGAGATAACTGATAGCTGACATCCATTAGATATGGCACATGGAACTAGAACAGTGAAATAAAGGGTTCAGGTCGACATTCCAACCACCTGAAGAAGGCCAGAATGTACAATGGCCGAAACATTGTGATAAATATGGCAACAAAGATGAGGACAATAGTCTGAATAATTTAAATAGTGTCTCTGACCAAGTTTTGGATGCTCATTAGTCATCCTCAGGGGTGTTTAATTAATGTCTTATGTGAATAACAGTAATAATCATAAGCAGCAAATTTAGTGTAATGTTATATTTCATTTCTTTTTTTTGCTACATAATACAGTTTTCTTTCTGTGCCTGCCATCAACATGTTGTCATCTGCACATTTTATGTTGTTAATATTGTGCCCACCAATAATAAATCCTGGTAGGACATCTTGTTCTATTTTGTGCTGAAAAAAATTCTGTTACAGTTCACTGGTTTCAAATCCTCTTCTCCAACAAATGTTGGACCTAATTATACAAAATGTTATACAAAGTTTGCCAAATGTATTTTCTTTTTTCTATATTTACACTTATTATTTTAGGTGTTTGACATGGTAAATTAAAACATTTACAAAAGGTTTATTATAAATGTGTTGTACTTATAAATGTTTAGAAAAAGAATTATCCAGTGTACAATGGAACTTTAGTGACAGAATTCACAGGGAAGCTTTTTTCTGAAAATGGTTATTTTTGCAATGAAAAGAAACTGGCTGACAGATTTGGGAACTGCTTTGCTACAATTGACAAAATAGTGTATCATGCAGTGTAAGGAGATATTTTGTACAAATAGTATATATAGTTTTAAATAACTACCTCTCTGTAAGATATATATATATATATATATATATATATATATATATATATATATGTCAATATTTAGGCAGCATATCTTCATTGAAACATGTTTCATTGAATAATATAGACATATTATGTCTATTTATTTTATACTGATCCTTTCCAGGTCTCTAATCAGTTTCTTAATGTTAAGATAAAATTCATCAAGGAAGGTGCCATGGTTTTTTTTGTTTTAAGTACTTTTGATCTCCTCCAAGATCATCTTCATGGGTTAATTACAAAGAAAAACTTATCCATAGCTACAATGGATGATTTTAAAATAATTATAACAGAGTATGTTCATGTGTGTTTTTTAAAAAATCAGATTCACAATGTAATGCATATTTTATCACAGTTACAATAAATAATTCTACCCATAATTTTATGGTTTGGATTTTCCCTGGTGGGTATTTAAAGTTAACATCACAGCATAAAGTATCAGCCATATGAGGATTGTGTAGACAATGTGCACATGAAACTCTGAGTAGAGGCCAACTATTGAAGACACCTTTCTTATAAATAATAATAACAATAATATATATATAGCAATAATAATATATATATATATATATATATACAGAGAGGGAGAGAGAGATTGTGTGTTTATATATATTATATAAATATGTAATTATATATGCATTTATAAATTGTGGACATAGGAATCAATATTGCATGACTGCCAATTTTATGCATTTTTCTTGGTTTATTCTTTCTTGAGGCATGAAACTAAGAGTCATCATGCAGTGATGATTCCTATGTCCAAAATTATATATATATATATATATATATATATATAATATTGAATTTCTTCCAATACACAATTTTATATATATATATATATATATATATATATATATATATATATAATTGTGTATTTGGACAGCAATATCTCTTTTATACAATATCTACATTAGTTGGACTATTGTCCTCATCTTTGTCGCCATATTTGTCACAACGTTTCGGACGTTGTACCTCCCCTTCTTCTTCAGGTGGTAGGAATTTCGAACTGAACCCTTTATTTCGATCACTGGGGTAGACTGTTCTAGTTCCACGTGCCATGTTTGATGGATGTCAGTTATCAGTTATCTCCTGCTAATTTTCCCTCTGAAAGTTCTCCACTGCCTTAACCAGGAATTGAACTCACCTTCTTTGGTTCTGTCACTGGATCTAACCAACTGTGCCATGTGTCCTTGAGGACATCTGGGTATGAACTTCTGAGTATTATAAACCTAATGTAGATACTGTACATAATACCTCATCTCAGAAATATAGACAGACTCTTTTATACAAGTTTCATTTAAGTTGACTGACCAGCTTAATCGCAGTAACTTGTCAGTCATCTTTAATATATAATTACCTGTGCCTTGCTGCATGTCACATAATTTTTTGTAAGAAAATGATGATCTATTTTAAATCATTGTTATAATTTGTGGAGGAAAACGATGCATTTCAATATTATTCAATAATCTTGCCAATGTGACCTCCATCTTCTGGATTTCTCCTTCTATATTCTGGATAGGATTCATTCTCATTTTCAAATTTAAATTTAATTTAAATCAAAAAGAAAAAAAAAATTCAGTGGGCAGTTTGTGCCCACCAGGGGACCCCCTTTGATCAAAATGAAATATACTTATCCAAGTACCCTAGGAGTCACTCCCCTGTTCAAATTTAAATTTAATTTATATCAAAGGGGAAGAAATTTTCAGTGGAGGGTTTGTGTCTCTTGGGGACCCCCTTTGATCAACATGAAATATACTTATCTAAGTATCCTGGGTAATGTAGTTTCAGAATATATATGGTTATGGATAGAGGCTATAACTTTATATCTATAGCTATGTAGATTTTGGCAGAAGTTTTTTTATTTAAGCAGGCTTCATTCAAGAACATAGGCCTGGTTTATTTTAATGTGCAATTAATTTTATCTTGTTTTCATAAAAGAAGACTATGTTTGGTTCCAGTATATGTGAATACTGCCTTCATGTATAAGCTTGAATTGCTTTCTGTCATCATTGGTCAGTTTAAGGAACTGAAATGGGTTTGAAATTTATGAAAATAGATTAAGTTTTTCATGATGACATTTGGTGCTTATGGTTAAAATCCTGTTTTAACTGAGTTGATTATGTTACTTCCAAAATACATGAAGCTACTTGCAGTTCTATGGAGATTAATCCTAGGTGTTTATGCACATATGTAAATATCAATACCTATTTCAACCAAAAGCAATACATTTTGATATTTGGGAATAGCAAATAATATTGGTTTGGTTTGGATTATGGTATATTAACCTTTTCCATTTTATTTTCTGCTAGCTTTTATCATTTTGATAAACAGTTTGGGGTAGAGTGGTCTGATTTGCACATGAATCAATATAGGTAGACATGCAATTTGTTTGAGATTCAAATATATAGACTTAGGTTATATTTGAACAAGAGTCAAAAAGGTAAACATAAACTTGATTTGCATGAGAGTCAAAAAGCTAGATATGGATCCAGTTTTCACAAGTTAAGAAAGTCAAAATAGATATGATTAATAACAGAGGCAAAATGGTAAACACAGGTTCATTATGCATGAGAATCAAAAAGGTAAACAAGGATCCAGTTTGTACAAGAGTCAAAAAAGGTAGACATAGGCCTGATTTGGAGATTAAAAAGTTAGATTAAAAAATGGTAGACAAAGGTCTGATTTATATGTGAGCCAAAAAGTGAGACATAAGTCCAGTTTGCATAAGAGTCAAAAAAGGTAGAAACAGGCTAGATTTGCACAAGAGCCTAAAAGGTAGATATAGGTCTGGTTTGGTGAGTGTTTAGTACAATTCCCATTGTTTCACTCAGTAGATTCTTGACCACAAACAACAGGAAAGTAAATAATATTGTGGAATAGCATAAATATAAATTCATATATGACTGAGAAATTTTCAAAAAAATTACGAAATCCTTCTTCACAAAGATTCAATATCTTTATATTTGTATGGTAACAGAAAATCATTTAATCAAGCTTATTACTCCTGGTCATCTCTGAAAGAAAGAAAAAACCCTAAAAACAGAAAAATATAAATATATCAGTTGAGTGGAGATGTCATATAAAAGCTGCATTTTCAAGATAAAGACTTGAATGAAGGAAATGGAAGCAAATCTAAAGATTTTCTTTCTTTCACATCATGAACGCACATGGTGTGTTTCTTTCCAAACAAGATGTCTTAATAACAGTGAGGAAACAATAATCATCCAAGAGTTAATCCAAATTATAAATGTCATTGATAAAATGAGAATGAACAAAAGATTGTGAAGAGTTTCAATTGAAAGGAAACCAGTAACTGCATTATGAACACCTATGGAGAAATGTGGACAGAAACCATGTTTATTTCTAAGTAATTAGACATATTCCACCAGAAGTTTCTTAAAAGAATTTTGATGATGTTTTACTGTGACCAAATCATAAATGCAGAAATACTGAGTTTGCACAGTCATGCTGTGTGTAAAACATTGTAACTGAGTACTGACCAAGATGACTTTTGTCTATCAGCCAACTGTCATGCAAAGATTGGTCTGAATGGGGAACCACTAGAAGAGGGATGTAAAAAAGGAGACAAATAACATGTCATTGTCATGACAACCTTAAAACAATAATGAGAAGAAATAAAACATCTTGCAACTGATCAACATTGGCAATGTGCAGGATATCCTAATTAACTGAGAAACTTAATTGTGAATTTATCCTAATAGCTGCAGTTGCTACTTTGATCAAAAATGAAATTAACATAAATTGAATTCAAATAAAAAAAAAAAAAAAATAACCATTACATTAAAATAAATATTAACATTTGAAAATATCCTTATTCTGCCAGTAATGCTTGCCTCATTTGTTGCATCCATTTTGTTACAAATACCTTTGGGAAAGTTATAAACCTGTGTCTTCTCCATCAAGTTAAATCTGTCTCTTCTCCATCAAGATATGGGTTAAATAGTATGGTAGCAGCCAATCTAGGGAAAAGACGACTCTGAATTCAAAACTACAGAAAAGATAAAAACACTTCACTGTCTTTCCAAAGAAGTCACGGCAATTAATAAAGAAATTGTGAAGAACCAGGCCCACCTACTGTCCATCTAAGGGTTAAATAACAAGGTAGATTGTTCTCTTCAACCATCAGTGGCATCCAACCAGCCAGAACTTTGAATCTGAAACAAGGAATAAGGCAATTGGAAACCCCTCCACAATCATTCTCAAAATATTATACCTGTACCGGCATTCACATGGGGTGGGTTGAGCCGGCTCCAATATTGGAGTTTCATGGGAATTTGGAATTCACCAGCGGTCCCCACCCCACATGTATAGCACATGAGATTTGATTATAGTGATGAAGGTTTTGTGCAGGACCATCCACACTTTTTGAAGGGCCGATTACAGAGACCTGGTGCACTACGTGCCACAAGGTCCCCAAACGACCCTCAACAGGTTTTGAATTCAGAGTTTTCCTTCTCGTAGACCAGTTGCCATCCAAGGCTATAGAACCCAGTCTGTCCTGCTATTTACCCATAGCTGGAGGGATAAGAAGAGGATTCACACCTTTCCCAAGGGTATTAGCACGTAAATGAATGTAATGGATTTGACTGGAACTCAAACTCGGCTCTCTGATTTCTCAATCTAAGCCGTGATCCATTACTCCACCATGCCTCCCATATATTACGGAAATTCATAGACAATAAAAATAACGGAATCTTTGAATAATCATAATTGAATGTCACCTAGCCATTGGGTAGGTAACAGAGTAGACTGTACTCTCCAGGCTTGTGACAGAGAGTCTATGAGAAGGACTACTCTGAATTCAAAATCAGGAGAAACCATTTCACTCTCTTTCCCAAGAATTTAAGACAATTTACAGATAATAAAGAAAACATGTCTATGGAGAGCTGTGATTGCTTATGTCGTGAAGGGACATGACATTTAAAAAATAGAATTACTTTTCTTAACTTTTAGGTTCACCTACTGCCCAGTTCACACTCATCCTCAGTCTTTTGAACAGGAGGGGGAGGTTTTCTGTTTAGAATTGGATTTCTGCTTCCTTGCCAAGTCTTTTCATTCTCTTTCACTCCCTACTTTATCTTAGTGGCATTATTGCTTTGCTTTGCTTTGGGTGTATTGATTAAAAAAAAACTGCTGGTACACTTTTCATTTGTAATACATATCTATAGTAAAGTAACTTGCAATAGAATTCTATTGTAAGATTGTATAATACCCACTTCCCTCAAAATGGGATGGTTGACATTAAGAAGTTAAACATTAAAACAAGATTTGAAAGTCTCATACCTAATATATCATGATATTCATGTCTTTGTAAACACAGTATAAATATTCAATTTGTTTATTGAAAAGGTTTTGACTTTTGATTTTTAAAAACAGTGTTTTTTGAGATATTGGTGAGAGCTTAAGCCCAAGAATTTTCATTATACTCCATGCAGAAGATGCAATTGTATTCTTGTAAAATCTGAAATATCCCAGAGCATGTAAAACATTGAATGAGAATGAATACTAAATTCTTAAAAACATTTTCCTTACACTGTTCTCAAAATAGCCTTTTCACTAAAATAGAGAATTCCAGACAACAAGCCCAACCCACCCCCTAAGATCTGACACAATCCCATTTCAGACTCTTCAGCTATAAGGAAGACAGGAGTGGGGGTTTGGTCCTACTATCTTTAACACCCAAACCATACCCTGCCAACTCTGACCTCCATGACTGCTTTCTACTCATACCACTATTATAACCATTACTGTTACCATCAATACCACTTCCATTACTATTAATAACCACCTTCACCAATGGACAGTGCCATCAATTATTACCACCACCACCATTCCTGCAGCTGTCACTTTAACTACCCTTACCCTTACCTCTGCAAGTCCCCACACAAGAATATTCACACTCCATTACACTCCCATTACTCCACCCAACTCAATAATGGAGTTTTATGCCAAAGTGAAATTTGCTGATTATACTGATTATTTATAGGTATTAAATGGCACAAGTCTAGCCATTCGAGATTATCATCATGTGTTGCATAATTTAGAATTAAATTAAAGAGAAACTCTAGATCTGACCTTATGTGTGAACTCCAGACAGATCTTCAGAATATATATATATATATATATATATATATATTTATAGATATTTAATCATTTCACCCAAATTAAAGCAATAAAGATGCAAGAGGTTACTGAATGTGAAAGAATATGAGAAAAAGAAAACATTATTAAAGAGAGAGAAGATAACGACTGACATTACATTTAAATTTTTGAAGATCAAACTTGACTGAAAAGCAGCAAGAGAGAAGTGTGAGAGAAAGAACTGTTAGGATAGAATTTATGGTTACATGTTGTCATTTCAAGTATAAATGATGAGACCTTGTTGACAATCTCGTAGCACAGTTAAATTCATAAAATCGAGGGATCAAAGAGGAAATTTCATCAGAACAATTGCCTTTTTTGCATGTGACAATAAGAGTTAAATGTACTGATAAAAACTGTAGAGTACTCATGCAGAAAATATAACCAATATAATTACAAAATTTTAAAAATATAATCATCAGTTTTCAGAGTACACATAAACTGGTCATTATTACAATAGTCTGCTTTAAGGCTTCATATGATGAAGGATTTTTTTCTCTCAACCAACATTGGTTATCTGACTGTAGAGACACAAAAGGCAGTTATCTGCCTTTGGTCAAGATGAAGTCACATGGGTCCTGTGTCAGATGCTTAGTGATGTCACTTCATACATTGACAAAAATGGCAGTCACTCAGCTTCCACGAGTCAAACCAGGCAGTTGCTATTCTTTATCCCATGCACCTTGGCTCAGGCTGAAGCTAAATCTGTATCCTCCAGCCACGTGGTGCAGCTAACAAAACTAACAAGACATTTTCCTATGGAAATATATATTCACAAGATATAAAAAAATATCTCTGGCTTGCAGTACTCATTTTGTGAAAACCCCAGAACTCACCACTTCCCATCTGTGGAATATCACCTTGCTAGTGACATAGCTGATGAATTTAGCCCACACAAATCTGGAATCGTAAATATAGCCTACCAAGAAACACAGAAGTATCTCCAGCAGACTCAATCCACTTTGGGTATTATTACATATAAGACTATCTTTTTATTTTCCTTTCACTCTGCTTGTTGGGTATATTTTCTATCTGTGGGACATATGTAAATATGTATATATAATTTTGTGAATGACTTAGTGGTATAAAACTCTCTCTCTGAACAAAGCATGTTTGTCATTCATTTCCATTTCAGCCATTCTGTTCTGTCCATGAAATATGGTATTATTATACCATGGATATAATAATACCCATAATGGGGGAAATGCAATTGGAATAATAAACTTTTCTTCCATAGCTTACCCAATGTGATATAATACCTCAATTATTTGGTGTGCTTTACATGACAATATATTATTAATGCCCATTATGACATTGTCACAAGCAAGATATGAGCTTATAATTTTACTTTTAGCTAATGATGCATGCCTTATGACACACTGATAGAGATATATCTGTTTAGATATTTGATTTTTCTATGTACTATGTTGCTTTTGGACGTGGGTAATCATGGCTCTCCACAACTTCCTATCTTTTGTAGCATTTAGTAAGATTTTTCTTTTCACCATCCTTCTCCCTCCCTGTTCTATCATCCATATATACAATCTTTTTATGTAGGTTACTTGCTGTTTCTCTCTCTCCCTCTTGTTTTCAATATGTCCAGTTTCAAATTTTCCATGTTTTTTTCCTAATTAATTTCTTGTTAAAAAAGAAAACAAATTTAATTTCTGTTCAATTTGTTTATCTTTCTTTCTAGTGTGCAAATAATGTTTCCCAAATTTGTATGCATGAGCAACAGCCACATTTTTAAAATATTATTAGCACACTAGAAACAAAAAAATTAGCAGATACTAAGTAGACATGTTTGAATGAACAATTTCAACATAAATATAATATAATATATATATATATATATATATATATATATATATATATATATATATATACATAATTATAGCATATATAGACACTTTGTGTTGAGTTTGTCCATCAAATTTTATGATCCTTCATAAAACCATTTGCTTTTAACTCTGTCAATATACATCTCCTTCCATTTTGGGTCATTTATGACTGTCATATTGCAATTTGGGTGCTTTGTTTTCTTAGCATTCAAGTCTTCAGTCACAACTGTAATCTCCTGTAATTTGTGTAGTGGTTCAGTGTTATCTAATGTACAGTAAAACAACAACAACAAAGACAATCAGTAAATCTTCATTAATAATAAAAGTCTTTTCTCAAGATCAGATTTTTCTGTAGACCAGTAATTTAAAAATCTTTTCTAAACCACAGATTTTTACCATGAACCAAATACCCAAAGACTTTGACTCAACTTAAGTCTATTTTTACTCCTTATTATTTTGAATACAAGTTTTGAAAGGTCCTTCTATTTTTATTTTTATTTTGAATACAAGTTTTGAAGGTCAACTTAAGTCTATTTTTACTCCTTATTATTTTGAATACAAGTTTTGAAGGTCAACTAAAGTCTATTTTTACTCCTTATTATTTTGAATACAAGTTTTGAAGGTCAACTAAAGTCTATTTTTACTCCTTATTATTTTGAATACAAGTTTTGAAGGTCAACTAAAGTCTATTTTTACTCCTTATTATTTTGAATTCATGTACCTATGTTTGTGAATACAAATGATGCATCTAACAGGTATATCTATGTTTTCTTTGTTTTTATTTTTGTTTGAAAAAGTTTGGATTTTTAATATAATGAAACCTGGATGACAGAATTTTCTATAGTTTTAATAAATTCTACCCAATATATATATTTATAATAATTAGTATAAATGGAATTTATGATGAATTTATTTAATAAATCCTACTTGTGATATATGTTATGATTGGAGTGAATGAAAGTTTTGTTCATAAATCCTAACTGTTACATATGTAATCATTTGCAATAATCAAGTTTTTCGTGTCTTTGGTTAGTAAATCCTCCCTCTTGTAGATGTAACCATTAAAGGGAATGAAAGTTTTGATGGAACTACTTAATTAATCCTGAATCTTATATTGAAATCATTAGAGTAAATGGATGTTTTGATGGATTTGTTTAATAAATTCTCCTTGTTGCATATATATATACATACATTATATATATATATATATATATACAGTCATCAGAATGAATACAAGTTTTGAAGGTTGTTTTAATAAATTCTCCCTGTTATCTACATGTAATATAATCATTAGAATGAATGAAAGTTTAACTGAAAATGATTTTACTTATAAATGCATAAGAAGACAGAAATAATTTGACTCTTTGTTTTCAGGAAATGATGCAAGCATTACTTATAGAAGGCGGCTAGTAGGATCTCTGACTGATGCCAAATCAGTCAGGTTTCCATCCCAGCTTGAAGCAATCAGACATCTACCTGTTCTGAAGAGCTGTGATACAATGAAACAGTCTGTGGATGACTATATATATATATATATATATATATATATATATATATATATGTATATATGGAAGTGTAAAAATTTCAGAAAGAGTATATCTGTAAAAGGAAAATATGGATAAAGACAAAAGTAAAACTTATTTATGTTGACACGTTTGATCTTCTGGGGGACTTTATCAAGTTAAATGTAAGGATTTAATTACAATGTTAAATATTCTCGATATGGGACATTCTCTGTTTTTGTGTTAGTAATCAGAATGTCTTTCTTGAAAAAAAGACATTCGGTTTTTATTGTTTTACCTGAAAACGGTCACAAGACCATAAACACGTGTAGTAAAATGATGGAAAATAAAGCATAATATTTTTTTCAAAAAAAAAACAAAACACATTACAACCAAAAACGTTTGCAGCACCTCTCTTCTCTTCTTTTCAATATATATATATATATATATATATATATATATATATATATATATATATATATAAAATTATTAATTATAAAATGTAATAAATTTATGCAGTGAAGTTTTCACATGATGAACCCTTCCTTGCTGTGATTTGATAGTACCTGTAAATGGAGTCTGGACACATCCTTCAATTCTGGGTCATTCAGGACTGTCATATTGCAATTTGGGCTCCGCCTTGGCTGTATTCTTCTTTAGTGTCACTATAAGCTTACATATCACTGGAAGTTTGTCACTTCTGTGGCTGACACTTAGCTATGTTTTACAGTGTAAAATTGCATTCCAGAATCTCTCATGTAGTTGATTTAGTACTTTGTTTCTTCTCTTGGATCTTGAAACCAGTTATGGGCTATTACTTCATAAGTTACCATTCACCATTGGACCTATTTTTTTCTACATTCATTTATTGACTGAATTTGCCAACTATTTCACCATCTCTTGTGAAAATGATGTGAATTAATTTTAGTATGAAAATTCTTACTCACAGACACGTGGCTAGGTCAGGAGTTCATGTCAGAATTTGTACACTTAATACACTCTGGTAACAGGCCTGGTGAGAGCAAAACTCTAAACTATACACTATTATGAAAAGGAGGGAGGTACAGACTGGCTAATTTGTTAGTTGTACAGAAAATTAGAATAATGTTAAGTTAAAATCCTGGTTGCTGCTTGTGCTGATATTCTTTAATGTTGCTACTCTTCAACTAAATAAATTCTATCCATCCCACTGCCAGTCATCTGAACCATGATCTAGTTGTTGACATTATAACCATAGGCAAGAATAAATACATAAAAGAAGGAAGAACTTACTAGAATGCATGAGATATATTTACTCTAATCTACAGAATCAATTGAGCTGTCATCTTGAGAAATAAGAGACTTTCCTTCTCCAAATAGTCAAGCGCCATATTTAATTAAGTTTTATTTTTGTTATAGACAGATCCACTTAGAGATAAGCAGAGATTAATGTCAGAAATTCTGAGGACACCACCTTCACTTCAGAAACGAATTTCACATAAAGAAAAACTTCTATCTGAAAAGTTCATCTCTTAACTTTTAAATATTCATCTAATAATTTTGAAAACCACATTTTACGTTTTGATAATCTGAACTTTTTTGCCTCATGAAATTTTAATTCTGAAATAAAGTCACATTATACGTTTTATAATTTTGTTCAATCTTTAAGGTTTACATCAATTTCTGAACACCAACAATAATTTCTTCCTGATTTTCAGTGCATTCCTATTGTAAAATTATTCTACATTGCATTGCTATTGTAAAATTGTTAACCATGCCTTTATATCATGCACAGAACAATTGTATTTTTTAAGTTGTATTTTCATTCATTTCCGACCACTGACAATCTTATTCTTCCTCACTTTCAATGAATTTCTATAGTAAAATCATTAGTAATGTATTTCCATTATACATATCATAGTTCTATTCTGTTCGGAATGCTTGGATTTATTTTTAACAATTCACTTTTATTCTTTGATTTTCAATGTAATTCTATACTGGAAAACACTATAATACAATTCTACAATAAAATTATCTGCAATGCATTCCTATAGTCAAATTATTAACAATGTTTTTACATTTTACATATTAATAATTCAGTCAGTAATGCTGGACTTAATTTGTGAACACCAACAATTTCTTCCATCCTAACTTTTAATGCAATTCTATAAAAGTCTTTTACATTCCCTTCTTATAGTAAAATTATTTGCTGTTCTTTTACAGTGAAACAATTCAATTGTTTGTCAGCCTGATAATTTGAATGAAATAAAGAAATTCTGCCATAAAGAGTAGTCCAAAGTCCCAGCAGAAAAGTGTTTGAAGCTGACAGCTACTTATAGAAAACAACTGGAAGATATTACAGACAAAAGCCATTCCATAAAGTATTAGATTCAGTAGGATTCTTGCCTTGTCTCAGGTATTGAATTTTTTTTCACTTTTTTTTCTATTTTTTTTTTTAGATAAATCATCTGTAATTTTTATGTAAATGTAAAAGGGTGAACTGAAAAATTGCATGTATTAATTTTAACTCTTCTTATTAATAACTTCATTGTTTCTTTCCAGGTAAACTGACATCTGACTGTTCAAAGAAGGCTTCAAAGTAACTAGCAGCAACTTCTCTTGAAAACTTGGATATTGTGGTATTAACAAGTAACTGCAGAAATAGGGTTTAGTCCCCAAGGATATTCATGCTGATATAGTTGCTACATGATGCTCCAACTTTATCAACAGAGCAAAAGTGGTCAACTGAATTTAGGAGGGGAAGGAAGAGTTTTGAAAATGACCCAAGGTCAAACATCCTGCAACTGCCACCACTGAAGAAAACATTAATCATGTTCACCACATCGTAGTAAAAAAAAATATATTTTATGTGAATGTATTAATGGCAAATACATATTCCAATTGACAAAAAAGTAAAAAGGGCACTGGAAAAAAAATAAGTTGTCCATAGACAGTAAAGTGTCACCAACAAAATAGGGATTATATATATATGTAATGTATTCATGTTTTTAATATATATGTCAATAGTGGGAGATGATTAAGATTTATGCCATCATTTATTAGCAAAAATGAGAGACCCCAGTTACCTGCATCAACACCTATATGTTTTTTTGTACATAACACTTCATACTTATATAAGTTGTTTTTCAATTACATTTACTCTTTATAATGGTGAACTGTATTTTAAGCTTGAAAACAAAAATTTGAAATGATTATACACTGGGATAATGAAAAAAAACTCTTTTAAAAATCAATAGAAAATTTGTAAGTGAAATTATGACGATAAAACTGATAAAAGGTGACAATTTGAAATCAAAGAAAATCTTGAATTTTTTGTTATTTGAATATTTCATTGAAACTTTAACAGTGAGAGATAAGTCTGTATCCATAAATAAAGCCAATAAATCAATTAATCATCTGTTTCCTTCATCAAAATGGGTAAGAAAGCAGTAATAAAATCTTGCCTTAGATTGTATGCAATATTTGAACTTGATTTCTACTTTCACCATCAGTCCCTTGACCAGGTATGGTTGTATGGTCCCTGTGCATCTGAGCACTTGACCAGCTCCCTCCATCTATCTCAGTTGCGTACCAATGTATAAGTCCCTGTGAATGATCTTCCACAGAGATGTTAGACTATTTTTGTTTGCCTCCTCTTTTTCCTATTATGGTATCCATCAAGCTTTAGATAAGAATGGTGAAGCTCAGACTGTGGTTCTGGATATCTCAAAGACATTCAACAGGTTTTGGTATGCTGGTGTTCTACACAAGCTCAAGGGTTACAGTGTCACGGTGCATATATTTCAATTAATACAATCATTCCTACACAATTGAGTAATGAAGGTCATGTTGAACAAGCACACTTCCAGATCATTTCATACCAATGTGATGGTCCCTCAAGGGCTTTATCTTTGAACCGATGCTGTTTCGCATTGATGATGATCTCCCTGATGTAATCAGTTCCAAGTAGGTATTTGTGCTGATTACCATTTACTTCTGTCTTAGTAGCAAATCCAACAGATCTGACAAAGTGAACTCTGGAAACTACTCTTGAAAAGGACCTTCAATCACTGGTTAACTGGGGCAAGAAATGGCTTATAAATTTCAATGCCTCCAAAATAAAACTGCTTTCATATCATCAGCACAGAGAATCTTTTCTACGTACAATCAGGATGGCTGATGTTGAATATCAGGAAAGCAACACTGTACACCTTCTTGGCTTCATGTTTTACACTGACATGAAGTAGAGTGGCTATATCAATTCAACTGTTAGGTCTACCAGAAAGAAGGTTGATTCACTGTCTTGTGCCAAAACATTTTTCTCGTCAGAATTCATCTCACATATCTACCATTTGTCCATGTATTAAATACTGTTGCCATATCTAGTCTGGTGCTCCTATTGGGCATCTTGAAATTCTTGAAGTCCAGAAATAAGTCTGCAATACATTCAATCCTGACCAGATATTTCATTTCTAGTCACTTTCTTACTGACATGACTTGGCTTCCCTCTGTCTGTTCTACAAATATATTCAGGGCAACTGCTCGGGTGAGCTTTTTCTTGGTGCCCAAACTACATGAATTTAAGTGTACTACTAGATTAGCAACTAGGTCTCACCATTTTACTTTGAACTAGCTAGATGCAACTGCCATATCTACTGAAAGAGCCAATTTTTATCCCAAGTCATGAAGGACAAGTGGAAGGACTGCACCATAAAGCTTTTGAACAAACTCAAGCATCCCCTCCAACTGAACATGTTTTGGGTTTTCTCAGATGAGTAAAATTTCTGCCAGGATAAGATGGAGAACACACAGAACAGCCATTGTTTCATTATCTCTGGAAAAGATGTACTGAGAATAATGAAAACTAAATATCCAGTCAACATCATGGTGTTTGGAGTGATCACTAGTGATGGCAATATTATGCCTCCATTCATATTGCCACAGGGTCTCAGACTCAACACAGAGGCCTACATCAAATGCTTTGAGAAGGTAGTGCTGCTCTGGGTCAAGAGGGTGGCTGCTGTAAGACCCTATGTCTGGAAATAGGACTGTGCAACATGTCACACAAGCAGGAAAATCCACTCATAACTGTCAGACAATTTTTGCAACTACATCACTCCTTACTTCTGACCACCTGGCAAAACCGCAACACCCTTGATTATTATGTATGGGGCACAGCTGAGCAAAAGACCAACAAAACTCCTAGTATGAACTGAAGTTAAAGATTATGTCAGCATTCATCAACTTAAACAAGGAGACCGTCTAGTAGATATGTAGGAGATTCCATAGTTGCCTAGAAGCTGTGGTTGAAGCCAATGGAGATTTTATTGAATAAATTTACTCTCTAGTTTTTCAAGATATTTTTGTGTAATTCTGGTAAATATATCTGTTAAAATGAGATGTCAGTGTTATTTTCATTGTTGTGTAATTTAGTTGACAATTTATATATTGCAGCTTGTAGAAATAATTATCAACAATAGTTAAAAATATAATCAATGAGAGATGTAACCTTAAGTTCTATGATAACAGTTTTTTCTCTTGTACTTCTTGCTTATGGAACACTCTTCTGGTTTCTTGCTTTCAAGTCAAGTTTGATCTTCAAAAATTTAAATGCAGTGTCAATCATTATCTTGTGCCTTCTTAATTCCTGTCCTTTCATTTTTTGCTCTCCTTAATGTTTATTTTTCTCATATTCTCTCATGCTCACTAACAACTTGCATATTAGTGGCTTTATTGCTTTGCTTGGATGAAATGATTAAAAAACAAAATAATGCTCTCAAAAACACAGAAAACATTTTGAGATTTAAAGATAAGTCTATATGAACCTAATAGGAATTTAAAATCAAACAAACGTTCAATGCACTTGCATGCCACCAAAACCTTCATTCTTATTTTGTTGCTTTAATAAAATATGAATATAATTTACAAAGACAAAGATGTATTAAAAATAATATGATCTTTGATTTCTGTACAGTTAATTTATGACCAGACTATTTCAGTGCATTGCCATATTCTTAGTAAATTAATACTGAAACAATGTGAGATATGCAAAACCTTAATAAACAAGTAAATAGTCAATAAATTAATAATGTTCAAATGATTTATCTCTTCTTGATTGGGTTTCGCTTAACACTGCTCATCAGGTTGTGTGTGTCTGATAAATCAATATTCTTCTTATAATTATTATTAAATAAAATACAATCACTTCCCACATAGTTTCTCCAAGCCTTTTCTATAAATATTTTCATAGTAATTGCTCTGATGAAATTTCCTCTATGGTACCTAGACTTTATGAATTTAAGCACAGTACTAGATTGGTAGTTAGGTCTAATTCAATTTGGAGTTGAAATGGCTACATGCAAACCTAAGTTCTATGCTAACAGTTTCTTCTATCACACTTCTCACTTGCAGAAATCTCTTCCAGGATCTTCGTTCCCAGTCAAGTTTTATATTAAAAAATTTAGATGCAATGTCAATCCTCTGTCTTCTTAATTCATATTCTTTTATTGTTCTCTCTCTTTAATAGCATTTTTGTTTTCTCATATTTTCTCACATCTAGTAACCTCTTGAATTTTAGTGGCTTTATTGCCTTGCTTAGAGGGAAATGATTAAAAAAAATTAAAATTGAGCTGTAATTAGATAAAGTATAATCTATAAAGTATAATATTTAAATATCAAGTATTCACATGCTAAACACGAATTATATTTTATCTTTCTCATATAGATATTGTTGTGAAATAAAATTATTTTTCTGATGATGCCAGCTTATAGGTGAAACATATCAGAATAGATATTTTCCAAATTAAGCAGCTTGATAATATCCAAAATTGCACACACATAAATATCTATATCTTATTTATGCACGTGCAGCTTTGGATAAGGTATTTAATTCTAATGAGAAAGTAGCCTACCTATGGAAATAGCACCTTAGTCGATTAACAGTGCACCTCTTAGAATCAAACAGGCTTATACCAGCATCATTTTTTTTTATATTATTTGCAAATTAATGTCCTCATCTTAGTTATTATTATCTATGGAAAGTGTTCAAATGAACTACATTCTTTAGTTCCACCAGATCTAACCTTCAAGGCTAGGACCTACCATACTATGCGCACTGTAGCAAACCACCCACATTCCCTCTGTATTCCATTGGTGAACAGTAAGTTCCACTGGAACCACTAGTCTGTGGAACCAACTCCCAAGAGGATGTTTTCATGATTACTACAATTTCAACCTGTTCAAGTGTAGGGTTAACTGTTATGTTCTCTACGTATCTGCATAAACTGTATCACTTACTCTGTAATCCTCTAACTTGAGTGGCTCCCTGGGCTTGCACAAGGTAAACCTCACTGTAAAACAACAAAAAAAGAATATTCTTCACATTTTTCCAAAAATTTCTGATAAAGTTGCAATAAAATTAGTTCAATTTTATAAAGCTTCTTCTCTTTGTTCCTCCTTGACTTATATAAATAAATATATTAAAACATGAGCTCCAATCTGTTGTTAACTGGGGTAAAGCATGGCTTGTTAATTTTAACACCTTCAAAACTAAAGTGTTGTATATTAATCATCTGTGAGACTCCCTTTCTGCCTTCCATAAGAATAGCTAATGCTAACTAATGAGTAATGACAGTCACTTGCACCTTTTTAGGCTAATGTTCTCAGCTGTCATGAAGTGTAAAGTCTATATTGAATCCGTTGCTAGTTCAGCTGCTAAGAAAGTATGTTCACTGTGTCATGCTAGACAATTCTCTCTCCAGAATCTATCTTACATATCTGTAAGTCTGCCATTCATCCATGTTTAGAATATTGCTGCCACAAATGGTTCAGCACTCATGCTATATATTTAGAGATCCTTAATAAAATCCAAAAATGAATCAGCAATATTAGTGGTCCTGACCTGGCTTCTAGGCTTCAGTCACTTTTCAATTGTCATAAAGTTGCTTCCTTATGCCTTTTCTATGAATACTTTCAAGGAAATTATTCAGATGATCTCTTTGCAATGGTACCTAGGCTCTATGAATTTAAGTGCAGTACTAGACTGGCAATGAGGTCTCATCAATTTACAGTTGAGGTGGCCTTGGGAGGGAAAGCAGGATCATTATCTTCTACTACTTATTTGGGATATAGTATAGAATGCTTAGATGGTCAGTGCCCATTTGATCACATTTGTGTTTGTAATGTGTAAAGCATAGTCTAAGAAGAGATTAAATAGATTTATTTCTTGTCATACTCCTGATGAGGTTTGAAAAGTTTCTGTATTAGGATCCTTGCCAGACATGTCTGATTCTGTAGATCGACACAGTTCCTCTGTTATATCGAGGCATTCGGTGAACACAGGTTGAACATGTGAGTAATGAGGAAACTAAGGAAAATGGTCATGAAAAGGACATTTAAGATAAAATATCTTGAACACATAATAAGCAAAGTTACCTTGGAGAATTTCATATTCATAGGATATACTGATGGCAATAAGTGTATGAGGAAAACAGCAAATAACATACCTAATGACCATGTACAAAAAGTGTGATAGTTAGGGGACAATCAGTGATTGGTTCTGCAAGAGACAAAAAATTGTGGAGAGACATTATCGTCCACCTCTTGAAGGGACATGTTACATAAAAGAAGATATATATGAGATCATAAATTCTACTGGCAGTTGTTTGCCTGTTTTTTGTTTTTTTTTGTTATATCTGATATTTTTCATGGCATTCTGGCCATCATCAATATAAATATGTCATGGAGTTCTTAGTTCATGGATTTGGTGAATAGTAATTGTGAGTTCAATCCCTGAGCCTGATATTGCAGATTCTGACTCTATGGAAACACGGCTAGCAATAACAGAGCAGTGCTAAAAATAGAACAAGATAAGACAACTCTAGACATGGACAGCAGAGCAAGAACAATATACCCACTGAGATTAAATGGATCAGTTTTAAATTTTTAGAAGGTTACCCAGATCAACAGACATCTGAAGAAAGCTATAGGTCACAACAGATAAAATATTATGATAACAACAAAGATGAGGGCATTAGTCTGACTTAGTAATTAAATGTTTGGTATGCAGAATTTGTTTGAAACAGTAACATAAAATAAAACTAAAAATAACATTAAGCTATTATGAAATAGTGGTATGAAACAAGAATTATTCCTATCAATGTAAGTGGAGGGAAAATATTCCCAAAAGTCAAAAATAGATATTTTTTTTCTGCTTTTGTCAGCTTATTAACTAAAAATATCTTCCTAGTTTGCATGAAATGCATCTGTGCATTTTCCAGTTTTTACCTAGGAAAAAAGTAGTTGAAATTTAATAAAATGTATTGCACTTCAAATGCTATTTTGTTTTTTGGATGCCTGATATTTCCAAACTAAAAAAGAAGTGTAACAGGTTATGTTCATCTTAAACAAACTATTTAATAAAAAATTAACATGTTCTACTTAACTCAGCAAACCCATATTTACACACTATATAAAAAATATGCAAATATAAAGCTACATAAAATTGCAGATAACTAAGTACATTAGTAAGCCTCTGTGAGCCAAAACTAGATTTTAAGAAACAAATTTTCCAATCTCTCAGCCAAATGTTGCCATACTCAAAAAGCAATTTGTAAAGATCTTGTTTGAGGTACAACATTTAATTATAGCAAGTAGGGGGGACATAATTAAAATGAAGACAAAAAAAGGAGGACATTATCATTAGTTTAATATGAAAGAAGAAAGAAGCTGTGAACTAACCAGTTATCACTCTTCATTCATCAGACACAGATGAGTGAGGAATGGTATTTGGTTAGCTCACATTTTACTTTTTTTTTTAACACTCATGTTCCATAGCTTCTTCAAATCCCTTGGCAGATACCAATATTTTTTCAATCTTTTCAGTTTCTTTGCAGTCCACTCATGTATCATGTGGAATGTCATCTTAAGGGATACAGAAGGCATTTACTTCCCTTTGGTAGAGATAATTCATGTGGGCCACATGATAGCCACTTACTGATGTCACTCCATACAGTGACTAAAGCAGCAGTCAATTTCAGTTCAATTTACAGCAGCCAAAGTGAAAAGTTGTCTTCTTTAGCCTAGGTTACCCCAATGACTTTGGCAGAGGTTAAATGTACCTCCCCAGCAGCTTACAAGTTCATAATGCCATTTCCCTTTGGGAGTATATCTTTCCCATATATAGAAAGAAACTACAGCTTGTAGTCCTCAATTTGGGAAAACCAAAGACTTGCTTTTTCCCATTCATGTAATATATTCTTGCCTGGAACATAGATGAATCCAGCCCAGTTGAATCTGGAATCCTAAACATCTCTTCTCCATACACAGGAGTGTCTCCATATTATATATCTCAGACATTTCTTTTAGTTTCTCCTTACTCTCTTCTTTGTTGTGTAGATATATGTGATATATTATTCTCTATGTGGGATAACTGCATATATGTAGATATAGTTTTGTGTCTATCTTAGTGATATAAAAGTGCCTCTGAGAACAAATCCTGTTTGTCATTCCTTTTTCTTTCAGCTATTCTGTTCAGTCTGTGAAGTATGGTGTTGTTATATCATGGATATAATAATGCCCATAATGGGGGAAATACAAATGGAAAGAATAAATCATTTTACTATGGCTCCCTCCCATTACAATATCTTGTGACTGTTGATTTTCTACCACTGCATATAGCTAATATTCATACCATTTATCTTCCACATTGAAGCCAAATTTATGGCACACATCCCAGTGGATTCTCTAACTAATTAAATAATGTTGTCATTTAAAAAAGTGTTTCAAACATATTCTATGAACTGAGTATGTGAGTTAAATGAAGTTTCAAAGTAATATGGCTTTTCTTGCTTCTTCGTCATTGTTCACACTAAAAATGTTGCATTGTTTAGCTTAAAAAAATTCCTTAAAAAAATTAATAAGTTCTACTTATTCTTTGGTGTGCTTCCCACATAGTCACATGTCACATCATCATGATAGTATTGTCATATGTATTTCAATTCAGTTTTGCAGTTCATTATGTTGCATTCGTTAGTTGTATAGCAATGACTTTTAACATGAATGAATAATTGAAAAATGTAACCATAGTAAATATAAAACTAAAAAGAAAAGCAGTCTTCCATGGTATAGAATGTGACTACTGTTTCTTGAAAACTCTCGATGTACCGGCAGATGATGACTCATAGTGTACTGGTATGTCTACCACACTTTAAGTAGCACTGATGCTCAGTAAAATTACAGCTTGGAAAGTGCATTAATAAAACTGTACAAGCTTCAATTTCTTTCTTTTTTTAAAAAATACAAATTTTCCTACATGTCTCAGTCTGCACACATAATATGAGGAATAAAAACCTAGTATCAACTAGAATTTGAAATACGTGCCAAAGAAAAGGATGGATGAAAAGATTCTCTGCAAACAATCAGCAGAATTCTTCAGACTTTATCATATATCTCTGCCATCATAAATTAAGCAAATAACTCTTAAACCAGCTGTGATATACCCTATATATAAAATATATTTTAATCAAAAAGCAATTGAGTTATTTAAAGATACATGAGTTTTCTTTGTTTACATTACTTAAATTTGGTATCATGTCCTCATCTTTGTTGTGGTTATAATAAGCATTTGGTTGCAAAATGAAAGGAATAACGAGGATTAGGTTTTTGAACGTGTGTTTGTTTAGTATATAGGATGACTTACAGAGTTATCAGAAATCAGTGAAATGTCAATTTCTGTTGCTGATTGTCAGGATGGTGATCAGATATAAGGGCAGCGCTAGGACCTATTTTTTGTGTTGGTTTGACTGAGGTCACAGGGTATGGTTGTTCACACATGTTTGCTGACTGAGATCACAGTGGTGGGTTGATTCATTGATAGTCAAGGTAACGTTGGCTTGGCATGGCTGGTAGGTCTGTTCTATGAAATGGGGCCATAGTGATGATTGCAAAAAGAATGCCTGTAGTGAGTCAGGTATGCCAAGGTGACAGTGGTGGGTTGCCAAGGCAACAAGGTTGGTGCAGCTGGTTGTCTACAAGACTGGTAGGCCGAACAACTTGCATGTTTGTGGAATCGAAGTCGCTGCATGCGAAATCAGAGTTGCTTGGTTGTGGAGTTGGTGTCGCTATTTGTGGAGTCAGAGTTGCTTGGTTGCTGAGTCAAAGTCACTGTAGAGTTTTTGCTGAGGTAACTGAGTGGTGTCAACGTTGAGATGTTATCAATCATGAGTTGGTGTCTTGGGTCTGGTGGTATCAAGGCTGGATAGTCAGTTGCTGTAGTGGCTTAGGTTTGCCAAGGTGATGGCATTAGCAATGAGGAAGTCTTGTAGCTGGGTGGTGTCGATGCTATCAATTGCAACAAATGGTATCTTGAGCCTGAGGTGGTTGATGCTGTATAGTTGGCCACTGTAGTGAGTTTATTTTGCCGAAGTGATGGTATTGGTGATGAGGAAGGCTTGTAGCTGGGTGGTGTCAAAGCTGGATAGTCAGTTGCTGTAATGAGTCAGGTTTGCTGAGGTGACATCATCGGCAATAATGAAGGCTTGGAGCTGGGTGTTGATGACATTGAGATGGAATCCTGGATTTCATATGTGGAGAATCGGGTGATCTGTCAAGCCTGGAAGTGTTAACAGTTGTTGACAAGAGCAGTCATGTTGGTAACTGTGGCAGCACACTGGATGTCAGTAGGTGGCTCATTGGCCTGCAACTGCTCATGGTCATTATGGGAGACCTGCATTTAAGCAGATGTGGCAGTCCCCAGGGACTTTTCAGTGGGAATGTTCATGATTGGCCAGTGTTGCTTTCATTGTGGGGTCTTGCTTCAGTAACCAGACATGATGCTCAGAGCCTATTTACAGAAAGCCAATTTTTTTTTATTTTGTTTTCTGCCTTCATGGCATTCACATCCATCTGACATGCAGAATGAATCAGAAAGAGATCTAATTTCAACGGAGTATAACACTGTTAATATCACAATATTTTGGCTGTTGTACACTCTGGACTTCATCACAACAACCAAAATATTGTGATAATCACAAAAAAGATAAGGATAATTGTCCAAGTGCAAATAATGTCAATAATGATAACACCTCCTAGCAGAAATTCTGACAGTTTCATTAGCTAACTCCAGAGCGGATTTAGTTTCAACTTTTATTTTATGTTAATTATTTATTATTTTTTACAAGAATTCTGAGATTTATTGATCACAAATGTTAAATTATATTTCAGCTTAGTTCTCTCTTTATTAAATGCCATATCCCTTCAGGCCATGGACAATCATAAGCTCCTTTTTCTTCCTTATCTCTAAATTATCATGACATCTTGGGAATGATAGTGGAGTGATTTCACATAACATTTTCCAGTTTTGAATTCAGAGTAGTCTTTCTCTTAGACAGGCTGCTACCCAAGGCTAGCAAGTTCTGTCTACCCTACTATTTAACCAATAGCTGGTGTATCAGCTCATCCTGATGGAAATGAAATAGTTTAAACAGTTTTGGAGAGTAATTTTTGTTTTATTTCTGATGCATGACTTTTCGAATCTTTGGGTTCAAAATAGGAGGCTGATTCCAAAAATGGTAATGAATGCTGGATAGTTTCCTTGCTGATGAAGAGAAGATTTGAGTCAACAGATATGTGGTTCTGCAGAAGGATGCTGAGTATATAATGGACAAAGAAATTAAGCAATGAAGAAAAATGCAAAGAAAAAGGACACTTAACCAGAAAGAAACAGCTGAAACTTCTGGGACACATAATGAGCAAGTAGGTCTTGGAAAATTTGACACTCACATGGTATATCAAAGGCAAAAAGGACAGGAGTAGACAGTGTGCCACCTACCTGACCAACTTGTGTGAATGTTTGGTGGAACAGGGGTTGGTAAGGATGGCAAAAACACAAAAATTACTAATATCTACAAGTAGTACCAGATTTACATATAGATGAGTATAGACTTCAGCCCGGAGTCCCAAGATTAGAGGGGCCCCTGATAAAACTAAAAAAAATAAAGATATAAGTACAGAGGAGATTTATTTATTTTCAGATTTAATGGGTCTCTTTTGAACTAAATGTGAAATAATTTAGAGTATTTGGGCCTCAGTTGCTGGAGTAAGTCTTCTAAATTTGAAAAAGCCCCATACATACGTTTTTTTTTCATAGACATGGGAGACAAACATATGTATGGCCCCTTAAATTCTACTAACCCAGTAGCCACAATGCCTATGTCAGGCCCTACCTACAAGGGATATGAAGTTGTGGAGAGTCACAATCGTCCATGTTCTGGAAGTCCCGGGCTTTTAAAAAAAAATTTAGGTGATTTTAAAAAAGAAAAATCAATGTTTGTTATTGTTTATGCAAAAATCGTCTGAAACACTTTAACAATATTTAATTGTATTACTCTCTATTTTAATAAAATTAAAGTTTTCCATTTGAGTATTTTCTTCAAAACTCATATAAGTGCTAGAACTTTCTGAAATAGTCCTCCATCTAGGAAAAGACCAAGGAGAGTGAAGGTTACTTAACTTCACCGATAAAGACGACCGTGAGTCGTGTATCTCTTCTTAGCGCTCGTTACTGAACACGATAAACACGAGGGAAAAATAATTATGTCGGAATATATTGGTCTTATTATTTAATTTAGATGCAAAATTATTTTTGGTTATAGAAATTTATCGTCTTATTGATTTGTACGAGACGTCTATAATGAGTCTGCACAAGTATAACTATTTGTTCATGTTTATTTTTTTCTTTTCTTTTCTTTCTGTTATTTGTCAGTTTTAAAATCAGGTCCCTCGGTACTAACACCCTGATATTGATGAGTTATCTCCCCTACATTTGGCGACCCTGATAACAGATTCGTCAGCTTACTGCTTTTTTTAATGGTGCGGATAGTGTACAATTTTATCGTACAAACAATTATTTTTTTTGTCTGTCATCCCCTTTTTCCGTTATCAAAGGACAAGCTTAGTGGCTAGTGCTATGGGCAGAAGATTTGAAACTCGCGTTTCGATTTTTCTTCTATTATTACTGTAATAATAGACTGCCTCGGTTACTGTAACACTACACAACCAAGAGAGTCAATAAAGTGTAACTGTTATTGTTAAAGCCATCAATCAACATAAATATTGTAATAATGTAAACTGAGTTTTGAAATATTCAATTATCTTCTATAGCTCTTTTGAAATAGAGTATTAAATGTGAGTTGTAAGTTTTACAGACTGACAAACCATTCAAGGGAAAAACAAAACAATTTACTTTTTAAAATCTGTACTTCAGTTAGAAATTTAACTATTTGAATACTGTAATTTCTTTCTTCTTTCATGTGATGTGACCTTTCAGTACATGAGCGATCACAGCTCTCCACAACTTCCTAGACTTTGTAGTTTGAAGCAATGTTTGTCCCCTTACTATCTTTCCTAAACTTTCTTCAGCCATCCCTTTACAAAATCGTCAATGTGGACTTGTGGATAGTGAACTATTTTCCACCCTACAACCCCTTTTCCAGAGATGAAACATTGCAAACCTCTCACTGATCTCTCGCTATTTCCATGGGATGCATCCTGATGAGCTTACTACCTTAGTCCCACCAGCCCTGACCTTTACAACTGGCAACTGCTGTGCCATGTGTGAATCATTTTATTTGTATTCCAGTAGTAAGAAGTAAGTTCCTCTCAAACAGTTTTTTCGCAAGAACTGCTGCTTTGTGAAACAGACTCCTGGCTGGATGTTTTCCCAATCACTATAGTCTTGACCTCTTCAAGTCAAAGGTTAACCATTATCTATCCTGTATAACCTCATGAATGTCACTTCTTGCCTTATATTCATACAACGCTACACAGTAAATGTAACTTGAGTGGTTTTCAGGCTTTGCATCAGATGAATATTAGTATTAAAAAAATAGATAAATAAAAAAGTTCATTAGGTAGGATATTCATTGTTTCCTTCTAACTTTATTGCCTTCACTTTGTCCTGTGAGACCCCTTTTCTCATTATGTCTCTCAGAAATTTCAGCTGACTAACTGGTTTGAAGGGCAAGTGTCCTAATTGCTTCCATTTTCCTAAAAACTTTGCCACTACTCACCTATTCCATTCACAGTATTCTCAGAATCCTTCTGTAGAACCACATCTTTGTTGCCTCAACAATATGAATATAATAGCACTTTCTAAATTCTTCCAGTTGCTAAGGACATTTTGTTTTGTTAGTTTCTTTGTTTTAATAAATTAATTTTGTTTTTTTGTGTTGTTTTTTTTTTTATATATATATATTTATTTTAATAAATTAATTTTGGACAGTTTTTTTCGTTTGTTAAAATTGTCCAAAGCATTATCCTCCATCTAGTTAATTACTGAAAACCAACACTTGGGTTATTTTTTTTATTTCATCTTGCAAATAACTATATGTAGCAGGAAAACAACCCACATTAATGAATTTACAAGAATACAAAAATTACTTAGTGCAACCTCAACCACATCATCAAAGAGCAAGGCACATCAAAGAAAGAGGAGACATCTCTGATGATTATGTCAAACAAATCAAAGGGAAAAATCTATACAATGTAAGTTAGCATTTTTGAACAGAAAATTTGAGATGAAAATGGATATAGGTTAAGTCTTGAATATAAGACACAAGGTGACTTCATATATTTATCAGTCACACAGCCTTATCTCCCCTATTTGAATTAATGAAATATTCTGTTGTAACAGAAAGCATTATCCTCCACTAGTAAGCAAACATACTTAAATGCTAATGTAATAAACACGATTTACTACAGTGAACCTCAACCATCTCACGTGTCAAACAATGTTTTGAACAGAAAATTTGAGATAAAATGCCTCGATTATTTTTTTGTTCTTGAACAATATTGCCAGTAATTTCTGTCAACCGCCATGTTGTATACATTTGAGTTTGTTTTTCTTTTCCAATTTTATTGTACTTTGACTTTTTTCTCTACATTGATTGCTACTGGAAAAATAGTTTCAGTTTACAAAATTTTCGGGTATATGAACAGCCTTCAGGAATGAATTAAATTGATAGATTCAACATAGTCATACATAGAAATAAATTCAACCACAATTTTGATTTTAAAAATGTGCATTCATAAAAAAGAAAATAACTCACTCAGAAGGAAAATCCTTGAGAATGCCACCATTGAATATTATCCAAATATTAATCTACGCCCAGGCTTTTTACCTCTCTCACTTTTCCTAACAGAATTACTCTCCCAAACAAACGTACACAACTGTATCAAGAAATCAAAAGAAAATGGTTGAATCCATCAACACAACAATAAAAGCAATATTTCCACACATGACAGTACTTGACGTAATTTTCAGTTGACAATAAGAATATAATAGCATTTTCTAAATTCTTCCAGTTGCTAAGGACACTTTGTTTTGTTCATTACTTTGTTTTAATAAATTCATTTTGTTTTTGCCTTGAAAAAGTTCACATTGGATGAAACGCGTCGGCTAATATTAGTTTTCCTATTGTCTTTTACATTTATATATAAATATATATATATATATATAATGTTCTGTTTATACATTATTTTTAGGGATACAACTTTTTGAGTAAATGATCTGTTTTAATTAAACAGTGTTAATGACATTTACCAGCCTGATTGTCCGAGAAATTTTGTAGAAATTATGCGTTCTCCGAACCTGTATCTAATATGGAAACCATCATATAGCCTGATATGCTGTTAACCATTCAGCCACAGATTACATAGTAAAAGATTTGTCTGATTTAATCCATTTATATATATATATATATATATATATATATATATATATATATATATATATACAGTTAAGCAGCATATCTTTATTCAAGCATGTTTGGTTAAATAATCTAAACATATCATGTCTATTTTTTTTTATTTTATTACTCTTAAAATCATGGATCAATTTGTTAGTGCTGTTACAAAACTGTGTAAGCAAGATGTCATAGTTTTGATTATTTGTTTTATTTCCACAAGTACTTTCAATCTCATCCAAGATCATTTTCAGGATCTGTCTGTATTTGTGAGATGAGGTATTATGTACACTATTTACATTATTCGGACTATTGTCCTCATTTTTGTCGCCATGTTTATCACAACGTTTTGGTCTTTGTATGCTCTGGCCTTCTTCAGATGGTTGAGAACTTTGAGAGGGGTATTAACAGGAGATAACTGATATCCATTAGATATGGCACGTGGAACTAGAACAGTCTACCCCAGTGAGCAAAATAAAGGGTTCAGTTCGATATTCCAACCACCTGAGGAAGGCTAGAGCGTAAAACGGCCGAAACATCATGATAAACATGGTGACAAAGATGAGGACAATAGTCCGAATAATGTAAATATTGTATCATATTCAGGGTTGAACTGCTCAGATAAAATTTAGTGTAATTGAATATATATATATATATATATATATATATAGACAGAGAGAGAGATAGTTAAGAACAATAGAAATTTTGGTTCTATTATATCTGATTTTTTTGTATCAATATTTTTTTTGCAAATTTGATAGTTCCGTAATGATAAATTGGTTAAAATTCTTGTATTGTCCCAAGCTTTTGACTATTGTACATACATACACATACACCCATGCTTATCCATTCTGTTTTGTGTTTTTACTTAGGTTACCCGTTTTATAAAATTACTCAAACTTTCAAATCTAGAAAGTTAAGTCATGGCATTTGTATAAGCTGTGATTGACATAAAGTGATTTTTATTGCTGTTATTCTTGACACAAAAATCTATCAATTTTTGTGCATATTTTGATATTTATTTTGTATTTTTTAAGCAAACTCGTTTTAACAAAGACAAACAATTTATATAATACATCTTTGCACTGTGATTCCAGGTAAAAAACAAAAAGCATCACCTTTCTTATCTTTCGTCTTTTTCCATTTTGAATCGATTTTAAAGAAATGATAATCAGCAAATCAATCAGACTCATTAACTTAATTTGAATTATTTCACAGACAGCGGCATAATGTTGTCTTTGAAAATACATGAAGAGAAAGAAGGACAAAGGAAAATTGAAAAAAGATGAAAAAAGAGGACAGTGTGGAAAAAGACCCCCCCCCCAAAAAAAAAACTATTGGAGTGGAAACTGAAAACAAGATATAGTTAGTGAGGAATGGCACAAAGAGAGAGTGAAGGATAAAAGAAAGTGAAATAATAATGATTTTAATAAGAAGACAGAAAATAAAGAGTATAGAAGGAGAGGGAGAGACAAAAAGAGAAAGAAAGAAACAAACAAAAACATAAGTATAAAAACTAAAAAAAAAAAACTGAGAGAGTTAAAAATGCTATGGAGATAAAAAGATGAAGATACTGACGATATGATGTGGGTGGCAGGTGTTTGCAAGCACTGTAGACGAAGGTGGTATAGAATGTAAAGGAAAAGCCGATTACCAATAATGACATGAAAATATTCCCTTTTATCTATTTATTCAGATTAACCTTCTCCATTCCTATCACAAGACTTAGATCACCAAGTGCAGAGAACAAAATTAAAAACAAAAAAACAGAAAAGCGTAAAAAGTCTATACCCCCATCTACTATTTTAATACCCTTCCCCGTTATAACATAAATTTATTAACACTTTTCTGTTCAAACCAGTTAATAAGTACAGACAACAATCCTGTTACCTTTATTTTATTTTTTTACAACAATCTATGTTTACTAGTAATGTGACTCCAAGAGGACAAAATGTGACACAAGCTCAAGTTTAATATTAGGTAAGACTGATTTTATGACCTATCAACCCTTGCTGGGCTACTTAACGTTGATTTTTTTTAATAGAGCACCCAGTGAGGATCAAACTCACGAATTAGTAGTAATAGTTAACCAGCACGGAGGTACGGTGGAGTAATAGATAGCAGCTCAGATTGAGGAATCGGGGAGCCAAGTTCAAATTCCAGTTGAATCCATTACATTCACTTACGAGCTAACACTTTTGGGAAAGGTATGATATCCTCTTCTTCTCCCCCCAGTTATGGGTAAATAGCAGGACAGACTGGGTTCTATAGCCTTGGATAGCAACTGGTCTACTGCAGAAAGAAATGGCAACCTACTGTGGGAAAAAAATCTGCCTCATCAGTTATGTATCATGCATGGCATATAACTGACTGAGTTAACTAGCTGAGCCTTCACAATCATACCCCACACTGAAGTGCTCAAGAAAGGAAAGATTACCCACTTGAACTGAGTGAGTTATCAGTTCAGAAATTTTTGTTATGGATCACTCAGTGAGGATCAAACTCATGACTCAGTCAACCAGACTAGCCTTGCTAACCATTACTCCATACAAAGATGCCCTACAAAGAGAAAAAGCAAGCCTTTTTTGAATTGAGTTATCAGTTCAGAATATTTGCATGCGGCACTTAGTGAGGATCAAACTTAATAGTAATAGCAAACTAGACCAGCTTGCTAACCATTATCTCATTATGTTGCACCCTATTTGCATAGGGCACCCAGTGAGGATCAAAATCATTAGTTAGTAGTAATGACCAACCAGACTAGCTTGCTAACCATTCTTCCATGCTGAAGCAACATTTTTACATAAGGCACCCAACGAGGAAAATCATGTCAGTCTAACGACAGTTTCTCCTGAAAAGTGGGATGTAGATTCAAATCCTGCCGAAGGGCAGATATTTTTCTCAGATTTCTCAAATATTCAGGTCAGCAGACGAAAATAAATATTCTGTTGAAAATAAACAGAACATCTACTCAAATATAGGAATCCACTAAAAATAACACTTAAAGTGACAAAAATCTGTTGGATCATAAAAATTCCATTACTCCTTTAGATATTACATCTGGATACAAAACTGAGAAGATATGAACTTTCAAGAATCTCTAACAAGAGGGATCTGTGTTTAAAGGCACTATTCGGGCTTGATCGGTTACAGTCAGTCTATGTGGTTAAGTCAGTCTAAAGCACAGTGGATCAAATTATCATTTCTCTTGCAAAGATGGAGGTATATATATATATATATATATATATATATATATATATATATATATATATATATATATATATATATATATATATATATACTTCAATAGGAATCTGCAGGAGAAAATCATTTCAATCATGTTTGAAAAATAATTATCAGGCTGAGAACTTTTCAGCAACTGTATATTTCTTTCTTCTACAATATCCATTGGATGATTTTTATGAACAGCTATTTATAGAGGGCTGCTGAAATGGTCTCCAACCAAATCACTTCCAGAAATCTAACAAAGTGACATAATTATCAGGCTGAAAACTTTTCAGCAGTCACTCATCTAGTCATTTATAAATATTGATACACTCAAATACACATATTTTAAACTGTTACAGTTGCAATAGCCACAGTTATAACAAGATGCATTTGGTCTGTGGATAATCAATAAAAAGCCATGTTTGTACCCCAGTAAAATACATTATCATTCTTAAACATTAAAATGCTCTTTATTGTTGCTTATATATTGTTCTGGGCAAAGTTAAAGTTAGTAGCCATCTTGTTCAATTTACAGCTAAAAGTCTCACTTGACAACTAACGAGCTGAAACAAGTTGAGGTTTGTTCTAAGGTCTCTAAATGAGTAAGTAAGAATTTTATATTATTAGGATAAGTACGATAGATAACAGTTGATCCTAAACACAAAGAGGTTAAGATAATAGTGATCAAGGAAGCATCCATGCAGGTGTCTGTTTCACAATGTTGCAATTCTGGTAAAGAAACTGTGCAAGTGGAACTTTCTTCTCATTAATAGAATATGGAAGGGAATGAGAATGTGTTAATCCAGCACACATAGCGCAGTCAGTCATAGCTGTGAAGGACTTGGGTGGTGGAACTATGGAGTGTAGCTCATCTGAATATCTGTCATGAAAAGTGTTGTGAAGGAGAATATTTCCCTATAAGTTTGGACTCAGCCATTAGACGAAAGACATAAAAAATACTCCTACATCAAGAGGAGTAGCAGGAGGAGCAGTAGCAGCAGCAGCCTTGGCTGAAAACACTCATTCATGGCTACACATTCTCTTCCCTAGTTTCTATTCTACATTATGTTACCCTGTACCAAAAGGTAATAAACTTGTTGTTAAACCAATTCTTGTTTCTCCTGTTGTTTTTGATAACTCAATTACAAAAAAAAAGAAGTGATAGAGTAACAATAGGCAAGCAATGTTTTATCTGTGAGAAAGGATTTTTGGAGTTGAATATATTTCCTCACCCACAAGGCTACATGAATGCTTTGGGACTCTGTCAAGAGAGAATTGAGCAGCTTCAGCCCAAATATGGCAGCATGAGGTACTTTCTGAAGCAGTACAAACATCTGTCCAGCATTTTCAGCAATGAATCATGTATATGAATTCTGCTTGGGGTCTGGAGTGCGCTGAAGTCCCAATCAAGGCAAGGAGCATCATTGAGTATACAATTGTTCATCATGACTGAAGAAAACTCAGTGTTTTCTCAGTGACGATTATATATATATATATATATATATATATATATATATATATATATATTCATATATTCCTTATGAAAATCAGTAAAAAATGACTTGGAATCTTCTGAGTCTCTAGATAAGCTCAAATATTGCCATGAGCACAGAAAATGTCATTTATATTTTAGATAAGAAACTTAACTGGAAAGACTGAACTTTCAGTTAGAGAGAATCACTTAGAGAATATTGTTTCATTACTTAATGAGTTGAGTTTTAAATCTGCCTACAGATCAAAAGCGGTCTTCGCCAAAGCAGATATTTATCAATACGATTAACTTGTAAGAGCACCAAGTCAGTAGTGTAGGGGTATGATATTGAAGGAGAGGTCACAAAGTTTACAGTTTGAGATTTCAGCATCAGTGTCAAGGAATAAACCAACTGACATAGCGGTGACTTCAAGTTTTATGAATTAATTCAATATTTTCATTTAATGTAATTATTCTAGACTTTCGGCTATGCCAGCCAGGTTTGTCATATCTGAACTGCATTTTAGTTATTTTCCATGCTAAACCTAACAGATTGTTTTATTTTTGGGTTTTTTTTGGGTTTTTTTTTTTACTAAATTTCATGCAATACAGGACTTGAGAGCCATTCAAAGTAGAGGTTTACAGTCAAAATATTAATGACTTGGAACCTTCTGAGTAAGTTTTTGATAAGCTCAAAAATTATTTTTGTGTTTTTTTTTTTTTTTTACTAAATATCATGCAATACAGGGCTTGAGAGCCATTCAAAGTAGAGGTTTACAGTCAAAATGTTAATGATGAATGATATATGTGATATGAATGAAAGAAAAGGTGGTAGGAAGTGAGGATTATGAGGATAGATAACTACTGACCTATAGTTTAAAGAGGTTAAGATTGTTGTGTTCAGGAAGGCACCAATATAGTAATAATCTGTTCCAGAAATGGGCAGTTCTTATATTTGGAACATGGAGGAAATGAAGGCAATTTAACTCCATGGAATTAGCACGGTCTGAACTGGTAGAACTAAAGAACAAAGTTTATCTGAGACTTTGCCATGGAAATAAGGACAGAATAACAATATTCTCATGACATTGTATCCGTGGGGAAGAATTTATAGAGTGAAAAATGTCATCATCCACAAAGCTGCTTAAATGATTTTGAACTTTATCAAGGCTGAAAAATAATCATGGAACAGCTCCTACCCAGATATGGCTAGTTTGCTATTATCAGTCTCCGAGGCACTTTTATAATTCTCTTTAAAATTCTGAGATAAGGAATTATCATTATTACACACTGATTTATTAAAACTGATGCTTTTTTTCTGTCATTATTGTCACAATGTTTCAGTCATTGTACTCTTAGCTTTCTTTAGTTGCCTTTTGTATTTTGACAACATTCTCAGAAATTCAAAAAACTTTAATAAATCTACAGGGATAGACTGTATGAATTTCAGGAGTGAATTAACTTAGCTGAATTAAGTAAAAAAAATTATTCCAGGGGATGGATAATGAGATGAGAATAGTCTCCTCTTGTTGATTAAATAAAGGGCTTGGTTTGAAATTCTGTGCATAATAGAGGCAATTAAAAGAGTCTGAAGAGTACAATGTCTGAAATGTTGTGATTATAACAACCAAAATAAAGTTTTACATTTATGGATGAGACTGATATCTTCATCATTATCTGAAATTAAATTTTGACTGGTCTATTTTCCAACATTCACCAGATGAATTGGTTATGATAATATTTCTTATTTCTTACTGGGTGAGAATGTATATGAGTTTGTATCAAGTAATAATTATCTGACTTCTGATTTGTCTTCAGTGTAGATGCATGTCTTTTCTTCTGCTTCTTTTCTGATTCATGTCCCTTTAAGACATGGGTGATCATGGCTCTCCACAACATCCCATCCTTTGCTGCTCTTAGCAATTTGTTATTCTTTGCTACTATTCCCACTCCTTGATTTGCCATCCATTTACACAAGATTGTCAGCTAGGTTACTCAGTGTTTTACTCTGTCCCCAATGTCTTCAGTATGTCCTGTGAGTGTCAAGTTCTTCAAGCCCACTTTCCTCATTGTGTTTCCCAGAATTTTCAATTATCTCTAATCAATTCTAAGTACAAGCGTCATTTTTCATAAGATTTTCTCACTATTCACATGCTCTGTGCATGGTATTCTCAGCATTCTTCTGTAGATAGCCTCAAGACTTCTCTTCATTTCTGAGGATATTGTCAAGTATTCACTCTTTTCTTTGTTTCTAACAAAATTCTGTTGTTTGTTAATAATTTGTTTAGTTCTTGGAAATCATCTCTCACTCATCATCCCAATGTGTCTTGAGCTTATGGTATCGCATATTCTATTGTTCCCAAATATTTAAATTTCTGTACTTGTTTGATTTTAACAACTCCAATTTGTTGTTCACATCTTGAGTTGTTCCTCTTGCTGACAAACACACATTCTGTTTTCCTACAACTTACAGTTAGTCCTTTCTTCCTGCTTTCCTTTACTACCTTGTTTCTTTGTCAGCCATCAACACTGTTTCATCTGTATATCCTTTATGATGTTAAAATTGTGCCCACCAACAACAAATCCTGGTAGGATTTCTAATTTTCTTAGGATTGCCTCGCTGTATAGTTTAAATAAATCTGGTGAGAAGACACATCCTTGTCCGATTCCTCTTTCTATTTTTGCTTACTTATTCAATTAATTTCCTATCCATGCAGGTGGTTTGCCGCCAGTATATATTCTGGATAATTCTAATATCTTTCCCAAACAAACAAAATGAGAGAAGACTATTTAAACAATTCCTGTGATCCTAATAGTATTCTATTATTCTTCGGATGTGTAGGGGAAAAAAAAAATTTTCTATTTTTTGTCATTTTTATAAAAATGTTACAGGTCTCTTTCTATTATTGCATAAGTAAACAAAAATAGAAAAACAAATAAATCAGTCAACAATCCTTTCCTTTCTATAACTTTACACTTTAAGCTAAATTATGCCAGTTACTTTCTCACAGGCGTGATGTGGCTTCCCTCTGTTTTTTCTTCAAATATTTTCATGGTAACTGCTATTTTTACTGGTACCCCAACTGCATGAATTTAAGCATGCTACTAGGTTGGCATCTCAGTTCCACCCTTTCACTGTTAAAACAGTTAAGTGTAACCACCTCTTCTACTCCAATAGCTTCTTCTCTTGCACAGTGGAACTCCCTTCTTCTTACTTGCCTCCCTGATAGCTATAATTTTCAAATATTCAACTGTAATGTCAATCAACATCTGATAACTTGATCTTGATCCCTGCCCTTCTCTTTATCCTTTCCTCAAACATCCCTCTTTACTCTCACTTTCCCTCTCTGTAAACTCTTGCATGCTAGTGGCACTCACGCCTTGCTTGTGGGGAAATACTTAAAAAATATGCATTCTATCATATTAGCTTGATGTAAAATTTTTCAGCATCTCATTACAAAATCCTTTTTTGTTCATATATATAAATTCATAGCATCATTATTTAGTCATCAAATTATTTTCTCTTGGTCCATATAATGGGCAAACAATAGTATAAAAAAGACAAAAACTTTTTGCATTCATTTTGACAAAATTTCCAAATAAGTATCAACCTGTATTATGACTGATATCACTCAGTTATGCTGGAGCAACTAGTGTAGTTATATTTTTCTTTATGAAGTAATGTGATTGGTGAAAAAAGGAGAAAAAATTATAATACCAAAAACAATCATAATTTTTGTTTCTATTTTAAATACATTAAAAGGTGTTCCTGATGAGTTCACATATCAGTTCTATATCTATTTCTCTATCTGTCAATATGCATGTGTGTCCTGTCAGCCAGGCCAAGAATACAACAACTGTAACTTCTACAGAGTTGTGAGAAAGACCACCAAAGCAACACTTATTGGCAGATTAAAGTATAAACATGACCAAACAATATAAACACTACCTACGTGAAATTAGCACAATCTTACTTCCATGGACTAAATAAAAGGTTTGTTTTGAAATTCCAACATATATTGCCTGAAGTAGGCCAAAGCTTATAATGGCTGAAATGCTGTGAATATGACAATAAAGATGAGGACAACAGTCTGAACAATGTAAATAGTGTAAATATTTACTGATATTGAAAGAATTTATCATTATATTTTTTCTAAAAAATATTGGTCATTCAATCTGTTATTTAATACCTGTGCCCATTTTAGTCAGGACTTTTACTTGATAAAAGTTTCATGTAACTGTCACTTCTTCAATTAAAAAGTTTTACCCTAAAGATCTTTGGGTATTTTATGGCAATATAACTTTTGGTATACAATAATTGTAAAACCTGAAATATCATAATGGTATATATACATATATATTTTGTAAATACCAGGTACCTTCATGATATATGGGATCATAGCACTCCAGAGACTCCATTTTTTTATTATCTCTGAATTGTCATGATTAGTTTCCCGCTGACTTTGCCATGGTTTTATATTCAGAGTCGTCTTTCTTCTAGACTAGCTGCCAAGAGAACCCAGTTTACCCTGCAACATAACCAATAGGTGTTTTATGAGATCCTGTCTCTCCAAAGATTCCTTTCCTTTATTATCTATGAATATATATGACTTCTTCGGAAAGCTAGTTGAATGGTTTTCTTTCACCTTCTCTAAATCTTAAATTCTTAAAATAAGAGTTGTCCTTCTCCTAGACTAGCTGCCAACCAAACCTCGAGAGCCCACTTTATTCTGCTACTTAATGCAGTGCATAATTGGGTGGTAGGTAATTATAGCTCTCCACAGTATCTGTCTATATTTCAGAGATGAGGTATTGTAATTATGTACATTATTTATATCTGAAAAAAGTCAGAGTGAACATCAGCCGAAATGTCATGAACATGACAATAAAGACGAGGACAACAATCCAATGTAAATAATGTAAATAGCTATCAACAGGTTGATTTTCTTTATTAACTTTGAATGACCACATCTTAGGAAGAGATTTCCTCTTACTTTCTCCATGGTTTTGAAATCAGCATATTCCTTACTTCTCGATTTGCTGCCACCCAAGGCTAGAAAGATCAGTCAATTTTGCTAATTAACCTGTAGCTGAGAATAGATGAATTCATGTAATCTCTTCAAAAGTGAATCCTTGTCTAGGATTTGAACTCACCTCGCCAATTCCACTTTCTGCACTAATAGCCTTTATGCTACCTACACATTAAATAGTATAAGTATCTGGTAATGCAAGAAGTCTATGTCTTTGTTTTGATGTGATAAGTATATAGACACTTCTGCTCATTAGTGGGACTTCATGTTTCTTTGGTTAATCTTGTAGTTTTGAAAGTCTTGTGACTTAAATGTTTATTTTTTAAAATGGTGGTGTGCAGTTAAGGAAAGGTGTTTCAGGGGAATAAATCATGTTTGAGTATATAAAGAATTTTCTTCTTCAGGAAAAGTTGATTGATCAGCTCTTTACAAAAGCCAATTCTCTCTCTTTTTCTCCTTCTCTTTCTCCCTCTTTGTAAAAGCTATCACAGTACTGAGGGCATGATTTAAATTCTGGTTTGATCAGCAGTAAGAAGTTCTGATAACTCAAGTTTCAAATCTCTGAACTGATTTAAAGTGGGTGTTAGTGTGGGTGTGAAGGAGTTGGAGGCCAAGTAACATCTTTTTTTTTTTTTTTAAATTACATTTTCTGGTTCATTCTGTTGAGTTTGGTATATTCACCATTTTTTCCCTACACCCAACTCTGATGCATCCCTCTCCGACAAAACATCAAAGACGTAAAATACCTTTTGAACTTACCTCTTTATTCCCGTGAATTCCTTCCACCTCACATCGATTATTATACTTTCTCTTTTCATTTTCTCCTTCTTTTTTTAGTTCATCTACTTCTGCTAGCCCTTTCTTGTTTCTCTTCTTCTTCCTTCTCTTGCTGTTTTTTTATTTTCTTTTTTCTGATCCTCATCTATTCATTATCTGTATTTTTTTCTTCTCTTCCAATTTTCTCATTTTTCTCCCCAGTTTTTTCTTCTTAATCTTTCTATTTTTCAACATTTTCTTATACCAAGTTTTTCTTTCTTTTTATCCTTTTTTTGTTCTTGTTCTCTTCTTCTTCTTCTTCTTCAATTTTCTTTTTCTTCCTCTGTGGTTTTCTTGTTTTTCTTCTTTCTTCTTATGTGGTCTTCTTCCTACTTATGTGATTTTCCTCTCTTTTATGTGATTTTCTTCTTCACTTTTCTTATGTGAT
>CAHIKZ030002497.1:117500-152500 GCA_903632075.3 Acanthosepion pharaonis | reverse complement strand
GTCTATTTTTTTTTTTTGTAAAGAAATGGTCATAATATCAAATTTTTTTTTTTTTTTAAGTTATTCTTTAGACAAAGCATCTGCAATAACATTGTTCCTTCCTTTAATGTGATTTATAATATCATATTCTTGCAGGAGAAGACTCCATCTAGTAAGTCTTTGATTTTTGTTAGTCATTTTTTTGAAGAAAAACATTTATTTTCAGTATAAATCAGAACAGGATGAACAGTAACATTGATTTCAAAATTTGTAGTTGAACTTTATTTCCTTTTTTTTATAAAATATTTTGGTAGGTGTTGAACTTTTGAGAAAAATCAATGGCTCTATCAATCATCATTTCTTGGATTAAGATACCAATGTGACATCACTGGCATCGATTGCAGTTTAAATTCTTTAAAAACTGAGTTGCAAGAGCTTTTCATAACAATGAGAATTTTCCTTCCTTTTTACAGGTTTCATATTTGTATTTTACTTCCTTTTTAAGTAGGTCTTTTCTTGCTTGGGGTGTTTGATGATAAAATTTTATTTATTTTTATTAATCCTGCAAAAAATATGATTTCTGTTTTTGTTGGTTGATAGGATACTTTAAGATAGCATCCACTTTTTTTTTTATGTTGTATTTTAACCTTTTATTCACTTGAAGAAATAATTTATGTTTGCATTACAGAATTCGCCTTTTTTATGCCACACATAGGTCCCAGCATGAAAAATTGTTTTTTGATATATGTTTCGTTATTAAATTCATTACATGCAATAAATCTTGGGAAAGGTAAGTGAATTTATCCTTTGAAAGGTAAACAAATTTCATTTTTGGTTAAATATTGGTAGTAAACCATCCTTCGTCACTTTTTGCTGAAATTTCTTTTTCTTTTCTTTAAATGACAATAACCTTTCTTAAATCAAATTTCTCATTTTTCCAATTTGTCTGAATCAGACAGTGGAAAATTTTGGTTATTGCATTTCCCAGTTTAATGCATGGTCAGTAAGCCATCAGGTTTTGGTGACAAAAATAAAAGGAGAACTCCACTGACTGTTGCTTGGGCAGTTTTTTTGTCAGCAGTTTTAAATTCTCTCAAATGCATCTTTTTGGATCTACCCGATAAAAATGTTGTTTGATGGGTGTTTCATCTCCAAAAAAAATCATTGTTGTTAATGTTGGAACATCAGGAAAAAGTTTTGAAAATCATTGACCAAACCATGAATTTTTTCGAATTTGAAAATGTTTGAACTTTTTTAAATTTCAGGATTTCCATTTTTTTAATTACTACTCATCTATGTCCTCCCTTGTAACTGTATCAATAAATCATCAAAATTGATGTATCTGATCGGATTAAACCATTTAATTAGTTATATAATTTCTGTAAATGTAATTTTTTAACATAACCCATGTGGCAAATTCTTTTCTTTTTTTCTTTCTCCATGATACATTTACATCATTAATTTTTGTTTCACATATCTTGTTGTAAGGATGATTAGGAAAAAAATACTAAAACATCACCACTTTCAAATTTACATTTTACAATTTTAATTCTGTGTCTTCAAAATTTGAAAATTAAATTATTTTCTTTGAAAGCATTATAACACAAGAAAAAATTAAATAGTCCAAAAGATGCATCTCATTATTTTTTTCAATTTCTTTTAAAGTTATATGTGTGTATATATATAACTATATATAAAGGGCTAAACCCAAGAGTGTCTTTGAACATAATGAGAAGAACAAAACAAAAAAACCTTCATCCCAATAAATTTTAACATTCATAACAATAATTTTTAATCAAGATTTTACAATGAAAAAAAAGAGCCTAGATTCAGGGTGAATAATTATATATTATAATAGCCATTTCCTATTAGTTGAAGTACAAGACATAAAATGATTTCTGACTGTACAAGAAAAACTAAACATAAATATTATATATATATATATTAATATATATTATATATATATATATATTGACATACATATTGAAATTTTCCTTAACCAATGGAAAAGGGCCAAACAACAGTACTCTAAAATTAAATATAACAGAATTTTATTCCGGACGGGAATCATTTTTTGGTTTCCGACAATCTCATATGTGATGGATTACAGAAATTCGACGACAAAAAATCTAAGTTAGATTTATAAAAATGATTTAATATTTTTTTCTTATTTTTTTCATAAATGCCATATATATATATATTTATATTTATATATATATTTTTTCGGGACCACTATTTATTTATTTCTTCCATCCTCATTTAGGGGGCATCCAGGATTCATTGTTCCAAGATGTTGTTTTTTCTACAGGGGAAAGGAGAGTATTTTTGTTTAAAAAAATTTCAGGATCTTTTTTTTGTTCAAATGCATGGTTGATTTTAGATAAACGTCTTTCATTTTTCTGTGCCATTTTCTTTTTTTTGTGGAGGTGGTTTATTTAATTTTTTTACTCTTTTTATTATTTGAATTAAATGATGAGGTAAAGGTCTCTCATTCAAAATGATTAGCTTGGTGTTGCTGTTGAATCTTTCTTTTCTAAAATTTGAACATCTGCCCAGAAAAACAATCAGAAAATGTTTGTTTTAACTTTCATTATTTATTTCATCTTTTAAGGACAACTGTTTAACTTCACCTGAAGAATGACCCTAAGGGGCCCCTTCTCACAAAGGTCGATAACATCTTACTGGACCATTCACCAATTCTTTTATATAAATTTTTGAAGGGCTTCTCCATCAATTCAATGCCTTTTGGAAAACAAAATCTTCCCGATTCTTATACCTTCTTAGTAAAGTTTGAGCTGCTGTTAAGATTTGGACAGACCTTTTTTCTCAGGGTCTTTGTAAACCCCTGGGACAAAAATAATACTAATTTTCCAGATATGAGTTTTTTTGTATTTATTAGTTTTCATAAGGAAGGGCATAGAAAGAAAACCTACTTCAAAAAAAAAAAGAGGATGCGAAAGATTTTCTTCCGAATTTCTTTTTTAGGATTCGGCAATCAGGATCATTAATTCTTAGAGACAGGAAAGAAAAGAGAACTTTTAGGTGTATCTTTCATTTTTTTTTTTGCATAAAAATTTTTAAATACATTAATGAAATTCAACTGTTTGTACATTTCCATACCAACTAATTTTTCAAACTCTTTTTGTGAGTTTTAATCTGCGATTACAGGCCTCAATCAGCCTGTTTTTCTAATCGAGAGTTCAATTTCCTTAAACGCATTGAACAGAGAATCAAAGAAGACAGTTGGATTAAAATTTATCATAAATTATGTAAGTTTTTTTCGTTTTTTTATCATTGTTGTTTTTAATAATTTTCATTCAAGACCAAATTTTAATTACTGATTTTCAAGCATTTTAATTCTCAAATCAAATTTTTAATAATATTAAAATACAACATAAATACAAGTGCATAAATCAAACAGTCTGTAACAACACAATTTCGTAAGTCCTAAATTTTTGAATTTTTATATATATATATATATATATATATATATATATTATATATACTATCATATGTAAAACAAAACATAGATTTAAAGATATATATGTATAAAATATATCTGTAAAATACATCACTTAGTGTCATCCACAGTTTACCTTTACTTACACAGATTTAAGAATGTTTTGGTCGTCATCCTTCAAATTTGAAAGATTTTGAAAAATTATTTTTATATTTTTATTTCTGTTTTTAAATACTAGTTGCAAAATAAACTGTTACATTTACCTGCATTTTTGAAAAAATGTTTTAATTTTAAAAAAAAAATTTTTCCTTTTTTTTTTTATATATATTTACATACATTTTTGTACATATTATACATCCGAGCCCCCATACTATAAATGCTTTTTTAGTAGAGGAAATGACAAACAAATCTTTGTTTTGTTAAAATATTCTCAAGATAAACAATTGTGAAAAAACATAAAAACCAGCCTAGATCGAAAAGTCCTATTAAATTGTACCTTCTGGCATATTTGGAAATCAAACCTGTGAAATTCCATTTCCATTGTTTTTTTAAAAAATTAGCAAAATTCTCTTCAGTATTTGTTCCTTCATGATGTAATCTGGCTATTATTTATTTCACTGTTTAAGAAAAGCTAAAAGATAGGAATAGCAATTCAAACAAGTGTACCTTTAAAAAATAATGTTTATAATAATAATAAAAAAATGTTAGATTTGTAAATTCATTTTATATATATATATATATATATAATGAAAACTTTTTGTAATAGAGAGAACTCAAAGGATGAGATACACTATCAATATATTTATATATATATATATATATATATATATATATATATATATATATATATTAGTATATATAGAATAATAAATTCCAATAACCAAAAAATAAAGTACTATTCTTAAAATTAGTGCTAAATATCAGAGTTCTAGCAAATTTCTTTTATTTCGAAAAACTCTATTACAGCTTCTTGTTTCCATAAAATTCATTCTAAAAAAATGCAATCTCAATCGCTATTTGTGTCTTCTTAATTCGTTATTTTTTATTGTTCTTATCAAGTTATGGTGTTGAATGTATTCTTTCATGTTCAGTAACATTCAACACCATCCTGGGTTGAAATAAGAAAACAAAAGCTATTTAAACAAAAATGGCTATTTTTGTAATGATTTTTATTCATATTTATGTTTTAATTTTAGTCCTTTGATAAATTAATATATATATATATATATATATTTATATATATATTTCCTTGATATCTTTCCACTCTATATTCAGTTTATTTGCATCCTTGTGGCATTGTCCTCAAAATGATGAAGAAAAGACTTCAATTTGCAACAGAAGTGTATTTCTTTTTATTCAGAAAATGCTGTCAAGAATACCATAGGGCCAAACATGAAGAGCAACAACAAGGTTTTGGTGAAATGGAAATAATGATCTTGGAAAGGTAAACTTATACTTAACATCAGGAAATAGTAGGCAGACTGGGGCTGAAATATCTGGGACAAGTAATGAGAAAAATTTTGAGGGCAGTGGAAAATCTGATACTCATGGGATGGATAGAGGAAAGATTGACAAAGTTAAGGGCAAAAGCCCTAGACAAACAGCACTTTTGGGTCTTATGTTTATATAGGCTGTATTGAAAAAATAATGTTGAACACTACTCATAGTTGAAGAAATAACAAAATAAATTAAACTTATTAAAGGACAGGAGGATTTAACCAGGTTATTTGGCTGAACACATCAAGTCCTGGAGGGTTAACCATTGTTGAAAAAGAAAGATATATATAACCCAGGTACATATATATATATATATATATATATATACCCATAAAACATATAAATAAAATCATCCTTGATAATGTGTGTGTGTGCATAACTCAAAGACACAGTACTTTTGACAAGAAAACATAATGAGGGTCCTTTAATAGATATGTGTGTTATATATTATATATATATAGCCAGATACATATGATTATAGTCGAAAATAATTGTGCAACATTCAAAAAATTCTAAAGAGCTTATTGAATAATGGAATACAATTCATTATATAGCAAAACAAAATTTTTCAAGAAAATCACAATATTCTCCAAATATATAATCCTCCTTAGGATTTGAATTCATTGATGCCATCGATAATAGATGCTAAAAGAGCTCAGCCTCTCATACTATTTAACCCATAGCTCAGATTCATAACTTTACCAAGTGTATTGAAATGTAATGAACTCAACAGGAATTCAATGCAGTTAGAATGAACTATAATTTTCATTTTTGGGGAAGGAGAAAATATGCAAAAATTTACATCAGTTAATCTTTCATTTAATTTATATTATATCTCTTCACATGAAGAAAGGTTATGGTTCACAAAACATAAATGACTATAGGAGAAAATATCTTTTTAAAAATATATACAGATTTATCCTAAATATTAAGCATGTTTAATAAGAATTTTCTTTTCATGGTTGTACCATTTGCAACAAACAATTATTTTCTATCAGAATGATGCACCACTTCATGGGGGCTAACTGTTCATGAGTATCTTAATGAAATGTTTTCAAACTGGTGGACTGAAAGAAAGTAAACCTCTAGCTTCTTGGCAACTCAAAAGTCACCAGATGTAAAGGATCATGAAGAGGACAGACTTCTTCTCAGAGGAAGCTACAAAAATTTAAAAAATATTTAAATTTATTTACAAAAGTTCAAGACCAAGAATCCCAAGAAAAGAATATTCAATACCCTATTCAGAGAATGAATTTTTTATGAGATGGATATGCAATGTGATGGGCCCCGATCTAGCAATTCTTTCAAGACCAAATTAGTTACTCTTTTCAAGACATTTTAATTCTCAAATCCTTTTTAATAATATTAAAATACAACATAAATATATAAATAACTTTCATTAAGTAACTGCTCCAATATAGCTATATTCACTATATATATTATTATATAGATGGCATGAATTTAAAGATTTAAATACTAGGCTGGAATCTTGGTCCCATCCACTTTTCACTGTCTTAACAGTTTAAAAAATTTAGCCATCTCTTCTACTCCAAAAAATTTTATATTTCTGTTTACCTAAAATGTCTGTGGACAAAATTGTTGGTTCCCTTTTTCCTGTTTGTTTGATATATATATAAAAATACAACTATTCAAATCTAATGTAAATGCTTTTTAGTAGACATCTTCAGATGCAATCTTGATTGTTATTTTTCCTGTCCTTTAATCAACCTTTTAGATCGAAAAGTCCTATGCCTCTTTACTGGCAGCAATCAAACCTCATTAAATGTAACCTTCATTGTAATGGCTAGTGTTTCATCCCACCTTGCAATTCAAAAAATGTACCTTTAAAAATAATGTTTATATATATATATATCTATATATATATATATATATATATATATATCAGATCAATAGATATATATTATATAGATAGATATTATTAGGTATTAAAAAAAAAAAATATATATAAATTTTCATATATAGTTGTTTCAATACTGGCTTTAGTCAAGAATGCATCCGATTTGCTCAGGAGGGATTTATAAAATTGAATTATCATAAACGCGCAGATATTTCACACACATATATATATATATATATGTCACTCTATATTCACTGTAACTAAAACTCAATGCAACAAATAATTGCTAAAATGGAACATACCATAGAAACATACAGCAAAAAGTTGATAATCTGACATCCTTGATAATGGCTAAAGAGGAAGAATGCAAAATTTGCTCGAAATACAGAACATTCGGACAGTTCTTCATGGGATGATTGAAAGAAAATTCCCTCTTGTTAGAACACAAGAAAAATAAATAAACAAAAGATCAAAAATAGTACAGGAGGAGTCTGTCATTTTAATGAAACATACAAAAAGAAGGATTATATATATATATATATAATATATATATATATATATATATAAGAAAGATCTCTGTGTGTGTGTGTGTGTGTGTGTGTGTGTGTGTGTGTATAACAAGGACACTCTTTTGTTTTATATATATATATATATATATATATATATATATTATTGGAGAATGGAATACAAATCAATCCAAGTAATTATGGTGTCACAAGTTCTATAAATAATCCTATATATATATTTATATTCATTGATAATCGATAATAGATGCTAAAAAGAGGAAAGATTACTATTTAAATAAGCTCAGATTTGGAAGTAAAGTGTTCAATATTAAAAATAAAAATGAACTATAATTTTCATTCACCAAAAATGAATTCATTTAATCTCCATTCTAATTTAAATTATATTCAAAAGTTATGGTTCCTAAATCTTATTATGATTTTGAAATATATAGACAAATATTCTTTAGGAGGTTTTCTGTAGTCAAACTGAATTTATTTGAAATTCACAATTATTTTCTATCAGAATGATGAAGAAATTAAATTTTTCATTTATCTTAATAAATGTTTACAAACTATATATATATATATATAAATTTATATGAAGAAACATCATCTAAGATGTCTTCTCCCATAAATTGAAAGTATGGGAAAGAACAAGAATCCCAATGAAAAGAATATTCAATACCCTATTCCCCAAATTTATGAGATGGATCTAAACAGATCTGTCTAAAATCTTTTGTCACCTGACTTTTCTATTCTTCACTTAACTATATTGATATATTTCACTATTTTCAGATGGCATGAATTTATTTTACTGGGCTGGTATCTTGGTCCCACCCTTTCACTGTCAAAACGGTTTGGAACACATTCTCTGTTTCAGTCTATAGCTTCCCTGATATCTTCAAATTGTTTCCTTTGATCTATTTCCTCTCATTTTCAAAATCTGTTTATGCCTTTTACATTTTCAGATTCTTGGAACCCCTTGTGTGCTAAAAAATACATTGCAGTGAATGCTTATATATATATATATATATATATATATATATATTTTATATATATATCAATAGATAGATAGATAGATAGATAGATGTATTAAAAATAAAATTAAATTTTCACTTAGTTGTTTAATTCTGACTTTGTCTAATGCATCCTGATCATTGTTATAAAATTGATTACAGTCTTCTGGGGACATATTATATATAATATATATATATATATATATATCCTAAATTTCTCTAAAAACATCACTACCACAAAAAAATGAGAGAACACACACACTCTACTGAAATCATCCTTGATAATGGCTTTGCAAGATTTAAAGCACAGATACAGAACATTCGGAAACTCTAAAAATTCCAGAAAAGAAAAAAAGTTTGAACACAAGGCTTAAATAAAAAGCCAAAGGTCTTGTCTGTCATCTTCTGGCATAAAGTTTATAATGCATATAAAAATATATATTATATATATATAAAGGTATTCAATATCAATAATTTCCATATATATATATATAAATATATAAAAAATAGTAACAAAAATCTAAAATCACACACTACATGTCTGTACTCTACATGTAACATCTGGGAACCAATGCAGCCTACTGCACAGGAAGGATGGCATCACATCCCTTCCAAATGATTTTGGCAATGCAGCATTAGTTTTGGTAGGAAAAAATAAAAGTTGGATACTTATTGAATGAACTTTGTGTGTGTTTCTGTGTGTGTGTGTGTGTGTATATATATATATATATATATATATATATAAAAATTAACTGATTTAAAATATGTTTTTCCCCTACTCCAGATTATATATCTTAAATGTTCTTTTCTTTTTGTATATATATATATATATATATATATATATATATATATAAATATAAAAAAGAATTAAATTCAAATACTTAGAGGCGACAGTCTGTTTCATGCTAGATGCAATGTCACCTGTAAGTGTTGACTTGTATGTTCACTTTTATATTACACACTCTATCTCTGATATTGAGCACTTTATCCCCTAAATATAGCACACCTTAAGACTATATTTCTTTATATATATTATTTATATATATATATATATATATATATATATATATATATATATATATTGTTCATGCATGTATATATGTATATGTATGAATTTGTCAAGTGTATGATTATCTTTGTGGGACTGTGTGCTTATTTATATATATGCATGTCTATATATATATATATATATATATATGCATATGTGAGTGCTTTTTATTTCAGCATATATCAGTCTTAAACATAGCCACATTCAGATATATGTTTAGTGTAAAACAAATTCAGTAATGGTCATTGCTTTCCTATCAGCCATTATGCAATTTTTGCTGTTCCTCTTCCAGGATTTTCCTTTCATCCAATTAACCTACCTGCACTATGTTTGTTGATCACACTTTCAAATTGTAAATAAGCTTTCTTGTTAATCCTTATCATGAAAACTGATAATTTTGCATGTATCTTCTCATTTCTATGCTGTCTGTTGTATGTATGCAAAAGACAAGGAAATGATTTTTATATCTTTTTTTTTACCTGGTGTCATATTCCAAATATGCGCCTTCTTGAAAACTTTCATTGACATTGAAAGAGAAGATAAAAGATTATTTTTTTTCAGATTTGGTGTCAACACTGACATACCATGCAGACTAATAAACAAACACAGAAAAAATGTAATCACTGGCAAGTTAACAAAGAAAATTTGGCAAACTTGGACCTTTGTGCCTGCAAAAAATGGAATGCCAAAAGGATATTTTTTCTCTTGACACTGCTATTATTTTAAGAACCTTCACTTCTTGGCCATGTCTATTGATTTAAAAAGCGATGATTAGAGTTATAACAAAATCTAAGCATATGACAGTGAATTCATACATTTCCTTTGTTCTTGAGGATTGACACCAAAAATGACAAACATTATTAAATTATTTATTTATACTATTTATTACATTGTTTATTGAAATGGTTGGCAAAAGATTAGCTAATTGCCAATCTATTTGAACTTTATTAAATGGTAAATAATAAGAATTTTCTTATAGTTACTTCATGTATTTTAATAATTTAGTAATTATTTATAAATTTATGAATAAAATTTCTTTATAAATTGGTAAATGATAAATATTGCATTTGCATTAGTTTTAATACAATTGTATTAGCTTTTAGAATGTGAATATAAAATTATTCTTGTAAATAAACAGTCTAATAAATAGTGACGGATATATTTGTTGTAAATTCTCAAGAACTAAAAATATATATAAATTCACTTTCTGGTTTTATTACAATTTTCATTATATTCCATTTTACTATCTATTTAGTTTCCTTCTCAGTTGGAAGAGCATTGCAAAAAGAGTGTGTTGCATTTGATCCTGAGTCAATGACTTGTTTTTTATTGATATCATTATAAAATTAGCAAAAGAATTAAATCACAGTATCCCTAGCTACTTTTTCAGTTTTTCTCTTAACTTACTGGATCTGTTCTAATTTCCCTCAAACTATATCGTTAATTGGTTCCAGAGGTCATGACTTAGGTTGACAAATGGCTTAAGTCAAAATAACCACATTATAAAGTGCAAATAAACACTCCCTATTGGCTATTACAGTATTTATGACATGTATGTACAGTATTCTGAATAAAATAATTAATTTCCACCTTATCTTCCAGTGATATAGCATTATATACTTAGCTTTAGTATTTGCACTGAGACTTTTCTTCAGAGAGATGGCCAAAACTGTCTTCTAAATCACAATTGTAACTGAAAGAACATTAATTTAATGGCAGAGCACAGATGTAAACAAGTCTGAATTCAAAATTGGTGTCAGAGCAGAAAACAATGCATGAGTGATGCTTGTCAGCAGGAATTTGAAATAAGAACATCTGTTGAACATACTTTATTAAGATAATTTTGATGATTTTATTATATATATATATATATATATATATATATATATAGTATACATAATATTATTTTAAAATTTACTTAAATATGATTTTATTTGTGTTTATTATTATTTTAGTGTTTTGACATTTCTAATATTTATAACAACCAACATATACTCAAGTAAATGAAACTAAGGCAAGTTTATTTTTCCATATAATATTTAAGAAAAGCCAACATATCTTTGAAAATGACTTAAGCCGTGGATTCACTGTATATGATGCATTTCAGGATACACCTTTTTGTATATGACCTTACAAAAATCAAGATTTGGTCACTGAATGGAACCAATTTTATGTTTTTCTGTACTTGGCCTATTATATATGACAGTGAATAAGCTTATGGCCTTAAATGAGTCATAGTTTGATCATGATTTTGGATCTTTTTATGGATTTTCAGGTCCTGGTCTATTGCACATGATAATAAATAAATATGAGTTTACATGGATCCATTTTCCTCTTCTTTAAATATATACATATAAATAGTTTTTAATAAATTTTGTTGAATAATCCTGAAAAAGTTTGTCTGTTCAATTTTTATTAAGTTTCTCCAATTTCTGACAAAGTTGTTTTATACAATTGGTAAACTTTCCAAAACTCATTTTTGTTTTTTGTTTTTTCTGAGTCTGGGCATTTTTGACTATTACTAGGGTCATTATCAAGAATTGTGTTTTTTTTTTTGCTTATGAAACTATATTTGGTTAATTCTGGTGTTTCTCATTTGCTGGAATTAATTTCAAGTCCATTAAAGTTGATATCATTTACAATGGGAAAACTGACATTTTATGTCATTTTTTTAATATTAATAAAATTAGTATATCAATATTTTTTATATGAATATATTAATATCTTATATTAATAGTTGTATATTTCACCAGCAACCACTCCCTAATACATGTTTTGTTAAAACTGGTGGACAAATTACTTCCGTTACATTTTTTTCTTGTATTTTTTGTTTGTGAACAAGAGCTTTCTTTTTTGGATTCAGTGAATGTAGAAATTGTACAAGTAGCTTTTTGCACTAAGCACATTCCACTAATGTATTTTCAAAGATTTTGTTTGTGCTATGATAAATGGTGTGTAAGTGTTATTGTAAACAGTTTAAATGTTGTTGAAAGGAAGACATATACTTAATTCCTGAATACAAACAGTATATATACTTATAATAGTGTATGTGTTGTGAAATTAGTTTTGCATTTACCTTTAAGGATAGTGATGTAATGGAATAACCTGTCACCCCCATGAGTGACTACATCATAGGTAGTAACTGCCTATAAGTATCTGTAAGTCAACAGACTACAGAGACTAGCTGGGATCTGTTGAGTATGACTCAGACTTATGCAAAAACTACTGACCTTCCAATAGTAGCACTCACTACTGAATTGACTTGCAACGACCTTGTGCATAACTGTTATCTTTATTCTTATTGTACTGGTTTTTACAATAAACCTTTACTTATTTATTCCACCGTGTTTTTCAAGTATATATTCCTATTAGCACAGAACATAACAGATAGGTTACCTCCCTTTTATTATTTTTGACTCAGACTGATGTTTAAAAATAGAAGATAAAGTATTCAAACTAGCTTTTAGCCAGACATTTTATGTTGAATAAAATTTTCAGAATCCTTAATACTATGATGCTGTTATTATTAATAATCATTTCAATATGTGTGTGTATGAGTTTCTTTGTACATGAGAGAATGTTGAAGTTCTCAAATTGCATACCTCAGTTTCAAATTGCCCTTAGCAACTAATATATCTATATAATACTAAAACACTAATAGTGTATGTATTTTTGTTTGTTTGTAAGATACAGTTTAAATGATACATAATATGTCAACCAATTTAGGAGCATATTCTACCTTGAAACCCTGTTAGGCCAAATTTAATTAAAATTGTGCAAGAGGTTCTTGAGCTAGGGCCATTTTTCTGTTTTTATGGCAGTTTAATATGAAATTCAGTATCTTTTTTTGATACACATTCTTATATCAACCTATGCATATAAACAAACACCTGCATATTATATTTCAACTATCATGCATGTGAAAAGCAACATTTTTAAATAAATTTAAACATACATAAGACAACATATATCTATACAATTCACTACACTAGAACTTTTTTATAAACAAATATCTCAGATATTTGGCAACTACACTACAGGTGAAAAGGCTATGTCAGTGTGTCATTGTAAAATGTAATCTTTATGGCTGGAATATTGTGTTACATGACTTGATGGTAAATAAATAAATAGATGCAAGCTGGTTTGCCAGTATTATATATTTTCAAATAAATGTAAGGAAGAGAGAAGTGTGTATAATAAAAAAATATAATTATTATTTTGACAAAAATGATTAGAAAAAAATAATACTAAGTGCACAAAATGGAGTCATCCATAGTTTAAGCTATTTCAATAAATATGAATCTTCCTAAATAGATGATTGCTGTTTTTAAATGACTTTCATCTTTGAAAATTATAACATGGTAAATGCTAAAATTATCACCCCAAAGCTACTAGTACTTGAATAAAAAGGCCTTTAGTGTGATATGAGTTTGCAATTCTATTCTAAAAATGTAAACTTTTTTCTTATGAATTTCTTATTGCATTTGATCTAAGTAATATTGTATAATATGACTAACAATAATTATTACAATATCTTGTATTGCAAATTAAAATATATGCAATTAATACCTAAATTGATAATATTGTTACCTCATCATTTTGTATCATGAACTGCTTTTAAAAGGGATCCAATGGATTTATAGGTGGTCTAGATAATAATAATCATTTCAATATGTATGTGTGTTTCTTTTTATATGAGGGAATGTTGGAAAGTTCTCAAACTGGCCCACTTTCTAAAATCAGTATTACCTAAATCAGAATATGATAATCTTACAAAACCATCAAAATGAATGACTTAAACTAGGATTGAACTATTTTTTACTTTAACTTTGAAATCAACAAAAATGAATTATATACTATATAAAAGTTGTATATATGCATACTGATAAACATATTACAACTCATTCTGAATGATAAGACTTGCTTAAGGATTGAAAGCATAAAAAGTTGATATAAGCAGAGGAAACTATTATGAAATGTGACTTCCTTTGTATTTTCTCAGTCCCGTGGTAGTCATCAATCTTGCATATCATATTCTGACCCTCTCCTTATTGTCTGGGAACTTGTATAGTCTTCATGCCTTAGTTGTGCTAATAAGGCAGTCATTTATATATTACTACAGAAACAAACCCCATTTTTAGCTAAAGCAATAAGGAAAGTTTCTAAAGAACTTAAAAATAACATGGACGCAGCCTTGTGAATAAGGCATTGTCTTCCAGCCTACAACCCCTTTTCTCACAGTCACAACTGAGCTACACTATTGCTATTTTTGTGGAAAATGTTCAGATTAGCTACATGCCCTACTACCACCAGTTCAGATTTTAAAAGCTAAGATCATACCATATGCACAGTGGCAAAACTTCACTTAATATTGATTTGGTTAGAAGGAAGTTCCATTTGGACAGCTTCTTCACAAGACCCACTGTTTTGTGGAATTGACTCCCATGATGATGTTTCTGTGACCACTATAATCTTAAACCTCTTAAAGTCTGGAGTCAGTAGTTATCTATTCTATATATCCTCATAATCTACAATTCTTATGTCCATAAAATAACACCATCCATTAATCCTCCAGCTAGAATGGCTCTTGAGCCTTAGATTTGGCGAACAGTAGCATTAAAAAATTATGATATATATATGTAAAATGATAATAATTGAAAACTAGATTTAAAAAAAGGAAACTCTACTGGCTTTCTCAAGAAACAGGTTAATAAACTTATTACACCTGCTAACACTGAAATTGGATCCATTAAACTCCCAAATAGTACAGGTGAATATTGTCTAGGCTGTCAATATGGTAATGAAAAAATGTATAAATCTGATTCATCTTTAAAGTTCAATTTCCTGAGTGTTCCTGTGAAAGCAATGTTTGATCACCTAGTCATAATTAGTTTTCTTTCCCTTGTAAACATATGCACTTCATGAGACAATTGTGCCACAGCTGGAAATATTCTTAGGTTTCATGATCTGGATTATTTTTCAGCACAGTAGTCATGTCTTGCTGGCTGTCAGGGATGTCAGCAAATCTTTGTCGTTTTTGGACCTTTTTCCATTTTGGGAAAAGCTAAAAAAAAGGAACAGTTGCTATATGAATAACATAGAGGCTCCATTTTTGTCATGGATTTCTAATACAGGAACACGCAAAGTTCTAATGCATCATGCATAAAAACATTTTCATACCAGTGAATCCATTTGTCAGACCATATTTCAGGCATTTTGCTCTGATCAGATTTTCATCAACCATTCAGAACTCCCAGAAATTTATGCTGACTGACCTTATGTTAAGAATTTGTAGTCAACTATCTCCTGTTAACCAAAAAATACTTGAGCATGGTCTGTAACTGTGAATGCATCTATGGGTTTCTGTGACATATTTTCAGTGTCTGTCAAAACACCTGGTAAATAGTTGAGTTTCTGCACTTGCTTGATTTTGACATCTCTAATTGGGTTTGCTTACAACCATACATCCTGTCTTCTTGCTTTTCTTTACTAACTTCTGTAGTAGTTCCTTCAGTTTTCTTTCTTGAGCACAATGTCATCTGCATATCTGTTAAGACTGTGCACACCAGTTATAAATTCTGGTAATTTTTCTTAGATAAAGTTATATAAATCTGGTAGAAAGATGTATCCATGTCTTTTTTTTTTAAGGCAATTCCCCTCAAACAAGGTGGGAGTGCCATTAGCATGCAAGGGATTCCAGAGGACTGAGAACAAGAGTAAAGAGGCATGTTTGAGGAAAGGATACAAAGAAGGATGGGGAACAAACTCAGGATGTCAGATGTCAATTGACATTACACTTGAATATTTGAAGATTATAGTCATCAGGGAAGCAAGTAAGGGGAAGGGAGTTCCACAGATGGGAAGTATGGGAGAAAAGCTGTTTGAGAAGAAGAGACATTTATGTTTAACCATTTTAACAGTGAAAGGGTGGGACTGAGATGTCAGCCTGGTAGCTCATTTAAATTCATGTAATTTGGGAATCAGCAAAAGTAGCTTGTTGGAACAATTGCCATGAAAATATTTGTAGAAGAGACAGAGGGAGGCCACAGCACATCTGTGGGATAGTGATTGCAGTCTAGATGCCAGATCATTTTGCATATTCGTCTCTGGAATTTGTCAAAGACCTCAAGACGTACAGCAGGAGCACTAAACAATATATGACAGCAATATTCCATGCAAGGACGGATGATTGATTTATAAATTTGAAGAATGATCCTTTCTATTTTTGTGTAATTCATTTTATATCTGTATGCATGCAGTTTTCTCCTAGTAAATGTTTGAAATTATTTTAATATATTTTCACGCATTAATGAAGTTTTCCTAGCAGTGCATCTGATCAAATGTTTTTGCATCTCTAGCTATAAAAGGATGGATGTGTGTGTGTGTGTGTGTGTGTGTGTGTGTGTGTAACGAATTCATGGCCACAATTTTCAATGGATTTGCACCATAATTTACATGCACATTCTCCAAGTTAGCAGGAAGGCCAAAACTTACTTTGCATTTCCCAACTCCCATCAATAGTGGAAATAATCGATTTTTTCATGCATCTACAGCAATTTTTATATAGTTTACGGCCATTTTGTACTGCCCAGAGTGAGAGCCTATAGCTGGCTGCCACAAATAGGCAGGAAGATTCTATTGGCCAGCATGAGAGCCAACAGCCGACTGACACGAATGTTAACTAGCATGCTAGCATGCAAAAAAAATCAATAGCTGCATTCATCACAAGTGGGAAAAATTTAAATCTGCATGGCACTTTACTCCAATTGGCTCATTTGCTTGCTTAAATTCAACTTTGATTATGATTCTGCAGAACTGGGTTGGGTGTGAAAAAGTATTTGTTGTTAACATTCTTTTTTCATTTGGTTTTTCCAGTTACGAGTCCTTTTTTAAAGCTGATCGTTTTATGTTCATTTAGTTTAATTCTTTTTTTGTAACAGAATTAATGTTTAGTATAGAGCTTAGAAAAAATTCGCAGTGTGAGATAGGCAAGAAGTAAGGCATGTAGCAAATTCTGCATGGCAAAGGGCACTCCTTTAAAGGCAAGGAAGGGCAAAAATATTTTAAGTCAAGTGATAGCGATTGCTGTACAAGTCATATGATTTTTGAATCAAGCACAGGCCATGCCGGGCCATGCTGCTAGTAGTCTATAAAACATTGCTACACATTCTTTTGCATTTGCATTGCTCACACAGATATCATTCTGATCATAAATATCACAATTCTTGTTCCATTGTCTTTAACAAAACCATCCACTTCTTATCCTATTTCCAGTTGATTTTTGTTATATGTTTTATTCATTAAAATTTGAATGCTAAGCTGCGTTATGGGTCCCATTAAGCTGATTCTTCAATGAAGCCTACATTTCTTTTCAACTGGCTTCTTTGTCAGTGCTATGAGGATAAATTTACTAACGTCTTCCAGTATATCACTATTGTCATATGTTTTGTTTATTATTTCCATAATCTTCCTGATTCTAAAAATGTTTCAGGCTCATAGCATCTCAATTACAATCCTCGTTCTTACAGCAAGATTACTTTTCATCTTGTCCAGTGCTGATCTTACCTTAGACTTCAAAATTTCAGGTCCTTTCATGGTTTTCTATATTGTAGGTTTATCTCTTTCATTGGAGAATTCTCCAATGCATTCATTCCATCTTTGAAGTATTTTTCTTTTTCTGTTATAAGGATTCTCTCTTTCAATTGTATGCATCCTGTTTACAAGCATATCTTTTATCAAGTTATTTCTTTTATTCTTCTATGCATATCTACCATTCTATAATAATCATTATCTCTTTACTCACTTTTCATTGAACCATTCGTCTTCTATCTGATTGCTTTTGTTTCTAATTTCTCTGTCTAATGTTTCATATTTTGTATGATTCTTTGACATTTTTTACTGTTTCTTTCTTGTCATGTCAAGAATTTCATGTCACCCACTTATTTTTTTTTCTTGTCTCGTTTTCTTTGGAATGTTTTTTTTTCCATTGTCATTGGTGTTTCTCTTAATGTGCTTCATTTTGAATTAGGAGTCTCATCTGAGTTATTATATTTGTTTTCAGCTCTGTCAGCAAACATCTCTTAGTAAAGTGAGTCATTTGTGAGTCTGGTGTATGGCTTCAAAATCAAGATAATTATGGTGTACCCTTCATACATCTGCCTGAAAAAAAGTCTTAGTGTAGTTTCTACCTTGGAGATAGAATCACTGATCTTTCTAGTACCAGCAGTTATTCTGTAGTCAATGTTAAATTCTGTCCACACCCCATGGCTGCCATAGTGACACTGTCACAGTTAGACTACCTTTTTATCTATTACTCATACCCTATCCAGTTAGGTCCATTTCTACGTTATGGGCTGCAGACTTTTTATATATTCAGTAATTATATATATATATATATATATATATATATATATATGTGTGTGTGTGTGTGTTTGTGTGTGTGTGTGTGTGTGGTATGTAGAAAAAATAGGAAAGAACATGTTAGGTAAATAATCCAGGGTTCTTTAGTATTTTTTGTTTTTATTTTTTTTTCTCAAAAAAACAGTGCTCCATACAGAAGTAGAGCTTAGATTATAAGCCTGTTGGAAAATAAATGCCTCATAAAATCTGTGGTATACCAATGCACTATCCCATCCATTGAGAGTCCTAACACTGATAGGATATACATTGGGTCAATGAAGAATGAATTTAAAATTAGGTGGAGGCAGCACAAAAGCTCCTTCAATAAAATTAGAAGTAGAAATCTGACATCTCTATCCAAATATTTTTGGCATTTGAAAGAAATGAATAAAACACCAAAAGTAAAATGGAAAATAATAAATAGAACAAGAACTTGTAAAACCTGGGATGACCCATGCCTTTTATGCCTACATGAAAAACTACACAGAATTAAGTTTCTAAATAATGAAAATTTATTAAACCATAGACATGAGTTAACGGTTTTTTGCTGACATCAACAAATTTCACATTAAATAATTAGCATAAAAAAAAATCAAATTCCATAGTTTAATAAAAGGCTAAAAAGCTTAACCCAATCATTAAACGGAAAAACCCTTTATGAAGTTGTCAAAAAAACAAATTGTAGTTCAGTGCGATGCATTTATATATGAAACAGCCTGTTTGAAATAAACAAATAAATAAGTAAATAAAATAAAATAAAACAAAATTATCCAGACACTTAACAACATACTATGGTGTCAAAATCTATCTTTCGCTGTGAATGAACAGACGATGCACATACAAGAAAGACATCATTCGCTTTGAAATAGACACCCGACCCTACCTCCACTTGATCTCTCTCTGAAGGTGACTGATATGTGGACAAAAATTAACTCTAAACATAAATGGTCGCCCCAGCCATTTCCACAGTAATGAATGAACATGCTTATAACGATATGTAAACTTCAAAATTGGTTATTCCTAAATTTTCGCTTGAGGATGAAACAGGGCTTGTTACTTTAATTTAATTTAATTTTAATAATTATATTGATGGTTTTTTTTTTTTTTTTTAAACATGAGAACTGTTATGTAGCGAAGGAATTATATTTTTAAAAAATAATTATAATATTATATATATATATATATATATATATATAAAATAATTTATAAAAAAAAAAAATATATATATATATATATATATATATATATATATATATATATATATATATATATATTATATGAGAGGATCCTAAAAGTTACTAACCTGACCCACTTTACAAAATCTGACCAAATGACCAATGATTTTTGGGGAAGGAGTTCTTAATCAGGCCAAGAACTTTTTAACACCACTTTATGCACACACATATGTGTATGTATGTGTATATTTTGGCAACATATCTTCATTGAAATATGTTTCATTGAATAATATAGACATATTAGGTGAATTTATTTTTATGATAAAATATTTATAATAATCCTTTTTGATTCTCTAGTTTCTTGATGTTAAGATGAAATTCATCAAGGAAGGCACCATAGCCTTTTCCTATACAAGTACTTTTGATCTTTTCTGAGATAATCCTCAGGGTCGAATTACAAAGATATACTTATTCTAAATATGATTGTTGTAATAGTGATTTTTAAAAAAAATCACATGAATACACTCTGTTATAATTATCTTTAAGTTTTCAATTCATCCAGCATCTCAATATAAGAGAGCTAATCTGAATTTGGTAGAAATGCAAAATGGCATTAAATGTTGGTTAAATGCTTTTCAGTATGTAGCTGCTACACTTGTGATAAATTTTGTTGAGTGTTGGTTGGTTGCTTTTGATATAGAGGGCCTCAAGTATTTGAAGTTTTTGTTTATCATTTTTGTTTGTATATGCGGGATCTAGATGATAATGTGTGTGTGTGTGTGTGTGTGTGTGTGTGTGTGTGTGTGTGTGTGTGTGTGTGTGTGTGTGCCCAGTAGGTATTTTTATTTATGTATGGTGGCTATTTGTATGTTGATTTGGGACATGTTTTTATGTAACACCATTTGTAGTTGTGGTAGTAGTAGGTAAACATATTTTAGATTCTGTAAGTATGGATTTTATAAAAGTTGACGATTAGGATAGTAAAAAGATGCATTCCAAAAGCTAAGCAGAGTACTAAGAAATAGAAAAATTTTGCTAAAAACAAGGAAAAGAGTACTAAACTGTTACATGATATCTGTCTTCCTATACAGCAGTGAGTTCTGGACAATCTCCTTAAAGATGAAGAAGAGACTTGGAGCAACAGAAATGTTGTTCTTTAGAAAGATGTTGAGCAATGATGAATTTTCAAAGAAAATGGAAACAAAAAGGAAACTTATATTTAACATCAGGAAGAGACCATTGAAGTTTCTGGGGCACGTAATGTGGAAGGAGGGCTTGGAGAATCTGATACTCACAGGACATATCAAAGGTAAGTGGAACAGAGGAAAACAATGAATAACATATTTAGTGAGCTTGAGTAAATGGATGGCAAAACAGGGTTTAGGAGAATTAACAGAAAGACAAAATTTATTAGAGCTACAAAGGACAGGAAGTTGTGGAGAGTCATGATTGCCTATATAGTGAGGGGAAATGGCACAAAGAAGAAGGTGATGTAATAAAGTATGTTTGACCTGTTTTTATAGATGATAAAATATTTATCAGAATCCACTTGAAGTATTTCGTAAGTAAAGAATTATGTTCTTTTTCAATTAGAGTGGCATTTATAAAATCAAAGTTATGGCCAGTTTTGTTCCTGTGCATTACAAATGAGTTTAATGGGTTGTCCCAATGCAAGTCTCTCTTATATTCATAGATGCAAGCTTTATCATGCTTTGATGTCTCACCAATGTAACTATATCTACATTGCAAGCATTTTATTTCATAAATCTCAGCATCTGAAGTGGGGTTGGATTTATTTTCTTCCTAACTATATTTCTGATTGTCTTGGAGGTGGTGGTATAGACCCTAGCACTGAGGATAACTAATTTATTTTCAAAATTTGTTGGTAGAGTGTTGGTAGGTAAGATTATTAATTTTGTATTTTTATTATTAGAATAGAACTTTTAATATAAAAAATACAAAATTTGTAATCTTACCCCTATGAAAAATTTACAAATGTATCCTATTTGTTCCTTATCTTATCATTTATATATATATATATATATATATATATATATATATATATATATATAAATTAAAAGACGGAAAGCAATAACATGGAATCTTAATGTGGTCTGTCTTTTATTCAAACATATCTGCTCTGAATTTTACATTGAGCTCTCTGGATATCATCCTCCTCAGGTCTACCCATATGGATTACCTAAATTTGCATAAACTATATATATATATATATATATATATATATATATATATAAAATCAACTTTCAAATCAAGCAAAATATACTTCATGTTACCATAGCAATGACATTTTTGGAGAGTGAAGATAGTAGTCATGACTTTTCATAATTCAAAAATTCAAATATTAAATTTTTAAATTGAAGAGCACTCATAAATATACTTCAGGTTAACAGAAAGTCAAGGGGAAATATGGAAGATGCTAAGTGATGTAAATTTAATGTCTAAAGTGAGTAAATGTTGCAATATTCATGTTTAATCTTTTTTTTTGAAATGTAATTATTATTTATATTATTTTAGTTTGAGAAGTTAATTTATGCATTATATATTTTAAATAATAGAAGGTTTTCAATTTAACTGTATTATCTTAAATTAAAAAAATTATAATCATGTATGTTGACTTCGGAAAGGAATATTTCTTTTAGGAAAGGAGATATATTAATTATATATTAACTTTTCAAACTAAAATAATATAAAAAATAATTACATTATTAAAAAATCAACAATACCTACATTTCCTCACTTTCATTTATTAGAAATTAAATTTACATCACTTGGCATCCTCCATAATTTAACTTGATTTTCAGTTAACCTGAAATATATTTATGGCCGTTCTTAAAATTTCTGAAAAACTAATGAGATTTTACTTTTGTGTAAAGTAAAATCCTTACATTTGCCTTGATAAAGTCCATCAGAGGATGAAATATGTTGATAAAGAAAATTTTTCCGTTGGTCTTTATATATACTGTTTTTTACAGATATATTTTCTTAGCTATATCTCAATTTTTACATTTATATATATGCATATATGTGTGTGTGTGTGTGTGTGTGTGTGTATGTGTGTGTTTGTGTGAACATTGAAGTCAACTCAGAAGTGACAGTCTGTTTCATGCTAAACACAATTGTCAGGCCAGGTGCATTGTGTTTTTTGCTCGATTATACATACAGGTCAGTGATGCATTGTGGGTAGTCTATTATATTGCATTGATGGTAGTCTATTGTATTATTCTAATGGTTGTTTTGGTGTGCAGTAACAGCTGTGTTTCAAATTATTCTGGGGGAGAATGAGTGTGAATAATTGAGAATCCAAATGCAGTTTTTTGCCTGTTGTTAGTTAACATTTTTTATTTATTATTTTATTGTTGGTTGTTATTACCACATTTTTTATGTTTATCTGTGCATATGTTGTTTTTGTTTATTTATTTTATTTAATTATTTTTGTTTATTTTTTTCAGTTCTCAATTTTTAAGTAACATAGTAAAAATTTGTTTTTGTCTGCATTTTCAGATGAGTTCTAATTGTTTATTTAGTAGTTTGGTCTGGGAAGGTAATTATAACTATTTTTTTCCCCAGGCAGAGTTTACAGTTTTAGGATTTTTTGTTGTATGCTGATGTTGTTTTTCTTATTTTTCATATTATTGGTGTGACTTGGTTTTCATTTTTAATCTCCCAGAAATGTTTAGAAAGCATTGCATTGTTTGTGTATTTACTATTTGTAAAGGATGTTTTTTGTTTGTAGTTTCTTTGTTTCCATGGTCATTCAGTTTTTCCTATGTATACTTTTCTTCCTTATCGGCTGATTTTACAGTGGCTTGTTATATTACAGTGTTCTGCAAGCAATTGCCATTTGAGAGACATTCATTCTTTGTTCTGCAGTTACACATGAGTTAAATTTATTCAGGTGGTTTGTTGGTTGTTTTCCTGTTGTGATTTTTTTATTATTTGTGTCATGTTCTCAATGTAACTATAGCTGATTTTTACTGTGTTTTTGCTGAATATCTTGTAGAGAGTACTTGATGCAGGAAAGTATTTCAGTGTGAGTTTAATGAAAAATTTTTCTACATTCATTTTTACATTTGTTGTATGGTGGGTTGAACCATATGATGTTTTTCTTCCTGTTGGGTTCTTTTGTGCTGTGTGGTGTGTATTTGAGTATTGCCGGGAAACCACAATCTTATAGGGCTGTTTCATAGTCTTTCTAGGCTTCATTGAAGACGATTTCACTGGAGGAGTTGTCAGAAAGCCTGCAGTCAATTGATTGTGGTATCTGCTGGATTATTGATGGCTGGTGGTTGGAAGATGTGTGTACATACAGTGGTTTATCATTGAGTTTGCTGTATGGTTTATATGTACCTTTTCTTAGGTTGAAGGTGACATCTAGAAAATCTACTTTGTTTAGGTTAGTTTTTACGTTTATATTGAATCCCATATTTTTGAAAATTTTTATGATTGTTTTTATAGTTTTGTCTGTGTTTTGTTTGTTACAATTTCTTGAGATTATGAGACCATTGTTCCTATAGAGGCCTGTATCATTTTTATTGATTATTTTACTTGTTTTGTGTAGCAAATGTATATCTTTGCTCAATCTGATGAAGCTATTTAAGAGCATGACTTGAGTTCTTAGGTTAATGTTTTGGTCTTGTAGCATCTTGCAATGTTGGGAAAATTAATTCTAATGCAGCCTATTCTATATTCAATTTCCTTTGAATGGTTTGATTTATTTGTTTAATGACATATCAACTCCTTATCGATTATTTAATGTTGAAATTTAATTTTCTTGGCAGCTTTGAAGTAATAAAAATATGATCTATGTTATTCTGCTTTCACAATTGAATACATGGTAGATGATACTCAGCTTTTTTGCATATACATGTTTGTATGGACATAATTACTAGAAGCAGTGATATGTGTTGTTTATGTTGTAGTTTTGTTGAATATATATTTTGAAATACAGTTTGATTTCATTAAGAAATTGTAAGATATATGGATTAATGTCATGAAAGAGTTCTTTCAGGTTGGTTTTTTGGTAGTATTTTAAATGGATTTGGTTGAAGTTGCTACAGTTTGTTAGCACATGTTTTATTGTGTATATTTCTTGGCATACCATACAGATTGGAGGTGGTTCTTGTTTTAGAATATGAGAATGAGTTATCATGGAGTGTCCGATATGAAGTTTGGACATTATAACTTCATCTTTCCTTGTTTTTAGTTTTTAGTAGGTCTGATGCTGTATAATTTGTTGTCTTGGCAGCTGGTCCAATTTTTGTTTGTATCATAGTGGGATATTGTCATTGATGATTATTGATGTTCCACCTGATGTTCTGTCATTACATCTGTTTATATAGCTGTACGTTGTTAAATGTATGTTTCTTTGAGATGGTTTTCCTTTAATCTCTGTATCTCCTGTAACAGTCACAAATTATTGATGTCTGTAAGTTTTTTTTTTAATAGTTCAACACAAAGTGACAATGCCCCTGGGACATAGGGGATTACAGGGAGTGAAAGAGAATGAGAAAACATTAGTGACAGGAAGTGAGGAAAGGACAATAAAAGAACAGGTTTAAGGAAAATAGAAGATAGCGATTGACGTTGCATTTAAATTTTTCAAGATTGTTGGTGGTAGAGAAGCAAAAGATTGGAAGGGAGTTCCACAGGTGAGAAGTCCAAGAAAAGAAACTATTAGAATAGAACTGACAGTTGCCTCTAGCTAGTTCAACTGCAAAATGGTGAGACCCAGTTGCTAATCTAGTAGCATGTTTAAATTCATGCTGTTGATACATTAAGGAGAGAAGCTCATCAGAACAATTACCATGAAAATATTTGTAGAAAAGATAGAGGGAAGCCATGTATCTTAGTGAGAAAATAACTGAAGTCAAGATGCCAGATCAGGATCAGCTGCATTTCAGATCCTTCTTTGAATTTTGTCAAGAATCTGAAGACATATAGTAGGAGAACCAGACCAAATATGGCATCAATATTCAATGCATAGACGAATAGTAGATTTATAAATATGCAAGTGGATTCTGATGAGAAAGATTTTCTGGCACAACACAGTAAGCCAACTTTCCTAGCAGTAGATATAACAGTATGATTCAATATAATCACTCCACTTCAGTGGAAAATGTCTATCCAAGAAAGTGTAGAGTTTTACTCTTCTGGTGCCTAGAGTCAGCTATGCTGATGGCAGGCAGCAAGGTTCTCTGTGGTGATTAATAGAAAGCAGTTTTGTTTTGGAGGTGTTAAAATTTACAAGCCATTTCTTGGCTCAGCTAACCACTGACTGGGTGGGGGGTCTTTTGTGAGAGCAGTTGCCAGTTTTACTGTATCTGGCCTACTAAGACAGGATTTATACTTTTCATTGGGATCAGTGGACAAAGTTCTTTTTAAATCAGTGCCAAATCCTTAAGCATGAACCTAAATGTAAAACATACATCACATAGGAGGAGTAACTGTGCATAAATCTCAGAAAGTGAATTTAAATAAAATCTCTAAAATTTAGTCTAGAAATGATGATTGGTGCCATTTAAAACTGAATCATTAAATGGCTTACTAATTCAGTCTTTAAATGTTCTTTTATTTATCTTTAATTTTAGTTCATATTTTCAAATGAGATATTGAGGAAAGAAACTTTTTTCAAAGCTTAACTCTCTCTCACTCACTTTTTATATATATATATATATATATATATATATATATATATATATATATATATATACATTTAAATGTTATTTTTAGTGGATACTCATATTTGAGTACATACTGTGTTTATTTATTAAACATTATATTTATTTATTTATTTATTTATTTTCGTCTACTGCCTGAATATTTGAGAAAATTAATTAAAGAAAAATATGCAGTCTCCAGCATGATTCAAACCTGCATCCCCCTATGTAAGAGGAACAGTCATTAGATCCAATGTGCTTCAACTGACTTGGACATGGAGAAACTTTGCTGAGCAATGCTGAATAGTAGTTTTAAGTGAAATCCTTCTCATCATAGATTCTTGAAATTTCATACCTGCTCAGTTTCCTATCTTAACATAAGCAAAACAATTTCTAAAGAATTAAGGGATTTTTACTTATTAATCTGACAGATTTTTATCACTTTAAACATTATTTTTAGTAGATACTCATCTTTGTGGCTGAATTGGTTAAATCCCGTTGTATCTAATGACAGTTCCTTCTCCTCAGAGGAACTCAGATTTGAATCCTGCGGAATTTTCTTTAATAAGATTTATTGAATATTCAGGCTGGTAGATGAAAATAAATAAATAAATAAATATACAGTTTAACAAATAAATAGAGCATCTATTAAAATATGAGCATCCACTAAAAATAAATAAAATTTAAAGTGATAAAGTCAGTTAGATTGATAAATAAAAAAATCCATTATTTTTTAAAATATATGAGTATATTGCACATAATATTCCTATAGTAATGCACTGAGAAAAAATCCTATAGTAAAATCCTTTCCAATGCATTACTATGGGAATATTATATACAATATAGTTATATTATACTCCAAGCAAGGCAACAAAGCCACTAACATGAACTGACTAAGAAAGAATATAAGAAAAACCTTATTACGGAGTGAGAACAATAAAAGAACAGGAATTAAGAAGATTGATATTGCATTCAAATTTTTGAATATAAAACTTGACTAGAAAGCCAGAAGAGAATTCCACAAGTGAGAAGTGTGAGAAAAGAAACTATCAGCACAGAACTTACAGTTACATTTAGCCATTTACACTGTAAAATGATGGGGTCTTGCTGCCACTCTAGTACTGCACTTAAATTCAGAGTCCAAGAGAGTTCATTCGAACAATTACCGTGTAAGTATTTATCGAAAAAGGACAGGGAAGCTATATTATGGTGGTGGGAAAGTGACTGAAGCTGAGATGTCAGAATCAATGAAACTGCAGATTCTTCTTTTGATTTTATCAAGGATCTAAATATATAGCAGAAGCACCAGACCATATGTGACAGCAATATTCTAAGCATGGTAGAATGGTAGACTTATAACTATTGGAGGAAAGCTGAAAGCAATTATCACCTATTATTATGGAGGAACATACTAATGTCCTGTGAGGCCTTGATGGTCACATGACAACAGCCATTGGTTGATAATAGGCAGTTGCTTATTAGCTCCCTACAGAGGCAGATGTAGCCAGTAGTGACTCAGCAAGCAAGTCAATGTCATAAATACTAAATAAGAACACAAAACACATCACCTGGGCTGTTCTTCTTTCCTAGAAACATTATAAGTAAAAAATTATTTATATTTGTCCTTTCACACACTGCTTCCTTTTTTCATATGCACTATAATTTCTTTGTGTGGGACAAATTGGGATAAATCTAGATATATTTATAATATACTGTATCACATATTTACATATTCTAGTGCTGTATTGAAATACTTTCAAGCACAAATCATTTTTGGAATTAACATATTTGGGTTATTCTGATCCATCTTTCCATTATGTTAAGTTCTTCATATATCATGGATGAACTAATGCCTTATGTGGGCTATGGAGAATGAAAAATAAACAAGATATTTTTTCTCTCTTTCCAAGCATATCATTATTATCATTAAATACAAAGATGAGATACTTCTTAATCACTGACAGCTGAGTTTATTCATATTTTAAAGCTATTTTCTTCTGTTAACATTTTTAACATATATTTTTATATTTGCTTTCTCAAAAAGGATAACTATAAAAATTTTGTAAAAAGTGCATATCTGAAATATGAGGTCAAGTAAAAATGTTATTTTTTCAAATTTATTGTTTTTTTTTCTTGTTTTTTTTTTCTTTTTTTGTAGTTATTCAATACAATTTAATAGTTCAGCATTTTCCACAGAAAATGACAGTCTGAGTGGTAGTAGCATGAAAGCAAAGTTTATGCGGATGGACTTGTAAACCTTTTCAGAGTTCATAGCAAGTGATCTGCAAATAATCAAGCAAAAAAGAAAAAGAAGCTAATTGCATGATAGATGATATTGCTTAATATAAACAGAAATCAAGAAAATATAACTTTGCCTGACTGATTAAGCATATGCCAATATGTGTGTAAGTATGCGTGTGTATAAATGTGTGTGTTTCTCTCGTTCTATGCCAAAATGTCTGGATAAATTTTCACCAAAGTATTGTCAATACTTTGTTATACGAAAGGAGACATTCTTCCAGAATTTCATTTAATTCTATGCTTAAGGACAAGATTCAAGATACGTATGTACAAATGACAAAAATTAGAAACAGATTAAAATAATTAGAATAAATATTAATATAATTATGATAAATATAAATATCACCTGTATATTATGTAATTGGGCACTGAAAGTGATTGATTTTTTTTAACATTTCAAAAAAATTACCTGTGTAAAGAGTGACTTTACCGAAAAAAAAAAAAAACTTATAAAAATTGACACTATAATCAAGGATATACAATATATATAAAATAATCATTAAGAAATCATTTCATAATTTGGATAATTTTAGTGAGCATATGAATTTCAAGTTAAGAAAGAAGATTGTTTTTTAACTGCAATCTATTTTAAATTGTTTTTCTTGGTCCATATAATTGACTTTTTCCAAAGTTATTAATACAATAAGATCAAATACTTAAACTAAACTTAATAATAAATAAAAAAATACCAATGTTGTATATATATATATATATATATATATATATATATATATATATACATACATATATATATATATATATATATATATATATATATATGTGTGTGTGTGTGTGTTTATATATATATATATATATATATATATATATATATACACACACATACACACATATATATATATATATATATATATTTGTGTGTGCATATATATATATATATATATATACACACACACACTGTTGGTGTCAGAATTATTCATGCCCACTGAATATTTCTATTTTTTTAAAGAAATGTGAATATTTGAAAGTACTTAATGAATTTGCCATAGATAGTTTATTCTGTATTTATCCTTTTTTTTTTTTTTTTTAATTGAGTTCACCACAAGCAAGGCAGTAAGCATCTAAGACACAAAGGTTAACTGAATGTGAACAAAGAAAAAGTAATCAGGAGGAGAGTAGATAGTTTTTTAAGATTAAAATTGACTGGAAAGCATAGAGCCATAAGAGACTTCTACAAGCAAGAAGTGCAAGAAAAGAAACTGTTAGCATAGAACTTACAGTTACATCTAACCAACCCAACTGTAAACTGATGGGACCTCATTGCCAGTCTAGTACTGCACTTAAATTCATAAATTCAAGGTACCATATCAAAGAGTTCATCTGAAGTGGGAAAAATAAAGCCAACATGCCAGATCAGAACCAATAATATTGCTGATTCTCCTTGAATAATTTGTGAATTATTTTCAAATTTCAATCTATCATATTCCTAATTATAGATTTTTCTAAAAATTAGTGCAAGCCAACATTATTTTCCCCTTATGGAAATTATAAAATAATATTGCTTGATGGTAATATTTAATACTAGCATACTTTGAAAATGGAATAGTATTATATAACATTCTAGAATGTTCTAATGAAGGAAATATGTGAGGGCCACATACTCCGATAACTCATATATTCTGCAACTATGGTGAAGACTGCTGAACTTGACTCAAAGCTTCAAATGAAAATAGTTGATGCGTACAACTACAATGATGGACATACAACATATTCCAAGTGTTTTAATAGTTCTAGATTGAAATCTGGAGTATTATCAACAAGTACAATTGTATTGAGAATAAGTGCTGGTAGAAAATGGTTAATTTTTGTAAGAATGGAAAGGAAAATTGTTAGAGATGTCCCAAAGAATCCTCACCTAACAGCAAAGGACACTTTTAATGATGTACAGATATCAAGGTTGAATATATCAATGAAGACTTGATGCTGTTATCAAGCAGGACATTGAGCTTACTTAAGGCTAAACACCTAAAAAGCATATTAGGTTATGCTAGAATCTATATAAAACATGGGAGGGAATACTGAAACACTTCTATTGTCAAATGAGACTGTAGTAAAATTATTTGTCACATGAATTCCTAGTATGTATGAAGGAATGAAGCTTACAAACTAAAAATAGACTCCCTCCAATTAAGGATGGTGTGGGGAGCTTTATGTTTTGGGGATGGTTACACAGCTTCTAGATGACAGGAACTAGTGAGAGAACAGAGTATAATGAATAAAGAACAATAGCTGGCTATTCTTAAAAATAATATAAAACAAAGTCCACAAAAGCTGTTTTGGGGGCATCATTGGACGTCCCAACATGACAATGGCCCAAAATACATAGCACAAATTGTTAAGAAATACATTGATGACAGCAAAATTAAGGTATTGGTGTACCCTGACACAAATTCCTAACCTAAACCCCATTGAAAATTTATGGGCTTATTTGAAGAAAAAATTAGGAAATCATTTGATTTTGGAGGAACAAAAAGCTATTGGCAGGGAACATTGAGCAAAATAACTTTGAGTTTGTGTAGTGAATTTGTAAAGAACTATAAAAAATGATTAAAGGCAAGAATCAAGGAGAAACATTACACAATTGATTATTGAAGCACAACGCTAATAATTTTGTCCTATGTTAAATATTTGATGTTTATTGGTGTTATTATTTGACATTAAAATAAAATTTTGTTGTGGGCAAAACTGCACATGTTCAGATCTATTATTTCATCATTTGTGAAAAAAAATGGACATGAAATTTCCATGGCAATTTGAGGGCAAACAGCTAGATTCATAATTATGAATGGAGGAGGAATAATCCTGACACCAACTATATATATATATATATATATATATATATATAATACACACACAGAAAAGTAGAATGACACACATACATACATATATTAAACTGGCAATAAATAATGCCTGAAAAGTAAAGTAATAATTGACAATATAAAAATTGTAACTGTTCATTCAACAATGCAACTGCGGAAACAAGGAAATGAAGAGAATAAATATACAAAACAATGAAAATATCACATTAATAGACATATATATTATCTATATTATCAAACTTTCAATTATTGATAAAAAAAGAAGAGTGCTTACCTTTTCCATTAGTTTTTTGTACAATTTTATAAATCTGTGACTGCTTTAAAAATATATTGAAAAAAATTATGCCACTTTATTTAATAAATGCTTGTTTTGCTTTCAATTGTTTAGAATGTATTCAGATCAGGACTGAATTTATTAACTTAAAAATGGTCGTATATATAAATTAAGATTAAGATAGCTGTACATGTTTCTCTATGAATATAAATAAACCTTTTATATGAATGTATTTTTGTGTGCACCCCAGCATGTGTACCTATGTGTGTATATTCATGTGCAAAGCCTGTATATTTTGGAAGAATATTTGAAGTTGAAAAAAAAAAAATGTTGCTTTTGATTTGAATATTTATTCTTGTAATGCAAACTAATATTAACATTCAGTGGACACAAATCCATGCATTTATGACTATATATATATATATATATATATAGTATATCCCTCATATAGTATATATATATATATATATATATATATATATATATATATATATATATATGTATGTATGTATGTATACAAATGTACTATCATGAGGTAGTTTTCCTTCATATATATATATATATATATATATATATATATATATATATATATATATATATATACACAGATTATGTCTCACCCCAGATCATGATGGGACATGGGTGACTGCTTGGGAATATCAGGTGCTGTAAACTTGGCTGTGTGGGTAGTGTGATGGATAATGCCATGTGAATGTAACACACTCAACTGGAATATATATATATATGAAGAAAAATATATACGGAAAAACAAACAAAAATCCTTATATACAATTATGCTGTTTTAATGTTAATATGTCAACGTCGGACGTTTCGGTCTAATAAACCATCTTCAGGACATATTCATAAATATTATAATTAACATTATCAATATGTTATGAAAGATGGTTTATTAGACCGAAAAAAAACGTTGACATATTAACATTAAAAACAGCATAATTGTATATAAAATTTTTGTTTGTTTTTTCCGTATATATTTTTTCTTCATACTGTTATATATCTATATCCATATATTTGCTTATATGTATATATATTCAAACATATATTGTTAAATATAACAGTCCAACATTTGGATATTTTCATATAAATATATATTGATCTAAGCTTTTGGCTCACATGAGCCATCTTCAGAGTGGTTATACGGACATTTAAACAAAGGCTTTCACCATCAAAGATGATATTGTGTTATGTTGATATAGAAGATTGCTATGTGATGATAACAGTCACAGAACCCCAAATGTAGGTCGTAAAAGCACTGTGAATATGACTCGTGAGCTGAAAACTTAGATCAAGGAACAGCATATTAAAAAAATATATACAAATGTTGGACAATTTTTCTCTTTATTTCCTCTCAAAAATTAAAGCCAGTATACAAAGCTTAGAACAGCTCATGATCAAACATAATAGACATTCGTTGTCTGTTATATTTAACAATATATGTTTGAATAATGATCTGCTTTTACTTCAATACATATATATATATATATATATATATATATATATATATATACACACATTATATATATATTTATATATATACACACACACACACACACACACACACACATTCATATTTTATATCATATATTTATATATATATATATATATATATATATATATATATATATATATATATATATACACAAAGATATAAATATGTATAAATATGTATGCATATGTATATGTGACCATAAAAAAGTTAAATAGTGAATACTGTTCAAGATATTAAGGATTATTTTTGCATATTTCATGAAAGTGTCAAAATTTATTGTTATATATACATACATGTAAATTAATAAATTTTTTTCCAAATTGCCTAAAAACTTTTCTATTCTGTTGGGTTCTCATCTAACTTTTGGCAAACCTGGACCTTCATGGCTACAAAAACACAGTGTGAAAAGAAGAGATTTTCGATATTATTTTAACTACCTTCACTCTTCAGCAATGTCTGTTTTAATAAGTGATGATTAGAATTGTAATAATACCTGAACATATAATGAAAGTGAATTTATACATTTTTTCTTGAGAATTTACAATAATAACTTTAAATACAATATTTACAAGAATAATTTTATATTTACAACATTCTAAAAACTAATACAATTAAAACTAATGCAATATTTATCATTTACCAAGTTATAAAGAAATAAATATAAAAACTATTTTTTATTCATAAATTTCTAAACATTTACTACATTATTAAACTATGGGAACCAACTATAAGGAAATCCTTATTATTCATCATTTTATAAGTTTGAATTAATTGACAATTAGCTGATCTTTTGCCAACCATACCAATAAACAAACTAATAAATAAATAGAAGATCCAAATTAACCAAACTTTTCTAACAGTTACACACATATACATGTGGCATAAATATTTACCCTTTATTTAAATATAAACTGAAACATACCTATTCATAAGGGCAGTTTCAAATTTTGCATAACCTCAGCAAATCCAATTTCAGGAAGAAACCTTTAAGTTCATCCCAAGAGAACCAATGGAACCATCAAGAAGTGAAGAGAAATCCATGAAGAAGCATTAGGAAGATGATAAAAGAGCTGGATACTTTGGATAGGCTACTAAGGAGGATTGTGAAGGAGGATTTAGGGCGAAATCCATACAAGGTTCAATGATGACAGCTGCTGTTCTCAAGTACCTTCTGTCTTGGGTATGACAATAAACTACATCCAAGCACCAAGGTCTCTGATCAAGAGATTTTGAGGAGAGTGGAACCATCTCTTAATTGTTGTTCTCAGATCCACCTGGACCCAGAATGGTAACGGCTGTTAGGGTCCCAACTATGGGCAAATAATTAATTAAAACACTATGAAATTATAGGAATGACTTTTTATGGTGAAGGTACCAGCAATACATTTTGGAAAAAAAATATTACCAACAATACATTTGACTCTTGACAAAAAAAAAAAATTTACAAAAATACATCAATGAAA
>CAHIKZ030002497.1:55000-112500 GCA_903632075.3 Acanthosepion pharaonis | reverse complement strand
TATTTGGGCTGCAATCCCTCTTTTATACAAGTTTCAGTATAGGTGATTGGCAAGTTACAGCAATTAAGCTTTTTTAAAATTTTTCTTGTATATGTGTTTTCTTTTTTGGACATAAACACTTATACAAACTCAAGAAAAATTCAATAAAAAACTTAATCGCAGTACCTTGTCAGTCATCTTTAATGAAACTTATTTATATATATATATATATATATATATATATATATATATAAATAACTTGTACATCTATTAACAGGACCTTTTAAAATCTTTTTCTATGTTAATTTCATTCTTCTACCTTAAGCATGAAACATAATTTTAAAACAATGGATTTTTTAATTAGCAAAAAATTGGCTTTGAATAGCTCAAACAAAAGATGTGTTTTTCTTAAAAAGGTTAACTGAGCCTTGCTTTTCTTATGGCTAAATGATAAAGAATGCATAGCTTAAATGTGTGTGTATATATGAGCATTTGTAAAGATTTGGTTAATATGATTCTTATCTGCTTATTTGCATATCCAAACAAAAATGATGTTTTGGTATCATAATTACAATAAAGTCACAGGATTTTCTTATAATGAAAAGCTGTTTACTTGTCTTTCAAGGAAAGTGGTTAATGTATATATATATATATATATATATATATATATATATATATATATATATATATATATATATATATATATACTTATACAATCACACACATATGCAGATATAAACATATTTACATTGTGTGGGTGATTGTGTGTGTGTGCGTGTGTGTCCCTTGACATGTATATATTTTGTTCATTTTTAGGCAAACTTTTGTTTCAGTGTTAACCTCTAATTTATTCAAATAGATTTAACACCAAAATAATGTGAGAAAAAATATATAATGAAGCTGATTCTCTTACCGAGTAGATCAAGAAATGAAAGTTGAACCTCTGAATTTTTTTACCATGTCTCATATTGCAAATTGTTTTTTTTTTTTAAAAAAATTGCTGGAAGGTTTTAAAAAAATGTTTTTAATCTATTAGGTTACAAAAATCACTCAATTAAACTTTTCGAGAGCAGAAAAATTTTTTTTAAGTCCTGGTTACAACAGTGAACTGTTTTCATATATTTAAAATTTGCAAATATGCACTTTTTAGTGTGTGTGTGTGTGTGTGTTTATGGGTGTCTATGTCCATTTTGTTATTGGTAGATGTGAAAATGTGAGTCTGAAGGTTTATCTAATTGCTGTATAGACTAGAATTTTCCATGCATAGGTGTTTCTGTCTGCATTCACATTGAAAGGTGCATATACATGTCTTCCATTATTAGATTATGGACTTATTGATGTTTTTCTTAAGTGCCATGAAACTTTCAGGACATATGCAATCATGGCTCTCCACAGCTTCCATTTTAGTACAAGACATTATTTTTATGAGTTCATATAAAATAAAATTCATGCAAAAAATTAAAAATGGGTTTTCATGGTCCTTTTCAAAGTTTTTTTTAACATTACAATATGACTTTTTTCATATTTATTTTCTACAATCTCAAAAAGTCTTTCAGTGATTTTATAAGTCTATTAGAAAGTGCATTTGCAAAATGGTACAAGGTAAAAAAATGATAGAATTTTTTTTGTCATGCATTAAGCTGGGGTCAACGATTATGTAGAAAAAGTTAATTCTTGTTAAAAGAAACCTGTCCAAGACTAGCAGCCATTTTATGAGGCAATGTTGCATTATTCCACAAATTATTCAGACTAGTATCCTTATCTTTAGTTTTTATCACAATATTTTAGCCAGTGTCCTTTTGGCATTTCTCAGGTTTTTGTAGCATCTGATAATCCTTCATTTTCATAAAGTATTTTTTTTTAATGAGGTCAAAATAATAAATGGGAAGTGTCACTGGGAAGTATAAAAGTTGAAGTTAGCAGTGGATATAAATTTTTCATTTTTTTTAGTTCAAAGTCTGATATATGAAAGCTAAGAGGACAAAAGTGTTGAATATAATTATGATCATTTAGACCTTCCATATCTAAGGAGGATTAGAATATGTTTCTAATATATGACACAAAAGATTTCTAAAAGTGAGTTCAATCCTCACTAAGCTGAGGCAATAACTATGATAATAAATCGAGAATTATGCTGGAAAATGCATGATGTGATGGAAACTGCTCAATATGAGTTTGTAAAAAAAAATTTAGAACATAATTAGACAAACTGATCAGTCTTATTAGATGAGAAAATGGTTATAAGTAGAAATAGACTGATTGGTGTTTTGCAGGTTATTTAAAGGCAGAAAATATTTTATTAGATTGTAATAATTTTTGGAGATAATAATGATTTACTTATACAAGCCATACTAATTAACCTATAGTTGAGGGAGAAGAGGTGGATTCATACCTTTCCCAAGGGTATTTGTACGGAAGTGAATATAAAGAACCCAATTAGAATTTCCAATTCTGAGCTCTTATCCATTACACCCCATATACATCCAAACACACAGCACCTGGTATTCTCAAGTGGTTATTCTCAAGATAGATACTGACCAGGCTCAATGTTGCTTAAAATTGGTGATCTTGCAAGAACCAGTGTTTCAATGTGGTATGACTGTAAGTCCAATGGAAGTGGAATCAGCGAACCAAGTTCAAATTCTAGCCTCATCACTTTCACACTAATGTCTTCCATCTTTTCTTCCATTAGCTAAGGGTGGCAGTCAGTTTAAGAGAATGACTAGAGTGAATTAAAAAATGTGGAAACAGTAACAGCAAACCATGCCAGTATCTTCCCCAAGAAGTCATGGTGATTTACACATATTAAAGAAATGGAGTCTGTGGAGAAGCATGATCATCTACATCCTGAAGAGACATGGCATAAAAAAAAAACTCTCCTCTCTGTTATATATGTCTGTTTATTGTTTCTTCTTTCTTACTCATAACTTTTCCCCTAGTTATGGGTTAAATCCCAGAGTAGACTGAGATCCCTAGCCTTGTATGGTAGCCAGTCTAGAAAAATCAAAAACCTTGGAGAAGATAACACAAAACCACTCAATTATCTTTCCCAAAATGTCATTTCGATTTATAGATAATAAAGAGAAGAGAGTCTGTGGAGAGCCATTCTGAAGGGAAATGGCATTCATTTAAAAAAATACATTCTAATTAAAATATTATAAGCAAAGCTGACGAATACATCCAGTAAGGGGCATAATATCTGAAGAATCTAAGATTTTGGTTAGATACATTTGAAAAACTTCAGTCAACTGTTGGGTTGAAATAGTAAACTTGCTTAGATTTGATTTTGGTACAAACTGTCAGCTAGCTAGACCAAGATTATGCATTCTATTCTTGCTTCATTATTGTAGCTTTTTATCAGAATAAATAAGTAAATACTTATTGAAAAAATTCTCTTTGCAGCATGAAATTATAGCACTCATTTCTGTTAACTGCTTCAATCAACGTGGTGTAAAAGGAACATGATTAGACAAATGTCAAGGATTACCAGATGCAACATAATACCTAAGGAAAACTGAAAAGACACATTGGCTAAAATATGGAGTTAAAAATAACAAAGATGAGGATACTCATTCAAATAATTTATATGAAAAATGCTAACGTTTCATCTCAGATTTTGAAGCAGCAATCCTGCATGATTGTGTCTTTGATTGCATTCAGAATGCATAGAGTCTGTGCCATGCCTTCATGAATCTTTCTCTAAGACATAATACTTTGTAAGTGTTGACTGTTCAAACAGTTCTGAGTGTTCTACCCGTCTAGGGTAATCTTTTTCTTGGAGTGGTTGGGGTGAGGGCTTTGGGTATGGTTCAAGGACATAATACTTTGCCAGGGGAAGAGAATATTCAGAATGTTCTAGAGATTCAGAATAATTGGAATGGGGCAACCTTGATGGAGTTTGAGAGTTTGTCTCTAGAACATAGTGTTTTGGGAGTGACACAGGTAATGAGCGTTCAGAACAAACAATTTTTTCATGATAGTTTGCATGGGGGAGTGGGGGTAAGGGTGGCAACTGTCGTGGGTGAAATGTTGAAGATGTTCTCACATCTCTCAGATTGCAGGGCAAGGAGTGGGTGCCAGTGTCCACAGAGACAGACTTGAGACCAGTCCATCGGCTAGTGGTTGTGGTGTGAGTAATATGACCAATGTTTGTTTTGTAGGAATTCTGTGGAGATATCCTCGAGTCAATTGGGCAGGAGAACCTCTGTTTTATGGGCTTCATGAACGAGTTGTGTTCACTCCATGGTGTGTGGGCCAATGAATAATGGGAACTGTACTGGTCTGGAAAAGATAAATGCATGTTAGAACACACTGACATAACGGAAATGGCTAAAAAAAATGTATACATCATACATATAGGTTACCAAAAGCTGAACTTACTGTTTCAGAAAACTAAACTTTTAAAACTACCACACTGATGCACAAACGCACACATGCATAATGGGTCTCTGTAGAATCTATTCAGCCATTTTCAATATTGCAAGAACCTGTTGCATAATATTGTTATAAACTTTAATAGTAAAATTTTGGGGAGGACAACCTCAGACTCATTGGAAAAGGAGCAAGTACTTATTCAGGTAGTACAAATTCATACACTGTGGAAGAAGGCCAACTGACAGTGTCTCATGGGAAACAGCCCTAGCAACAACTTGGGTTGCACAGACTCAGGAACAGTGGAAACAGGGATAGCCATAACTTGATGAGTGCAATCTCAGGCACAGTGGTAACAGGCCTAGCAATAACTTGAGGTCAGTGGTAACAGGCCTAGAATAACAAGTCATACTGATTGAAACAAGCTCAGCAAGGACTACGGTAGTACTAAGAGAGACTCACTGGAAACAGTCCTAGCAATAGCTTGTGTCATACAGGGTTAGATGTTGGTTGTTTTGGTTTAGTAGCCTATCAACCTAATGCTAAAATCTAAATATTTTGTAGGCAATTCTTATTTTTTATTTTGCAATAAAAATGGTTTTAGTGATAGTCTTACTAATTAAGCCATAGGTGGAGGGAGAAGAGGTGGATTCATACCTTTCCCGAGAGTATTTGCTCATAAGTGATTAAAACGAACCCAACTGTAATTGAAACTCGGCTCTCTGATTAACCATTCAAAGCCATTATCCATTACACCACCTGCACATCCAAGCCTACAGCATCTGGTATTCACAAGCAGTCACCCATCTAGGTACTAAACAGGCTTGATGTTATGTAGTGGTTTCACAGTGGAGGCTTGTATTTGTACTAAGTCGGTCCTAAATTAGGTTCGACGTACAAAACGTTAGGAACTTGATATAATAGATAATGACGCAGTAATCTAGTTGGGGTGGCTGATACTTTGATATCTGACTAACGATCGTCCGACATCGATTGACTGATCAACTCCCTGAACGACTGCTACTACTACTCCTACTTATTATAGGTGGGAGAGTCTATTAACAATAGAATAGGTGTGTTCCTCTATAACACTTAATGATGTTTAACCTGGGATCATATGGGAACAGGCATTTCAACATGATGTAAAAGTAAACCCTTGGTTTGACCAGACTCAGGATCAGTGGAAACAAGCCTAGCAATAAGTGGGTGCAAGCAGACAGTTTCAATGGAAATAGGGTTAACAATATCTGTGTTAGTTCAAACTAAGACTCACTGGTAGCAGGTAGTATAGTACTAACTGGGGTAGTACAGTATCAGATTCAGTGGGCAGATGGCTAGCAAATAACTGAGTAGTACTAAAAAAGAACAAGATGAGATATGCTTAAACCAGAACATTATGTGTTCAGTTTGAAATTCCTTGGAGATTACAGGACTCAACAGAGACCTCAAGCAGACCAGAGGGAAGAATGGCTGAAACACTATGGTAATAACAACAAAAATGAGAACCTTAGTTCAAATGTAAATAATCAAATTTCTCATTCAATGGTGAGGGTATCATGTTATAAAATTAAGTTTAAAAGTCACCATTTTTAATATTACTGTAAAACACACATTCTCTTTACAAAATATCATTATTATATCTCCCATTATCTGTCTACATTTCTGAGATGTGGTATTATGTACACTATTTACATTATTCAGACTATTGTCCTCATCTTTGGCGCCATATTTATTTCAACGTTTCAGCTGTTGCATGCTCCAGCCTTCTTCAGGTGGTTGGAATGTCAAACTGAACCCTTTATTTCGCTCACCACTGTGCCATGTGTCCTTGAGGACACATGTCACGATGGATAAAGGCATTGGTTAGATCCAGTGACAGGACCCAAACAGTGTGAGTTCAATACCTGGTTAAGGCAGTGGAGAACTTGCAGAGGGGAATTAACAGGATAACAGAAGCCTTGATAATGGCTAAAATTATAGCAAAAAGCACTTGGTTATACACAGTATTCAGATAATTTTTAAATAATTTATGTCCAGAAAAGAAGAAAATTATAAGAACACAATAAAAATTAAATAAAAAAACTTAACCACAGTAGCTTGTCAGTCATTTTTAGTAAAACTTGTATAAAGGGGGTTTGCTGCCCTAATACACAATATATATATGTTATAACCTCAACTAAGACACACACACACACACACACACATTTTAAGCATTTCACTTAAAGCAAGGCGGGAAGCCACTAGGACACAAGGGGTTACAGAAAATTTAGAGCAAGATCAGATAGGAGTGATAGAAGAAAGGATGAGGGTAGTGGATAGATCAAGGCAACTGGAGATGTCGATTGACATTACACTTGAATAGCTGGAGATTATAGCTCACAGGGAAACAGGAGAAGGGAAGGGAGTTCCATAGGCGAGAGGGGCGAGACATGAAGCTATTAGAGTAGAAGAGACGGCTATGTTTAGGAGTTTTGACAGTGAGGGGGTGAGAGCGGGATGCCAGCCTCGTAGGGTGCTGGAACTCATGACGTCTGGGAACCAGCGAATGCAGCTCCTCGGAGCAATTTCCATGAAAGTATTTGTAGAATAGACAGAGATATATATATATGTATATATATATATATATGTCAATTGAGTATATAACATCAGTGCTTCACACCTGTCATCCAACAAGCTTTACCTTGAAGCACTTTATATAAGAGGTTGCTGAAAAGTTCAAAGCTTGACCAAGAAGATACCCCCACCACCCATCTTCAAATTATGGCTTTGGTCAGATTTTGGGAAATAGTAAAGCTGAGATCTTTTCAGTACCCCACCTATTATGACTTCACTGAATGGTTCTTCAGGCAATCCAAATTTGTATTACTTTTAGATTCTTGACAAAATCAAATTAGCTGTGTTAATGGGATTTTAATTTTTCTAGTGGTCATTAACAATAACAGAAGAAGAAAAATTGTGAAATAATTGATTTTTACTATTTCTACAGAAACAATTCTTTTAGAGATATTTCACAGATTAAGCACCATAGTAATAACATCACTGTAGAAAGTAAAATGGCTACCAAAGAAAACAAAATGGCTGTCATAATTGTCTATTACTGCTTTCATGAGCCAAATAAACTACATTTAATCATTGATTATGGGATGATATAGCCAGGTGTTAAAAAATGAAAGCAACTGGAAAAGAAATGGTCAGGATACAGAGATACTCCACAGAACTTGAAACTAAATGGTCTGGAAATACAAATATTTAAAATGAGAACTTGAATCTAAATAACCAAGACACAAATACTTCAAACCAAAGACTTCAATCTAAATATCCTAAATACACAAATACTTGAATCCAAATGGTCTGGAGACACAGTTACATCAGATAAGATGAATCCAAATGGTCTGGACACACAGTTATATCAGATAACTTGAATCCAAATGGTCTGAACACACAGACACATCAAATAGAGATCTTGATTCGAAATGGCTTGTACATACAGATAGTTTAAATAAAACATATTAATTTAAATGACTAGGATACACAGATACTTCAAAAAGAGAACTTGAATCTAAATAGTTTGTACAGAGAGATACTTCAAGTAGACAGCCTGAATCTAAACTGCCAGGAATAAAGAATTCATGGATTTATTTTCTGATATGACATATTCTTATTACTCTAAACATTAGTTTTTGTGGATCCCCATATTTGAGTAGACCCCTCGTTTATTTTAAACAGTATTTGTTTTGTCTACCAGTGTAGCTGCACATTTTTGTTATTAAGTTTTCTTGAGTACACAAATTAGTGTACTAAATAAATTCTGTTTAAAATAAACAGAGCATCTATACAAATACAGGGATTCACTAAAAATAACATTCAGTCAGATATATAAATCTAAATGGCTCAGACACACAGATACTTCAAACAGAATATATGAATCTAAATGGCTTGGACACACAAATACTTTAAATAGCAAGCTTGAATCCAAATGGCTTGTACGCAGAGATACATAAAGAAAATAACTTGAATCCAAATGGTTCGGACACACTTGAATCCAAATGGTTAGGATACATCAAACAGAATATGTGAATCTAAATGACTGGGACACAGATACCTCAAATAGGGAATGTGAACCTAAGTAGCCTAGACACACAAATCTATCAGAGAACCTGAATCAAAGTGGCTTGGACACACAGATAATTCAAATAGAGGACATGAATTTATGTAGCCTAGATTTACAAATACATCAGAACTTGAAACTGAACTGCCAGGATATACAAATACTTCAAACAGATGCCCTAAATCTAAAAGCCAATTAATCTATTGCTGCAATATTTATTTATCACTTGAGAGATCCCATCCTGCTTGCCACAGCATGGCTGATGCTAACCTCCATAAGAGTGACTTGTTTCACCTTCTCAGGCTAAAATTCTCAGCTGACATGAAGTGGAAAGATTATTTTGAATCCATTGCTATATCTGCTGCTAAGAAAGTTGGTCCACTGAGTCGAGCTAAACAATTTTTCTCTCCTGTATCTATCTTACATATTTTGAAGTGTACCATTCATCTAGGCTTTGAATATTGCTGTCCAGTGCTCTTGCAGTATATTTAGAGATTCTTGATAAAATCCAAATAAGAATAAGCAATATTACTGGTCCTGACCTGGCATCAAAGCTTCAGTCACTTTTCCATTACAATAATGGAGCTTCCCTGTTTCTTTCCTATAAATACCTGCATGGTAATTGTTCAGATGAACCTTGACTTTATAAATTTAATCACAGTACCAAATTGGCAGCAAGGTCTCATCAATTGCAATTGAACTGGTTAGCTGTAACCCTAAGTTCTATGCTAATAGTTTCTTTTCTCACACTTCTCACTTGTGGAACTCCCTTCGCACTCCATGCTTTCCAGCCAAATTTGATCTTCAAAAATTTAAATGCTATACCAACCATTATCTACTGCCCTATTGTCTATTGCTTTTGATCCTTAATAATGTTTCTCTTTTTCTTATTCTTTCACACTCAGTAACTCCTTGTGTTTTAGTGGCTGTACTGACTTCCTTTGGGAGATCTGATTTTTAAAAAAAAAAAGATTACGCATATTTTATTCCTGTAATTTTAGTAATAACTTCCTTTATTTTTTACATTTTGACAATTATTTTCTTCCTGATTTTCAACACATTTACAAAGGAAAATACTTATCAATGATTTTCCCCAATTATTAACAATGCATTTACAGTCCGTATATATTAACACATTATCAGTAACACCTGTATTAAATCCTAACCACTGACAATTTTTTTCTTCTTGTATTTCAATTCTCTGTTATGAAATACTCTCTGGAATAAACATTGTCAGCTCAACAGCTAGTAGCTCGACTTGCATTCACTGTGACATAATGCTTTTATCGCAGTAACTCATTTACGTACAATACTACACCTCCCTAAACTGAAATGGTCTTATGCCTTTTGTTGATCTTTGACTTCTTCTAATTATTTTTGGGAATCTAAACTGTCTTCCTTGGTGTGTATCTTGATTCCTTCTTACAGGGGACGTAGTTCTGAGTTAATTTTCTTCTTCTAACTCCTCGTCAGATTTCTGGTCATTAACATCCATAGATTGTTCAGTCTCATTAATGGATTCCTTAGCCCCCTACCTCTCCCCTTCATGTTCTTCACCTTCAAATTCTTCATCCATTCCTATATCCTCTAGTTCCATTCTGTTTCTGAATTGATCTGCATGGGCCATTACATTCTGTACATTTTTGGTTTGTATTGTTATGTTAACCTTTCTGTATTACAAAATTCACCTTCTCTTAGATTAGATTCTTTGTCTTTTTTATACCATACACTTTCACGTGTTGTAAGTGACATTATTATGAGAGCTCTAATTAGTCTACCCATTAATGTAGAAGGACTTTATAGAAATTCCTTCTTTAGATATTTGGTTTCCCAAATATGATATTTTGTCACAATTTAACTCACATTTATCACTATTTATTGTCATACCAGCATTTTTTAATTTCTTTAAAACTTGATCAGTTTTTTGCTTTTAATTTCTCTTTACTGTAATGTGAAACTATCTAGCTATGGTAATTGATTAATTAATTAAACATAAAAATTAAACAAGAAAATACTGAGAACGGAAAAGAAGATACCCCGAGATTTTATTTTTACTTTAAAAATAAAATCAAGTTTTCTCAAAAACCCGAGAATTGGCATTAACAGTGGACTCACAAAAAGGCCATATGTGAGCTTCTGACAATTGATTAATGATGTTTGTAAAAGTACTGGTTAAAGAAAAACCAAGAACAAGATATCATTCAAAATTGCAACATTTTAGAAGTCGACAAGGCAATGAGGCCATATGTTAATTATAAAAATTTTGGCATGAGAAAATATCCCAAAATATTTGCTGATACAGGGTAGAGAGAATTACCATTATTTATTTTTCTCAAAGAAACCAAGGGTTCGTGTAGATGCTAAACTCCATGAAGGGGACAAAATGGTGGACTTTGACAATTTGTAAAAGTACTGGTTGAGAAAAACACAGAATAATCAAGTGTCAAGGTGGCTATATGTTGATTACAGAATTTTGGCATGAGAAAATATCTTGAAAGAATTGCTGATTTGAGAATAAAGAGATTTATTTTTCTTTTCTGAGAAGCCAAGGGTTCCTGCAGACCTTAACAATTGATTGATGTTGTTTGAAAAAGTATGGGTTAAGAAGACACAAAGTGGCCAGGTGTGTTGAAGACTTTAAGAGACAGAGCCATGAGTTATTCGTAGGAATTTTGGGTGGTGAGAATGAGAATTTTGTATACAAAAATTCTAGTTTATAATTTTAATGAGGCCAGCTTAGCCACATCCACATGGCTGGAACGCCATTGGTCAAGTGGTGGCAATGGTGATAGGTGGAGGTAATTTGATGAGAAGAATGGGGAAATTATTAACGCTCACTGAAAGGAATTGGTATGAGATAAGAATGAGGGAGTTTGGGAGGATAGCTATCCTGCAACCTCTCCTCATGACTGAACAGATCCCCACAAAAATGGAAAGTAATTAATTTTCCCAGCCAAACCACAAAGAGGTCCCCTGTCAGAAATCGGGATTTACCAAAAATCCCAGGCTGTGATTAACCCTGCATCAGTTTTTGGTTTGTGTTCATATAAGCAAGCACCCTTGGGCAGTTCACCAGTAGTTGTTGAGAAGTTTCAGTCTAGCAGTTCTAGTAGAGTGTTGCCTTGCAGAAGCTCACCGAGAGATTCCACGACCTCCAACTTCACCTTTCCTACTAATAGTAAGTTATACTGACGAATGAAGCTAAGCCAGCACTTAAAAACTAAACCAGTTGACTTAGAAGACCAGAACTTGCCTAAGAAGCATAAAAGTGTCACTCTCCAAAGAAAGAGGTTGGGAGAAAAACACACACTCCTGTATATAACAGATGGATAAAAGTTAATTTGTTTCTTTCAACATACTTGAACCTCTTGGGTTTTTATTTGCTTCTTTTCTTTATGCTTGTGTGATATCCCCTCCAGTTTAGACTCAACTTAAACTACAGCCCAATGCCTGATTGATCTCATCTACTTAAGATCAAAATCAAATCGTGGGTAGGTTAGACTTGAGATCGAAGTTGTTGCTTCAGTAACCAATCATTTGAAATGAGTTGAGAATGACGAAGATGGTGTTGAACTGGTTGCATCTGGTGTGAAGCTGTTTGAAATCGACCAACCATCCCACTTGGTACCCTGACCAAAGGATCCTGCTGGGCAGTGATGACCACTGATCAACTAGGACACAGATTGGTGACAGTGACTAAGAGTCAACCCCAAGATGCTGGTAGGAGAAATATCACAGTTTCTTGCCATGACTTGGAGTTGACCACGGGCTGACAACCCAGTGTCACAACAAGCATCTATGCCTATATTGTCATGATATATGATTATATTTTTTATCCCCTTCAATAGAACTTTTTCAATTGCCTTTGAAAAATATGGTTTGAAGTCTTATCTCCAAATGAAAAATGTTTCCATCTTAGTAAGCCTATCAGGGTATTAATTGTAGTAACTTCTTTAAATTTTTTGTCAATTTCTATTTGGTTATATGCTGGAAAAGTATTTAATTCCTGCTAATTCATGACTTGCCATTTCTATGTGAGGTAAGGGGGATGAATCAGGGCATATCTGATGATTCACACCTACTTTGTAATCCCCGCATATCCTCAAATCGCCATTGGGCTTTTGTATATAGCCCAACTTGGGTAACTTTATCTATAATGCCTTGTTCTATCATTTTCTTTAGTTTTGCAACTACCATGGGTAGAATGTGAATAGGTATTTTTCGAGATTCAAAATTGATTGGGTAGCTATTTTCTTTTAGACAAATACTTGCTTTATATCCTTTCAGTAGTCCTATGTCAGGTTCTTTTGACTTTACACAGTTTATTAAATTTGCTGTATCCACTTTTAAAATTTCCATTCCTAGGAGTCCATGATTTTTTGTGCACTGTACAGCAGTGATGGGAATAATTTCAAAATGTTTTTTTTGTCTTGAAAGTTCCTTCAAAGGAGCCTAGAGTTTTGATGACAGATCCATTAAATTGTTTTAAATTAAGATTACTTTTTCTTAATTTGGGTTTACCCATTTTTTCTAGAAAACCTTGGGATCAAGGTAATATTACTCCCTGTGTCAATCTGCATCGGAAAAGTTCTGCCATTCAATTTCACTGTCTCTCTAATTTTTGCAGATGTTCATATTGAATATACCTATGTATTTTCAGTATGAGGGTTTATATTTTCTACCCTTTCTATTCTCTTTTTTGTATATGCAGACAGATTTGAAATGGTCTTTTCTTTTACACTTTAAACATAATTTTCCTAGGGTTGGACATTTGTGTTCTTTGTCACAATATTTGCACTTAATTAGGATTTCAGTTGTGTTGTATGTATCCATATTGTTTTTAGCATTATTAAATTAATTAATTCTAATTGCTGCAAGAATTCTAAACATGCTTCTAAATTCATATCATTTGCTTGTATCTCTTCTAGGATCTTATGTTTGTAAGCAACATCATACTTGCCTTCATTTAGTCTTAGAAGGATCAGTTTTTTCATTTCGCAATATCTTGATGCTTCTTTCAATCTGTGTAAATATTTCATTATGGCTTCATTTGGATTCTGCCTACTTTCCAGAAATTTTGTTCTTTCTCCAATAACCAGATTTTTTTGGTTGCATGTTTCTTTTTATAATGGTTGAAATTTCCTAAAGCCTTCCAGTATTTTAGGGCACACCATAATGAATATTTTTTTATGGCTTCACATCCTGCCAAAGCCAAAAATAAATCTGTAATTTCATTCTCCCCTCTGCAGTTTTATTTGTCTTTCAGTTTCTTTACCCTAGCCAACATTGATAAACATCTAATCTATGTTTCTACATACTCTAGTTCATCCAACATGGTTAGGGATGTTGTCAGGTCAACAGATGGTAGCTTGACAGACATTCACTGTGACATACTATATTATAGCAGTACCTCATTTACATGCAATATTACATTCTCTTCAAACTATGCATTAATTCTTAACAATTGAGAATCTTTCATCCTGATATTCAATATATTCCTATATTAAAATCATTAGTAATGCATTTACATTATACATTTAATACACTATTAATAATGCTTGTATTAATTGCTGACCATTGAAAATGTCTTTCTGAAAACAAATTTTAGCTAGCTAACTGTAAAAATTAATAATCAACATTTTTTTCTGCCATCAGAAACATGAGTAAAATTTAATTTGTTAGCTTTGGAAAAAGTTAGTAGACAATAATAAGAAAAGCCAAAAAACTGTTCCCAATGTAATTAGAATAAAACTGATGGACCAGTTACAACAGATTTAGTATAATAGGAAAGGAACTTGAATATAAAATATGCTACACTTGGTTGTTTTTGTCCAACACTGCAAGATGTTACAAAACTAAAACATTAACCTAAGAACTCTAATCATATTAAATAGTCTCATCAAATCAAGTATTTCATATGGTTGTTAAGCATGAAATCCAACATATTCAGAAATGTCTAAACTATCATGTGTATACAACCACTTTCTCAGATCAATTACTAAAAATGGCTTTGAGTGAATGAAGAATGTAGGTCTTAGAAAGGATATTCTTTTTCAAATCTCATGGTAATGGTAATATTAAAAGGAAACATTCGGCAAACGGATTATCCTACTTTCAGTTGAAATTTTTCACTTAAAACAATTTTTCAGGAAAATAGATTTCTCAAGTGCACTGTTATTACTCTTTCCAGTATTGATGGGGGCTTCCTTCCTAACCTTTTTTTTTTAAAGTAATGTGGTAAGTTAATACCTTGATTATATCATTATTTTCACTTCAAGTTACATGTGATATCCATTTTATTGTTGCTGCTGTTGGAATTCTTCAAATGATGTAGTTTTAGTTATTTGGTGCAGTTCTCTGTGTTTCTGTAGTAACAGTCTACAAGGTTTTATAAAACTAGCACTACAGAATCACAAACAATACCAAATAACAGAAGTACCATCAATTGAAAACTTTCAACAGGAGGTCTCTTTGTACCAGTAGATTTAAAAAATATTTGCTGTCTAAATACACATAATACTATATATATATATATATTTTATAGAAAAACCAAAAACTGTTGATGAAACCAACAGACAACTTGCTAAAACCTAAAACCCTTATCCAGATAGTCTTGAAAAAAAGTGACAATACTGAAAAAAGAAAAAGGTCTAAAAGCAAACCTGTCTACTCAGTAAATTAATGTGCTCAAAGTCTACATTGCCTAGACAGCAAAAAATCACTTAACAATATAAAATCTTTTGAAAGGATGGCTTGTGTTTCACGTCATGCAATTTTCAGACAACTTAAAGTTGTCTGAAGATTACATTAGCATGAAACTCAGGTATATATATATATATATATATTACACAGTGGAGTAATGGATATTGGTGTGGATTGAGAAAACAGAGAGCTGAGTTTGAATTCCAGCTTAGCTCATAATATGGGAAATGTATGAATTCATATCTTCTTCACCCCAGTTGTGGATAAATAGTAGAACAGACTAAGTCCTATAGATCTGTGTGGTAAGCAGTCTAAGAGAAGGTCAACTCTGAATTTAAATACCTGCACAGTTTTTTTTTGTTCTTGTGACATACTGTGCATCAATTCTCTGTATTCAGCTCTTCCAAAAGTGTGGTTGATTCTGCATAAGCTTCACCACTATGATCAAATAATATGTGTGGGTCATTTGGCTGTTGGTTTTAAGAACTGTGCTGCTTGACTCTCGTACATCAAAAAAACAATGGGAGAGTTCAGTAGTATACATATATATATATATATATATATATATATATATATATATATATATATATTATATTACACTTGGCTCCAATATTATATAGATGAAGTTTGAGCCAAAATATTCAGGATTCTTCTAAGGAAGCATTGAATATTCTTGAAAGTGTCTGCTTATTGAAAATTTTTAAAAAATGGCAAAGATATTTTCTGTATACCTAGGATATCTCCATTGTGTGTCATATCGCCTCGGTTCCAGCCTTCAACACTGTCTGTTCGGGAAGATAATATGGACACTCGTCTGTGGCACTCAGGTACCACAAGTGTGGATTTTTCCCTTTGTTTGCCAGCAGATGTTGCCCCTATTTCCTACAAATATAAAAGACAGAAATAGGAAGTGTAATTCATGGCTAAAAATTGAAGTAGAATAAAAAGAAAAATAATGATGTGAAAAGGTACATAGCTTGATCCATTCCAGGCAGGCTATTTTGAATATATTAAGAACTGATACTTTAACCATGATATAACTTCACAGTCAATTAAAGATTATCCTTTTTTTTATATATACTGTTGTTCACCCAATACAAGAGCCAAGAGCCACTCATGGTAGAGGATTTTTGAATGAAGTGGCTCTAACAGCTTAAAAAGAGGAACTAAGATGTGCATATTATGTAGGATAGATATGAGACTTGAAGGTTGATATGAGACTTGAAGTGTCTCATAGTGATCCTGGAAGCATCCACATGGGAGTTTGTTCCACAAAGTAACAGTTCTGTTGAAGAAGCTGTCTGAGTGGAACTTCCTCCTTACCAATCAAATACGATGGAAATGAAGATGAGTGGACTCTGTGTACATCGCATGGTGGGTCCAAGCTGTGAAGGTTTGATCTATTGGAACTAAGGAATGCAGCTCAGCTAAACATGAAAATAGCAACAGAAGAGCAAGAGGCTAGCAACATGTTATTTGTGGGAAAGGATTTTTAGATTAGAAAATAATTCCTCAAGCATAAGGCTGTGTAAATGCATTTGAACACTGTAAGGATGAGAAAGTGAAGATTATGCAGCTCCACCTAAAATCTGACCCTTGTAAAGATAGATCATTGGCCTGAGGGGTTGATTACTTTCTGGAGTGGTACAAGCAATCTACCATTTTTCCAGCATCTATAATAATGATGGTTTTCTAAGAGTAGCTTAGATGCAGCACAAAGCCAAAAGTATGGGGTACCCAGTGATCAAAATCACTATTAACTGACTTAGCCAGACAAACTTGCTAACCATTATACTATGTCAAAATGCCCAGCATCTTTAGTAACGGACTGTATATATAATTTCAATAGATGTTTAAAACAAGGAGCCTCATTGAGAGTACAGTTGTTCAGCAGAATTGGAAAAAATTTAGGGTCTGCTCAGGGCTGATGAAACATTACTATTTTACAGCATATAGATGAGCAGATACTCTACTGTGAGATTACTTATTTGATAATTTCTTGAAACTTGACTAATGCATGGAATAATAATGCAACACAAAATGTACTTAGAACAAAATGTATTGAAACAAGAAAGCGTACACAATATTTACATATAGTCTTTTGTATATTCCTGGTAAGACCGTTCCTGGAGAATGTGTTGACTGAGTTGCAGTCGGGCAGAGTCTCTGGTAGAATCTCTTGATTCCTTCCTCTCTTCCTGGTACCAACCATATTTATATGGTCGGTACTCCACTATGCAAATTAGGTGGATCCTGCCACAACAGTAATGCAATGCTATTGACTGAGCTTTTGTTAAAGTCAAGACATAGCTAGTGAATTCTTCACATCAAGTATAGTTCTTTGGCAAAAAATTGCTACATTCAGATCTCTCAGCTCACCTAGAATATAGACCTGATTTCCTGGGATGCCTGGTTTTGCCCAAAGTTAAAACAGCTATTCAAATATTATGGATGAGGTAAAGGAGAATGTGAAAATGCTGCTGAGGAGAATCCTGAAAGTGAACTCTGTACTTTTAAACTCCTCTTTCAATAACCTAAATATTTCATATCAAACAGAAACAAAAGGCTCATAAAATATTTCAAAATAGAAAAATGAACTATTCTAACAAATGCAATATAAAAATATATTATTCTACCTACCAACTCAAAAACACAACGAATCAAAATATGTATATATAGTACTTGCTAGAAATTGCTAGATCATCAACAGTAAATTTGCATCAAGGTTCTTACAGCATTTCACCATTTTTGGCAAATCCCCAATTATTAAAATGTGGGGTACTTAATAAAATAAGTGATAAAAACCTAAACAAAAAGAAAAAAGAAACTAAATAAAATTTGATAGACTATATGCTCAAACTTTTCTATAAATACTTTCATTTCATTGTTCTGATCAACTTTCCTCTATGGTACCCTGACTTCATGAATTAAAGCGCAGTACTAGATTGGCAGCAAGGTCTCCTCCTTTTACAGTGGAAATGGCTAGATTTAACCGTAAATTATATGCTAATAGTTTCTTCTCTCACACTTCTTCAAGCTTTTTGCTTTCCAGTCAACTTTCATTTTCAAAAATTTAAATGCAATCATTATCTTCTGTCTTCTTAATTGCTGTTCTTTTAGTATTCTTTCTCCTTAATAGTGTTTTTTTTTCTCATATTCTCTCACACTCAGTAACCCCTTGTGTCTTAATAGATTTATTGCCTTGCTTTGGGGTGAAATGATAAAAAACAAATATTAAAAAATATTCAAATTATTCAGGTTCCCTTCCCTTTCATGAGTTTGTGTAGTCCCATAAATATAATCCTCACTTTAGTCTGTTGATGTCCTAAAGGACAAAAATGCACTCCACAAAAAACCTTTTCCACTTTGTCATTAATTTTCTTAATATATATAATATATATATATATATCTATATATGTGTGTGTGTGTGTGTGTTACCTGGATGACATCATCATGCACGAAGAAAGTACTACTGTAAATTCAATTCGTAATTCATTTCCCTCATGGAAAGGTTTCATTGGAAGGCCTATTCAGCATCTTTTTGTACATGTGTGAATTCAATAATTCCTGCCCTGTCTAACATTTAGGAAGGGTATTTTGTGTATATATCATTATATTGCTATCACTTTGCAAAAATTACTTAACAAACGTCTTTGCAGCTGTTATTTTTTGTTTGTAATCCCCTGGCTTCTGGAGGTTTGTATCATCTATAATAAAAGACTTTTATAATTCCCTTTTAGATATGGCATTGTTAGGTTCTTTGATTCTTTTGAGTGGAGTTGCTTGTAAGATTATATACTTTGATACTGCTAACCTAAAACTTGAATCATCTTCTGAAATAAACTTGTCAAATTGAGATTTTTGTATGGATGCCATTCATGGTGCCAGACTTCTTCAAAAATATTTAAACTAATTTTAAACAACTGCTTTCTCAAATCAATAGCTAAAAAAGGACATGGGCCCAGTGCTTACATCTGGAATATAGACATAAAGGCCATTATGGGCCTTGGCCCAAGAGGAAACTTTAGTGGCACAATTTTCAATTTGAAGGTTAAAAATGTCGGTCCAAGGTGCATCTCAAAGAAAATCATGGAGTGAATCCCAATCAGCATGTGGGTAACAGAAAGAGGTTTGATGAATAGGAGGTCCCTATTTAATAGATGATTGGAATGAAATATCAATAACTACTACAGAGCAATCCATGTTTCCAGTTCTGAACAGAGAATTCATTGGAAGCAATGGTAGAACTTTTTGAAAGATATCTTTTTGCTATTTCAATGTATCTTTGGATTTCCCATCCCCTGTTAAAACACTTCCCTGATATTAAATTTTTTGTCCTTACTTGATTCTGACAATACAATTTATAGTTCACATCTAAAACTTATGTTTGTAATAGAAAATTGTCACAAGCCATTTCAGTGGAGAGCTGAAATGGAGAGTTTAGGTGAACCAAAATTAATATTTAGTGTCACAACTAAGAAAGGCTGGAAATGTCATGAACCAAAATGGCATGACTGAAACAACAAAGATAAAGATACTAACCTAAAGATGGAATAACAAGACAATATATTTTTTTATTTCATGACTGCTTCATAGCATTAATCATAAATGATGAACACAAAATCAGGGATCAATTTTACATTAAGTGATAAACTGATCATTACAATTGTAGTATTTCTAAGCCATTAATGTTGTTAATCTTGTGGTTTACCTTCGAAGTATAGGCTCATAGTCTCACCACATTAAGTGTTGCTGTATCTTCAGATGTTCAATATTTTTGGCTGAGATAGGATATTTATCGATTATTTTATTTTGTCCTTGTAATGCCAATTTTTGATAATTTCTTCTGAACCAGTGTTTTTACTTTGCTACCTTATTCAAGGATTGAACCCCTGACCACTAAATGACAGCAGCAAATATTTAACCAACACATTTATTTACTAGATCCCCATACAAAAGTAGTGTTTTTTGGAGTCTTTAAGTTAGACATCAAATGGTTTTAGCATTTAGTTATCATGGTGGGTTTATATCACTTTTGATAGTATCACAGATATAAAATAATATAATGATCAGCTGATATCCTGAAGATGGCTAGAGTGTATGTGACCAAAATTTTATGTCTGTAATAAGATCTATAATAATCAAGATGAGCAATATTTCAAATAATGTATTCATCATCTCAAAAATGAAATACAAAAGTTATTCCTTTAAATCCTCTTAATCATCTAGAAATGCTGAATTCAGTTCATAATCAGTAAGAAACTTTAGTAGTTTACCTTTTTTTGCAATGTAAGAAATAATCAAAATCCAATTTGTAATCCACCAACAGAATACAGAACAAAGTTTTTAGGCTCCAACAATACTAAGAATGAATGAAAAAATGAAACTGTAGATATTTTAAATAACAATGATTATTTTCATATATCAACAATCAAAGAATAAATTGCATACAAATGCCTATTTAGAAAAATGTATGAAACCCATTTTGGATAAATATTATTCAGTGTTCACAGTTAAAAGTCAATTAAAAGGCTCCTGTAACTATGTATTTGTTAACACACTGGGGATTGTCTCAAAGACATTTACAAGAATTGTTACATCATTAAAAATCATCTCAGACATTTGCAGGAATTGTTAGCACACTGAAAAGGCCCTTGCAAGAATTCCTACTTCACTGGGAACTGTACCAAAAACTCTTGGAGTAAGTGTTAGCACACTGGGGTCTGCCTCAAACACATTTGTAAGTATTGTTACATCAATGAGAACTGTTCTTAAGATATCTACAGGAATTGTTAGCACACTAGAAACATCAAAAACACTTGAAGGAAACGTTAGCACACCAGGATCTGTCTCAAAGAAATTTGCAAGAATTATTACATAACTGGGAACTTTCCTAAAGACATTTATTGTGAGCACACTGGGAATGGAACAAAAGATACTTTCAGGAATTGTTAGCATATCTGAAATTGTACCAAAAAAAAAAACTACAATAATTGTTAGCACATTTGGAACTGTCTCACTGACACTTGCAGGAATTGTTAACACACTGGGAACTATCCGAAATACCTTAGCTGTAGGAATTAGGAATTCTCTGACAAGATCTTTGCAAAAATTGTTAGCACACTGGAAACTATCTCAGTGAAACTTGGAGGAATCGTTTGCCATGGAAAATGAAATCAACACTTTGAGTTCAATTTCTGACTGAGACAGTTAATGTTCACCTTAACATAATGCATTTGACATAGTGCATAGATGTGAGCTCATGCCTATGTTCCATCATTAGATGTTTTTTGACAAAAAATACCTCAAAGAATAAATGATAGATAAGTGAGAAGAAACTTCTCCAAAACTGCTGTCAAGTAAGCAATAACTTTAAAAAGCTGTTACTCCACTTATAAACCTTGACAGGAGGCAAAGTACTGAAATAAAAAGAAGTTACTGGAAAGCAGGTATTAGACAAAAATGTGTACAAAGAATGAAATGAAGACAACAGGTAAATTTCCAAAAGGAGGATGTTGTGTAATAATCATAGTTAGGCACTTAATAGGTAAGATAGCAAAAAAGTTAATTACAGTTCTGTCATCAACATCTAATGAGTGCAAATGGGGTTAATTTTTATTCTGAAGTTAACAAATAAAGCTTAAAAAGCACTTATGACAGAGGGGTTTTGATTGAGGTGTGTTATATGAATATAAGAAGAGGTAGATTATGAGAATAAAGAGGAAAGACATCAGTTGGTTCTTGACTTAAAGGCATTAAAATTGTAATGCTTTGGAAAGCATCCATGTGGGAGTTTGTTACACAGAGTAACACTTCTTGGCAAAAAGTTGTTTCAAAGAACTTACTCCTTACAAATAAAATACAGAGGAAATGTGGGTGATTCGACTCTGTATAGCATGGTCAGTGCTAGCTGAAAATGCCTGAGCTGGTTTGAACTAAATAGTGGGGCTCATCTGAACATCTGCCATGGAAATAGCAGTAGGTTTGCAACTGTGGGGAAAAGGCTGTAGAATAGACAATAAGTCATCCCCTACAAGACAATTGTAGTGAACGAGATAATCAGGTACCCCGGAAAAAAGTTCATGTTTTGTGTGCGATCTGCTGAAGAAGGATTACCAAAAAGTAGTCAGCAAAAATCTTATAGCGAAGAAAACGGCGACTTACCTTGTCAACCCAAGCGACAGTGCGTCGTGTGTATTCTGTGACGGAAAAAGAAACAAGTCCGTCGCAGGAGTCGCTATAAGAGTATATTGATATGCAAATTACAGAGCATCCTATCCCAGCTGTCGACGAATGAAAAAAATAGGTTCTGCCAATAAAAGCAGTTGGTGTTTTCGATTCGGGGAAGGAAAATTCGGGCATTTTTGGCTACGGCGTTTGTTGGAGAGTGAGTTATTTTCCTGAACAAATTTGCTTTGAGAACACTTACACTTACAACAATGCAAATAATTCTGAACTCTATCAATGTCAGAAAGTTATGATTGGGCAGCCACAAACCCAGACATGACAGCAATACTCTATTTTAGTTCTAATTTGACTCTTGTAAATATAAAGCATTTGAACAAACATTGTTGACATATAACTTGCAAATTCACAGGATTATTCTTGTCCACCTGTGACTAACAAATGTGCTATTTGTACAAGGTGTTCCAGAAGTTATCACTTCTTTATTTTTTAACTTTAATTCACGATACCATATTATTATATATAGTAGATTTGGGCAATAACTTTACACTAACTGAGAAATATTACATCTTTCAAATGGCATTCATTTTCAGCTTTGCAGGAAAATGCCCTTTCTATGACATTTTCATCAGTTGTTGGGGAGTCTGAGTCTTGACAACATGAGACTTTTTTTTGGGATAGCCACATAAGGAGAACTTAGGACTTGGCACATCAACAGAATGTGGTGGTCAGTTTATGCTACAACCATGAGAAATTATTCTTTTCCCCAAAATTTGCCTGAGAAGCCTGATTGCAGCCTTTGTTATATGAGCTGTTGGAAACAGATTGACACATTTAAAAATTCATTGGCATAACATCCAAAACAACCAAACCTGTGAAGACTGCCCTTGAGTTGATGTGCTTGGATCTTTTTTATACTCTCCCTTACTCACCCATATACTCTTTTGTTTATCAGTTGTGTATGTTTACATGATTCATTTCCAAAGCTTCTTTTAGGAATTATTTGAAAGAAAACTAAATAAAGTTAATAAACAAAAATGTTATTAAATTTCCAGTCCCTTGGTGACTTTTGGGACACTCTGTATGTGATGCATTTGGAAAAATATTTTTGACATGTCAGTTGAAAATAACAAGGTAATTTGTTGTCAATGTTTGACCAATACATATCCCAATAGATAAATTCAAACAAAATGATAAAATGCTCTTATTTACTTTGAATAATAATGAAAAAGAAACATGAAAATAAGTAAATAGATTTTGTTCAGTAAAAGTAAGCAACATTAAGTCCATCTTGATTTTCATTCCACAATCAATAGACATCTTACCTGCTTGAAAATGAACTAATGAAGACTGACATTATTTGGTTCATAAACTTACAAGAGCAGAAAAACCTTCCATAATTTTTTTTTTTTTTTTTGCTATGTATGAGAAATTACACATTAGATTACATATTGATTTTCAATATTGACTGTCTGGGAATATGTAAGTGCCATTGTTATTTAAACAGCATTCTTGCATTTTTATTCAAGACTTCTACTTTTACATTATAGTTAAGTTTTCATTTCATTATTTTTTCATTGCTGCCTGTTTCCTTGGCACTTGAGATTTTGCAATTTTTTTCAGACAAGGAGGAGACTGGGGGCAAAAATTAGATAAAATAAACTCAATGGATCAAAATTCTGGAAAAAGCATGATTATGCAATAAGAACTTGGTCTTCGAGCATTCATCTTATTTTATTATGAAACATTGTCATTATTATTAATTTGTGTGACAGGTTTTTCATTCATCTTATCTTTCTTGTATGGCAGATAGGTATTATAGATGCATGCAGGAGATAATGGGAGAATGAATGTAAATATATGTAGCAGGTGTCTCATAATGATGGAACACATTTTAAATGAAAGTGTCTTGGATTATAAAAATGACAAAGAGTACCAAATATATTTATTACATAAATGATATACAAGAGTTTGAAATATTATCTAAGATTTGAATATTACATCCTTGACATGGTCATTACCATGAAGAGAAAATGCATATATGCAATTTCTTTTGGATTTCATGACATTATGAGGGTCCAACATCAACAAAAGAGATAGATACCTTTGGAAATAGTGAAATCTTAGATATGTTGAACTCCTGTATATCAGTTTTGTAATAAATATATTTTGTACTCTGTGTTATTTTTATAATCCAAGATAACGTGGGTGAAGGAAAGTATGTGTGTATATAAATATATCAGTGGGCTGCTTAAAAAGCTGGAGAAAGAAATGGTGCATGTTTTTACATGTAGCAGAGCCATTTATCCTTCTTAAATCACCAATTGGTCATGCAAATGAAAGCTTTCTGAGTGGTTGGTCAAACTATAGCTTGTTGCATGGCGATGTTAAATTGTCAACTTATGACGTATGCGAATTATGACTGCTTGACTTTATGACCATGACTGCAAATTGGTATGTTTGGTCATGACTGCTCTGCATCTGGCAGTATGAGTATTTCCCAGCTTGGTGTCAAACAATTCCTGTGCCAGTTCCTAGCAGTGCAGGAATTCCCGTATGTGCCGCAAGCTCAGTGTTAGGAGCAGCCTCAGTACAACACATTCCACTAAGGTTATTTGTGACTTAGAAAGTTTTCTTCAAAACCCACAAGATGTCTACCAAGAAGAAATTGTCTTTGTCTACTCCTCAACCTGCCAAAAAGGAAAAAAAGACTACTGATCTCAACACAAAAATGATGGTAATTAAACTGCATGAAGAAGGAAAGAAAGTGAATGTAATTATATGCCATCTGAAGTTATCACTGTACTATAGTATGCAGTGTTTGCCTTAAACCTGATGAAAGTGAAAATAAGAAGAAAAACAATGTGTAGGAAGATTATACAAATGATAACAAGTGTAAAGAAACTGTAAAAATTATAAAAAATACAATTATGCCTAAAGAAAGATAAACAGATTTCAAAATTAATAACTAACCCATTTACAATCCATGTGTCGTAATACATCATGGTCATATGTTGACCTGTACATCTATTTTTAGAGATGGTGAAATTTTTGTCTCATTATTATTTGTTTATTTCTTTTCTTATATCTAGGTTGGGAATGATTTCTGATTGGTTGGTCAAAATATGGCATTATGGCTTGGTGATTCTGATTAGTCATCTATTTTTAGAGATAGTAAAATTTTAGTTATTTTTAGTTATTTAATTATTTAATCTTATTTATTTATTTCTCGATCAGTATTATTAGTAGTAATATGTAATAGTCTTAAGTTGTTTGAATTTCATAAGGGAATTATTGCCATTATTATTAATTTTTATTATTAGTTTTTCTTTGATATTATTTTTCTTGCTTATTTACACCGAGCATGTGCTGGACAATGTTTTCACTGATGAAGAAGAAACTTGTAATTTCTGAAAGAACTTATAAAGGCATAGGGCTTTAATTAACAATGGAAAACAGTGTTATATGCAATGGAGATGTGATAGTACCATCAGATACAGTAAGAAGAGATATTTTAAAAAAATGTACATGATAATGTATATTGTGGGATAATGGCTACACAGAGGAGGCATGATGGCCAGGGTATTATCGCAATATGGAAAGATATATACTCAAATGTCCAAAATGTGCAGAAATAAAGAATTTTCAACAAAGGAGACTACCCTCCTGACCTAAAGAAATGGAACCATGGTCACATGTTCATATGGACCATTTACACATTAATGGCATGGGACTATTTCTAATTTTAGTAGACTTCTTTTTGGAAGGACCTGAAGTCATTAATGTTAAGGATAAAAAAATGACTACAATAAAACAAATACTAAGAGTGATATCTTCTAGAAATGGAAATATTGGTATCAGACAATGCACCAGAATTTTGTGATGAAGATCTATGTAATTGGTTGAGGTAGATTGGCTGCATCCCTTACAAAACTGTATCACCTACAGTCTAATGGGATTGTGGAAAGAATGGTACAGACAGTAAAAATGGGATTAAAAGCATTTTCCCCAAGTAGAGATACTAAGACAGTCACTTACCAAGGTTACCACTTACTTATAAGACCATTTCATATGCAGACAGATTGCAAAATCCATCTGTATTAATGGTTAGACAAATAAGATCTCCATTAATGATGTTTTATTCGACACATAAAAAGATGTGGTATAAGAAAGACAAAGTAGCAAGCCTAATGGCTCATTCTGAACAATTAAGACCCAGAATTGAAGAGGAAGATGTCATGATGGAAAAACATTTGACAGAGAAAAAAAGAATGAGCTTCAGATCAGAACAATGCAACCGAAGATGAGCCGATGGATGATAGTGAGAGTGACTCAGATACGGGAGAAGATGAAATGAGACCAAGATCTCCATTAAAAAGAGCAAAACATAAATCTCAAGGGGGAAAGATGTTGTAAGAAGATGTTCAAGAACAACCAAAGGCTTTAAACCTCTTCAGTTCAGAGAGGTGTAGTAGATTGGTAAAGAGGATTGTACCTATTTGTATATATTAAGTAGAAGAGATACAAAATATATAATAAAGTTGACTACTGATCATGTATCATAGAACAAAACAAGCATTGTTATTAATTTTAATAAGTTTTTCTTTCAACTTATTTTGCATTTTTACACCTATTAGTAGTAACAGATGAAATAGTCTTAGGTTTTCTGAATGTCTTAGAAGAAGAATTGTCATTTTTATTAATTCTGAAAATATTTTATTCATCTTTGATTACTTAGCTATTTTTGCAGACTATTGAATCTAATCTATATCTGAGTGATTTTGGAATGATCATAAAAGTCAACCCTACCAGACTACAATGGTGACCCTCACTCTGGAAGAACAGCTATGCCAATCACCATCAACTTTTAAATTACAAAAGTAAAATCAAGATGCATCGTCATTATTATTACATTTTTGATGTGATTTTCTTTAAGTTCAATTTCGTTATTTTCTTACAACATATGGGAATAAATATTATCATCTTAAATTTTTTATATGAAACAATATGATAATTGTTCTTAATATTTAGGTTTTATTTCTTTCATCTCATTTTTAGTGCTGATTTATACCAAGTTTGGATGCATGGTGGTGTAATGGATAGTGGCTCAAATGAGATTTGAAGGAGGGTTGTCATTGCCAAAACTCACAGTCTTCATCCACTAAAAGCCAATTTTAACCATTGATATATGAAAACTGTCATATACAGTTGACAGTTTAGATATTTCTGAAAATGTCTGGCAACATGCATGAAATCCATATGAAAATCTCAATCTGATGCGGCTTTTTAAGAACATGCTTCAAGTTTTCAGGTTGATGTTTTGGTTTTGTAGCAATTTGCAGTGTTCAGCAAAACTACCTTTAGCGCAGCCTATTCTATGTTCAGTTTCTTTATCTCTGACACTAAATTGGTTATAACTGATCTGCACACTAAACTATTTAAAATGTTTAGTAGTTATTAATTCTACATTCTGAATTTTTATGATGGATTCAGGGTAAGTGCTATGACTGCTTTCATCCATGTGAAAGTCTATAACATGTATTTTGGTTAATGTTTTGGTTTTGTAGCAGCTTGTGGGGTTGGGCAAAACTACCACTAGTAGCCTATATTCAATTTCTTTATCTACTATACTAAATTTGTTATAACAGATCCATATAGTGACGTATTCGATGTGTTGAATATTTACAAATTTCAAACACTGAATTTTTATGATGGATTCAGAGTAGATGCCATGCGCAGATTGATAGACACTTGGTGAATATCAGACAGCACAATGGCTGTGATAGTAACAACAAATATGAGGATATTAATCTGACTGTAAATAGAGAAAATAATGATAACTCCTCATCCCAGAAATTCAGAAAAAAATTAAAATAAAATCTGAGATTCAGGTCAAATATGCCAATCTGATAAACAGGATAGATATTATACTCAGAAACAAAAATTGTGGATCTGTTTAATCAAAGACACAAACATTATAAATAAAATAATGTGAACTGGAAAAATACCAGATATTTCCTTATTAGCATAGAAATGCCTAGAATTTCAAGGTTAGGGTTGTGCCAATAATACTTGGCACACTTGGAATGAAGCCAAAACACTAGACTGGAAGATATAAAAGTGTGAGAAAGAAATGAAAATCTTCAGACTGCAGTAGTGTTAAGAAAGGTGCAGTCACCAAATTTCCAATGACAGCCACCAGACCTATGGGGAGAACAATTCTTGGCATGACTTACTTCCCCAAATCTGACCAACGACCTGTTGGAGAAGTGTTCTTTAAACATTGTTGGTCACCACTGTTGGGATCCGTCTACCCAGGTTTTAGTTGCTGAATGTTGAGATTCCAAACATTTAACAACAACAACAACAATAAATTTTTAAATGAAACATAAAAAGGTTATTCTATAATGGTGTTATGGAGTGGTTTCACAGTGGAGGCTTATATTTGTACTAAGTCGGTCCTAAAATAGGTTCAACATACAAAATGTTAGGAACTTGATATAATAGGTAATGACGCAGAGAAATCTAGTTGTGGTCGCTGATACTTTAGTATCCAACTAACGGTCATCCGGCATTGACTGACTGCCCGACCCACTGCGCAACTCCCATGTTACTCTTACTACTCCTACTTATTATAGGTGGGAGAGTCTATTAACTATAGAATAGGTGTGTTCCACTATAACAAATGGAAAATTAGAAGCAGAACGTCAGTAGAAAATAACATTTATATATTCTTTTCAGAAATATACAATCTCAATAAAATGTTCCATTTTCCTTGCAGTGAAGTTTGTTCTATAAAATAGTCAAGTAACAAACTCTTATTAGGTAGTTGATGCTTAATCCCTTCTATTGTGTACATGGACAAGACCTTAGATGGCAGCTGGTGGATGTCTCTCTTCCATTGTGTGCCTCTGTGTGTGTGAAGGTGCATGTTTGTGTACACATGTATAGTTTTGAGCCTTGGATCAGAGTAGGATTTCTGTGCAAGCTAATTTTATCATATTATCAAGCAAAATGCTGTGTTACAGATATGTGAGTTGCCTAGTTACCTGTAGGTTAATGTTCAAATCAAGAGAGGATTTAAAGTTGTTTCACTCTGTTGGGCCAGAAATTTTTTCTCATCAGAATCCATTTTGTACATTTATAAATCTACCATTCATCTATACATTGAATACTGCTGCCATATCTGGTCTGGTGCTTCTGCTATATATCTAGAGATTCTTGAGAAAATTCAAGGAAAGGTTTGTAATTTAATCAATCCTGATCTGACATCTCAACTTCAGTCACTTTCTCACTGATGTGATGTGACTTCCTTCCGACATTTCTACAAATATTTTCATGGCTACTGTTCTGAAGATCTTTTTTCCATTGTACCTTGACTACATGAATTTAAGTAGCTACGAGATTAGCAACTAAGACTCATCATTTTATTGATGAACTAGCTAGATGCAACTGACACTTGTATTCTAACAGTTTCAATTCTTGCACTCCTTGACTGTAGGATTTCTTTCTGATTTCTTGCTTCTCTGTGACCTACGATGTTCAAAAATTTAGATAAAATGTCAATTGCCATATCCTGTCTTCCTGAATCCTGTTCTTTTATTTTCCTTTCCTAACTTCTCATTCTCTTTCATTCTCTATAACTCCCAACATCCTAGTGGCATTATGGCCTTGTTTATGGTGAATGAAATGACTAATATATATATATATATATATATATATATATATATATATATAAGGATGCGCAGTGGAGTAGAGTATAGCAGCTTTGGAATTGGAGAGCAGAGTTCGAATTCCAGTCATATCCATTACATTCACTTATGTGCTAATACCCTTGGGAAAAGTATTAATACTCTTCTTCTCCCTGCAGCTATGGGTAAATAGCAGGGCAGACTGGGTTCTATAGCCTTGGTTAGTAACTGGTCCAGGAGGAGGATAACTCTGAATTCAAAACCTGTGGCGGGTTGTTCAGGGACCTTGTGGAACGTAGTGCACCAGTTGTTTGTATTTGGCCCTTCAAAAAGTGTTACTAGTTCTGCACAATGCCTTCACCATTATAATCAAATCATATGTGTTGGCGTCTTGGCTGTCAGTTCCTAGGAACTGAGCTGCTTGACCCTGATATGTCAAATACGATGGGAGAGTCCGTTATATATATATATATATATATCCCGTGCAAAGAACCTCCTACCACTAGAACCTCGTTCTGCTGTCAATGAGCAGACTGGGACTCATTCCGGGATTTCCGCTGGGATGTTGTCTTTATGCTCCCCATTCAAAAATGTGCTTCTGAGGTTCCCTCTGGGGTTAAAGCTGGAATTGAGGCATTCATCCCTTCAAGTAAATATAATGTCAAATCGTGCTCCTTTGTGGTTCTCTGCTGCTTGCTCAGCTGCCATTGCCCATAGGAATCACTTCTTCCATCTATATCATAGCGACATGTCTGACTGCAATAGGCATCTCTTTGTCTCTGCCCATAATGAGTGTCAGTGTGTCCTCAATGAAGCAAAGTCACTATTTTCTGCTTGAATGAAAGAACGTATTGCTTCTTGCAAATTTGGCTTGAAGGATTATTGGCATCTCTCCAAGAGTGTATTTAACAATAGCAAACCCTCTATACCTCATTTGTTCAACCAGTTAAAGGTTCTGACTTCTTCTGCTGACAAGGATGAATACTTTGCTCAGAAATTCTCATTCAATTCAACACTTGACTCTTTGGGTTTACCCACACAATGATTTCCCCTGAGGCTCTTTTTTGAGCAAGTTGCACATATTACCCCGTCATCAGTATTGGGCATTATCTCTAATTTAGACCCCAAAGGCTAGTGGTGGAGACAGCATACCTGTCATTGTCCTGAAGGAATGTGCATATGAACTGGCCCCTACCCTCTAGAAATTATATAACTACTGCCTCAATGAATCTTGTTTTTTCCAGACTGTTGGAAGTCCTCATCCATTGTTCCTGTCTTTAAGAACTCTGCAGACCCTTCTGACCCTTCTTATTACTGTCCTTTCAGTCTCCTACTCCTCTTTGGCAAATTCTTTCAAAGCTTCAATCAACGCTGGAGGGTTAAGCACCTTACATCCCATGATCTGCTCTCCGACAAGAAATATGGTTTCAATTTTGCCTTTGTTCTACAGCTGATTTGTCTTAAAACCATAACTGAAATTGTTTACCAAGTTCTTAATAATAATGGAGAAGCTTGTGCCGTGGCTCTAGATATTCCAAAGTGTTTGATATGGTTTGGTGTGTATTGAAAGTCGTTCTCAACGGATTCTCCTCAAGCTTTATCCCATGAAAGCAGGTGTTCCCCAAGATTCCATCCTAGGCCCTACTCTGTTCCTTAGCTTCATCAACGATATTCTTGCCATCATAGGTTCCCAAGTAGGCATCTATGCAGACAACACTACTATTTACTCCTGCCTCAAAAACAAATCTAGTGTTGCTAGGTGTTTGTCTCTCCAAAAGGACCTCCAATCATGTGAAATGGGGCAGGAATTGGCTGTTTAACTTTAATGCCTCAAAAACAAAACTGCTATTACTCACCACAAAGAACCATCCCTGCTCCCCACTAGAATGTCTGATTCTCAACTCCACAAGAGCACCTCTTTGCGACTACTCAGTTTCACATTGACTGCTGACCTGAGATGGAACAAATACATTGAGTCAATAGCTTCATCCACCACATGGAAAGTTGGATCCCTGTGCCATGACAGGAAATTTTTTCTTGCCGGAGTTGATCATTCAAATCTACAAATCAACCATTCACCCTTGCATAGAGTATTGCTGCTATATATGATCTGGAGCCACTTCTGTTTGTCTCAAGTTTCTTGATAAAATCCAGAGACAGATATGCAATGTAATTGGCCCTGATCTGGCATCTTGTCTGCAGTTGTCGTTTCTCACAGACATGCCGTCACCTTCCTTTGTCTTTTTTTTACAAATACTTTCATGGTAACTGCTTTGATGAGCTGCTTTCGCTGGTTCCCAGACTTCATGAATTTAAGTGTTCTACTAGGCTGGCATCTTCTCACCCTTTCACTGTCGAAACTGTTAAATGTAGCCATCTCTTCTACTCCAATAGCTTCATGTCTCACACGTCTTGCCTGTGGAACTCCCTCCTCCTTTTCCTGTTTCCCTGATAGCTATAATCTCCAACTATTCAAATGTAATGTCAATCAATGTCTTCAGACGCCTTGATCTATCCACTATCCTTCTCTTCATCCTTCCTCTATCATTTCTTATTTGCTCTCACTTCAAATCTCTGGAACCCCTTGCATGCTAGTGGCTTCCTGCCTTGCTTGGGGTGAAATGCTTAAATATACTGGTTTGCTTTTTTGAACAAGGAGTTATATAAATACATGTAGCTGCTGTTTTTTTGAACTTCTTCTTATTTTATTTTTTTTATATATTTGCACTAGTGATATAAAATAGGTGGGTATACAGACGTAAGTAAAATCTGTCTTATACACTACACAAAAAATAGACTGTATTTATTGATGGATATTTTTTACACACAGTGTAGTTTTCTCTATTTTCCAAAGGTAAAAAAAAGATCCATTCCAGTAGCTATTTCCCTAGAATTACCACTTTGTGGAACAGATATGGGTGCTTCCCTGAGCATTATGATCTTAATCAATGCAAATCAAGGCTCAGTCATTATATATATTCCTTATTCTTATAATCTTCAACTGACCAACTCCTTGTATTTAAACCCTGTACTGAGTCATCTTAGTCTTAAAAAAAACACTGTCCATCAGTTATCATTGTTTTTGATAGAACTTTTTAAGTATGCGACTATTATTTGACTGCTACTAATATCATCAATATATCTAATCTTATTATATCTCTTTTCTTTTGTTTGTCATCATCACAAAGTTCACAAACCTCTTGTGGCACAAATTTTTCAGTTGATGAGTAATATTTTTCTGTTTTTCAGTTTCTTTTATCTTGACTCAAAACAAACTAAAGAAACAGACATAATAATGTTGATATATACAACATTAGTTGTTCAAGAGAATACAAAAATAACATCTGAATTTCTGTGATAACAAGCTATCATTATTTACATTATTTACAGTTATGCTAATGCCCTCATCTTTTTGTTATTTTTGTGGCATTTCAGCTATTGTGCTCTCTTGCCTTCTTCAGGTATCTGTCAATCCAAGTAACCTTCTGGAAATTTCATACTGCACCTTTGACTTAATCTAGAGGCAGATTGTTTTCCTTTCATGTCCATGTTAAGGGATATTCCATCCTGTTTGTTATTTAGTACTGCTCAGATATCGCTGTTTCCACTGTCTTAGTTTTTACTTTTTAGCTTGTGATGAATTGAACTTACAATTATTATGCCACCAAATTTACAAACCAATAATTTAGTCATCTGGCATGAAATGACCAACTTGAACAACATCTGTAAGTTAACTCTTCATGGCCTATTTAGTAAGGCATTGACACAGTAAGACATGCTCCCAAATATAAGAGTTCAAATTTCAACAGGGACTTATTCTTTAATTCCAGTCCTCACTGTTTAACAAAATAATGCTTGAGAGTAACAAGAAAGAAGTAACAGTACTAGTTGAAAATTTATAGGAATCAGAAAAAAAAATGATATTTTATTAGAAGTAATTTGAGTTCACAATAATTATTAGGTATCAACTTTTGTGATTCACACTCGTAAGGACCCAGATAAAAGTGAACATATTAATTACAGAATATCTATTATAAATTATATTTAATAATAATAAAAGTATTATAATCAATGTCATATGTGAATGCAGCAGGCTACCTCAAAATAAAGATAAAATGTGGGATGTCAGAGTATCAACAGACATTCTCTCTGAAATGTGCAAATGAATTGGCTTTGATCATGTAAACAACTTATATCAGCAAAAATAGCCAAATCTGTCATAGAAAACAAAGAATAAAATAAAATTTTAAAATTATTTACAGTCATATTAATGTCCTTATCTTTGTTGTCATCATCACAATATGTCAGCTACTGTCTCCCCTCTGTTGACCCAGCTAACTTTCAAGGAATTTTGAACTGAGCCTTTTATTTAATCTATGAGTGTAGACTGTTTTCACTGCACTATCCCTCTCTAAAGATATTTCATCTCATTTTTTAAAGCTTTCTTCAGTCATTATTTGCCTTGTTTACACTGAAATACTACAAACTGGACTAATTTTATTCTTTTCTAACCCCACAGATTAAATTTAGGGTTCAGTTCAAAATTCTCTCTGAAATGTCATCCAAACTGACAGACACTTGAAGAAGGTTAGAAGATAGAACAGTAAAAAAAACACTGTGATAATAACAAATAAAGGTGAAGATATCAGCTCAAAAATAAAATCTTATAGAATTTTGAAATTCAAATGGATCATGAATAATTCAGGCTGTTATTATGATGCTTATACTTACAATCAGAAGAAGACATAATAAGGAAGGAGGGTGTTATAAAATAAAAGAAGACATATCTTGGCTGATTTACAGGCAAATACGCAAGAGCGAGAGCTGGATGTGAATGGGACAAAACCCCGTCACAAAATGACCATTATCTTCATTTACAAATGTTCCCAACACATGTGTTCTGGTCAAAAAATAAAATAATATTTAAAGTGTTCTATTTTTCGTTCAATAAAAATGCTTCCCTCCTAATTATACTCGCTTTATTTTTCGAGCCTGTTAAGCCATAAAAAAACTCTATAAAAGGGGTCACATGGAAGTTCAACAAGCAGTCCACAGGTGGCCAGGGAACTGACCTGTCACAGTCAGGCAGCTGTCAGCAGGGGAGCGTCAACCATCGTCAGCATGTGTGAACTACTATGAGAGATCGACCTAGATCCAAAGCCGGCTTATGAACTTTACCACAAGGTAGCTGTCCCAAACCCACACATTCCTGTTGAAATAAACCATGTAAATCTATTCTGCTGTTGTCGTATTTCTTTCTTGCAACCATACGCTTGTCTATAACAAGGGTTTGGAAAATTCAACATACACAAGATTTACTGAATCCAAAAATAAAAACAGTAACCTACTTAATGAGTTTGTGTATATAGATGGCAGTGTGGGAGGGATAGTAAAAAAATATTACTTTGAGCTTGTACATGAAAAAAAATGATTGCCAACATCCTGAAAATTTATTGATTGATTTATTTTTTTACAGCTTTATCAGCCTTTAGGTTATTTAAAGAGAATTAATATTTTTAGATTGTAAGAATTTGTGGGAGATAACGATTTACAAATCCTTCTAATTAACCCATTGCTGGGGAGAGAAAGGTGATTTATACCTTTCACAAGGGTATTTATATGCAAGTGAATGAATTCAACTAGAACAATGGACTCTGCTCTCCATGGATTTCAATTCAAACCATTATCCATTATGCCACGCATCCAACCTTATAGAGCCTGATATTCCCAAGTCATCATCCATCTAGGTACTGACCAGGTCTGATGTTGCTTAACTGTTGATCAAGAGGGAAAATTCAAGTGTCCAAATTTAATTATGGTAAACACATGGAAAATAATTTTTTGGGATAGAGGACATTTCTGATCTAACAACACTACAGAGCTCAATGAAAAGAAAAGGAAAAACTGTCAAAATATCATGCCATAAAAAAAATATGATAGTAACAATTGTATATTTGGGATAAATAAAAAGTGTCTTACAAAAAATGTAGAAATGAAAAATCCAAGAAAAGTGCCCAAATAATAGAATTACTAAAATTAGTATGAATACTAAGCCAACAACGACTACTGGCATAAAAATAATAATAATAATAGTAATAATAATAATAAGCATTCCTTAAAAGCCTTGTGAAAAGATTTAACACATAGACAATGTCCAATAAACTTTTATAAACTGAATCAATTTTATCATTTGAAACTAGTCTGATGGTTGAAGGGGTGCCACTCCCCAATTAATTTTAGTACATTTTTTTTTTCAATAACTATGGGATAAATAGTAAAAGATTGGACTCTATAGCCTTGGATGGTAAATAAATCTAGGAGCAGGCCGATTCTGAATTCTAAACTATAGACAAGGAAGACCAAATACTACTAAGAAGTTGTAGTGATTCACAGGAAATAAGGAAATTAAATCTGTGGAGAGGCATGATTGCCTTTACATCCCTAAAAACACAGGATATAAACAAAAAAAAAAAAAAAAAAAAAAACATCAAGTCTGGTTGAATTCAGTCTTCCTTCTTTTCAAAGTGACTGTGATCCAAACTTGAGAGATCACTCTGGCCTGTTATTGAACTCATATCTGTGAAGTAAAGAGATACAATTCAACACATTCTAAAGGGGAATAATACAAAGTCAATACAACAAACTAAGCAGTAATATGAATTTGGCTTGCTAATTGAATAGATTTGGTCTCACTCCAGGCATAATAACCAAACATTTGGTGTGAATAGGCAAATCATTGAAATATACAAGGTATACTAAAGGATACTGAGGAAGGTGCTGGAGATTTGAAGAGACTTGTCCCTTTAAATACCCAGTGATAACTAAATGACACATCTGGTATAAATTCATGAAATATAAATATCAGGAGGGATACTGAGGAAGTTACTGAAGATTCTCCAGTGATAACCACCAGACATCTGGTGTGAACCTGTAAATAAGTAAAAGAACCTGCTTAGTTTTAAATTCAGATGAGCCAATGGACCATACAGTAAAGGAGAATGAGAAGTTGGAAAAAGACCAGGAACTTTTTTGGGAGCAGAGAAAAGTATGAAGGTCAGAGTCTCACAATAGAAGGCACATTTGGAAGCATTCCAGAAATAATATTGGATGAATTGGAAACTCAAAGAAAGGAGTCTGCGAAGATACTGAAAAAAAGTGCTGAAGATGTGAGGAGATTGTTACAACTCAGCCACCAATAATAATTCATAATAGGAAAGTGTGGAACATTGTGCTTAGGTGTGTGTCTGCAATTGTGCTTGGAACAGTTGAACAGTTAGAAGCAAGATTGTATGAATTAGGAATTCAAGAGACTATGGCATTGCAAGGATACTGAGGAAGGTGCTGGAGATTTGTTGCACAATTATCAATGATAATAATAGGAAAGTGTAGAAGATGAAAGTCAGGGATGTGTTTTCTATTGTATTTGGAATTTTATTAGAAGAAAAATTATATGAATTAAAATTTCATTAAGACTGATATTACTGTCGCATTGCTGAAAAGTACTAGACATTTGAGGAGACTTTTTGTTACTCGGTATTCAGTGATAACAACCAGACATCTGGTGTGAATATGCAAATATATGAATAATAATAAAAAGGGTATTTAGGATATTGGAGATTTAAGATAGACTGATGCGAAAACTGAGTCCAAAACAATAATAGGAAATAAACTTGAATTCTGAGGGTGGTATTTATGGAGACTTGTTGTCACTTATCTCTTGTGAAAGCCACTAGATAGCAAAATAACAATAAAAATAATGCTGCAGATGATGACTAAAGGGAAGGATTATTATCTCTCTTACAATTCAACATGTTTCTATGTTGAATCCTTATGTGTTTCTAGCTAGGATCAAAGTGTAGTTTCTGCACAAACTTGTCCCTTCTCAGCTGGAATCAATGACACTTTCCAAATGGAAAGAAATTGGGACAAATGAAGGAAGGAAAAAGGAGTAGTAGGAGGCAAGAAAACAAGAGAAAAAGGTAAAAAAATCTTCAGGTGATACAGAATACATAATACTCAGTTAACAGAAAGAGTCAACTACATCAACTTTAGGATTGACCCACAAGGATATTCACTTACAAGTCTACAACATACCTGAACCTAGCACCCTCAACAAGTCCACTGCAAATGTCAATTCATATTGGGTCCAGTGATTACAGCCCAAACAGAAGAGAGTTATTATCAATGCCTGACTAACACATATCATAATTTCCCGCAACAATGAATTTCAGTGCTAATATGAACACCTTACAAGGTGTTCATATTAGCACTGCAATTCATAACTTTAATTCTTTTCATGTTGACCCCTCAAACCTTACCTGATATGAGATATTTACTCACATGCAAAGTGGGATAAAAGAAAATTCTTCCTAAATTCAAGTTCAAAATTCCAGTATGGCTGCCAACTAGGATAGCGACTTGAATAAAGCATGTTACAATGGCTGAAACATTGTGACTATAACAACCAGGATGATGATACTAGTCCAAACAAATCAGTGTATAATAATGATGATCCCGCATTTCTGAAATAGCAAAATAACTGGGACTATTATAATCAAGGAGGTTATTATTCTCAAGAAACTTGTCCGCAGTGAAATGGGCCTTATGGTCTGAAAGCTAACCACTCAACCATTTGCCCATTTATGATTTTATAACAGATAAAAACATGAATGAAGGTTACTACTAACCACTTGGTCATGTGCCCATTACTAGAAAGAATGGTAGCTTACTTTGGAGAGTAAGTAATAGCAAGTCTTCTCAATACTCCAGTGTATCCTGTATATAATGATAAACTACATCCGGCAACAAGGCCTCTGATCAAGAATGTTTTGAGGAGCATTAAACTATCTCTTAATTGCTGTTTTTCCCAGGTCCACCCTGTCTCAGGGTGTAGCACCTGTTAGGGTCCCATCTATGGGCCAATAGATAACCTCCAAACTGGGTTCAAAACACTATGTGTAAAAATGGGTTTTTATAGTAAAAATACCATCAATACATTTTTGAAAAAAATTATTACGAGCAAAACATTTTTGAAAAAATAATTATCAGCAGTACATTCATGGGAAATATTATTACCAGCAATACATTCATGTGAAATATTATTACCAGCAATACATTTCTGGTAAAAAAAAAAAAAATTACCAGCAATACATTTTGGAAAAAAAAATTACCAGCAATACATTTTATTTTCGACAAAATCCCTCTTTACAAAAATACATGAATGAAACCTTATCTACAAACTTATTTATCACAAAGAATACATATTCTATCTATATTTACCTATCCTAAAAATCTTGTTGGCATTAAATAAGCCAATGAAATTGATATGCTGTAAAACAAAATAAAAAAATATTTTAAATAAATACTCCAGCACTCTTAGTATTCAAATTGTTAGTATTATTAACTACTGAATATTTTTCATTTTGAGCCAGAGATCTTGCATTCTGAGTGCTCTACATCAAATTGTATGACCTCAAACAGACTGCACCTTTTGCAGAATATTTGCAGTGTCAAATTTCTACCAGACATCCAAAGTAATGGGAAACAAGGCTTTATTCCTGTTTTCTTAATGTAGGATTTTTGGTTTGGTGATTGATTGATTTAATTTTTACAAATTATCAATCTTTGGCAGCCAGAAAATATTTTTAGATTTTAAGAATTTGGGGGAAACAATAATGATTTACTGATACAAGTTCTCCTAATTAACCCATAGCTGGGAGGAGAAGAGGTAAAATGTGGCTGGAATTGGAACTCGGCTCTCCTATTTCCAGTTCTGAGCTGTTATCCATGACACTATCACAAATCCAAACTTATTGCACTTAGTATTCCCAAATAGTCACCATTCTAGGGCCTGATTTTAAGTTTAGTGGTATAGACCCCAATGCCCTAATGATAACTGGGATAATATTGGCCTGAACGTCCAACATTCTGGCAACTTTAGTCCAGTGTGGTGTATTTTAAATTTGTCAGTTTCTTTGAACATGACATTATAGTCATTAGGAACAACCACATTGATAATGAGGCATTTTCTTGTTTTTTTGTCAATGATGGCATTGTTTATTATTATTATTATTTTTATTATTTCTTTTGATTTCTGGCATTTACACATTTCTTTCTGGGTTCCGTCCAGAGACCTAAGGTTAGAAATGGCATCATTCCACTGACAAAAAAACATTACATAGATAAAGCCCTTTGTAAAGTGTGGGCTGTACTTGTCAGAACAATTTTTGTGTCTCTTTGAGGCATGGACTTTCAGGAATCCTTTCAATTAGTCTACTAGAATCTTTTCCAAGCAATCCTAAGGCTCCAACTACAACATTGTTGATGTTCCCATGTGCCACATTTTTGAGATTTCTATTTCAAGGTCCTTGTATTTTAATAGCTTTTTGAATATCTTCAAAGGTACAATGCAGTCTGCAGGAACTGCCATATCAATAAGGAGGCACTTTTTTTGTTTGTGGTCTCTAATAACCATGTCTGGGTGGTTGGCTTTGATTGTTCTGTCAATGTATATTGTGTAGTCTCATAGAATTGTAACAGCTCCTATCTCTGTAACAGGGTCTGGGTGGTGTCCCTACTAGTTTCTTTCAGTTTCCTTCCTGTAGAAGTTGCATATTTTCCACTCTGTCATGCCAGGTTTTATACTCAGTGGATGCCAATATCGTGCAACCTGATACAAGATGATCAATTGTTTCTGGATATTTGTCACAGAATCTGAATTTTGGGCTAACACAATATTTTAGTATATATGCTTGATAATTCCTAGTTAACAAGAATTGGTCCTGTGCAGCAAAGATAAAACTTTCAGTTTCAGCTTTCAATCCTGCACTACATAGCCACTGATGGGTACGGACTTTGTCTACGTTAGCTTGTTTGGTATGGACAGAGTATTGCCCATGAAGCGGTTTATCTTGCCATTGTTTCTATATCTGGTCGGTTGCATTTATCTTTGCTTTGTTTTTTAAGTATTTTGCAGCTTCAGCTGATGTACTGTGCTTTACTTGTATTTCTGCGCCCATTTAAAACTCCATTTTGAATTTGTTGGCTTCCTTTATTACGGAAAGCTTACTACTTTCATGTTCTTTGACACATACCATCATCCAGTCTTCTGTAGTTTCCAAGTATCTTTGGAGGCCAATTGTTGTAATTTTGTAGGACAGTTCTAGTTGAACTAATCCTCTACCTCCTTCAGATCTGGGCATATACATACCATCAACATTGGCTTTGGGATGATGCATGCAGTAGAGAGTGAGAAGCTTTCTCGTTTTGTCATCCATTCACTTAATTTCAGCTATGGCCCAGTTAAGGACATTAAAGTTGAATTGTACCACAGGGACAGCCAAGGTGTTTATGGCTGATATTCTGTTTTTTGAGTTTAGCTCAGTATTTAGTACCAGATGTACACGCCTGTAGTACTCCTTTCCAACCTTCTCCTTCATTTGGGGGTGTTGTATGCTATCTCCTTCACTAATTCCTAGGTACTTACAGGCTTCACCATGCTCCAGTTCCCTAATCTTTGTGACAAAATCTAAATCTAATAAGGGTGTTTCTGTAATTCTACCTTTCTTGAATGTTACTAATCTGAAGTCCATACCTATATCATTACTGAAGTATTTTACAATATTGAGGAGGCCCTTCAACTCATTGTCACCTTTGGCAAAGATTTTGAGATGTATCCATGTAGAGTAGTTGAATAAATATTTTCTTATTTATTTTTTAACCATAGCTACTGTTGTTCAGTTCATGCGTGAGGGGGATTAAGGACAAAAAAAATGGAAGAGGTGACAGAGAGTCTCCTTGAAAGATTCCATGTCGGATATTTAGACAGTTGGATATGGCAGTTCCTCTGGTGTGACTAAGGTATAGTCTGGTGTTCCACATTCCCATGCTGTGCTTAAGGAAATTTAATACCACAGGGGAGACTTTGTACATTTCCAAAGTCTTAAGGATCCAAGAATGTGGAACACTATCAAAGACTATCAGATGCACTAAGATTTCTATGTCGTCTCCTGCAATTTTCCAGGAACATTTTATTTATCAATAGTTGATCTTTGCAGCCATATAAACCTCTCCTGCATCCCTTCTGTTCCAGCGGAAGAATGCTGTTTGTTCCGAAAAAGGAGTAAGTACGGTTCATCAGGACAGACGTGATCAACTTATATGTTGTGGAGAGACGTTATCATTCTATAATTTTTGGGTCATCTGTTTCATTGATTTGGCCTGAGTTATGTAATAAATTTCTTTATCCATTTCAGGATTTTATTGGGATTATTTATAAAATTTTGATAATATTTTTTTCAATAAATTATGGATAGATGAGAGATTTAATAAAACCAGAAATTATTTATATATGTCATTTCCTATTTAATTTCCATTTTGGGGGTTTTTTAGAGCTTGCCTAACATCATCTGTGGATATATTTTCCCATTCTTGCAGAGGTGTATCCAGCATTCATTCTTCTTCATGTCAGATCCATTCTGCATTTGGGTTATATTTCTTTAAATGCTCAAATATTTTCCCAAAATGTCTGTACATTATCAATCGATGGTGGCCTTTCGACATGTATAGGCTTTTTTCCAGTTTCCCTGTAATTATTATTATTATTATTATTTCCTTGAATTTCTGTTGTATACAAAATTCCTTCCGGTCCCAAACATAGACCTAAGGTCAGAAATGACATTTACTTCTGATCATTTTTTGTACAAGAAAGAAAAACAAAAATGAAACCTAAAATCACATACATTTTATATAGATAAAGCTCTTCATAATGGATGAGCTGTACTTGTGAGTAAAATATTTTTTTTCTTTAAGGCATGGGCTACCAGGAATCCCTATCAATGAGTCTATCAGAACCTTTTCCAGTCAATCTGAGGACTCCAATTATACAAGGAATTACTGATTTGTGCCACAATTTTGAGATTTCCACTTCAAGATCATTGTATTTTGATTTTATTTTGAAGATCTTCAAAGATATATTACAATTCGCAGTGACTTCCATGTCAATAAAAAAGCATATTCTGTTCTTGTTGTCTTTGATCACAATGTCTGAACAATTAGCTTTGATGGTTTTGTTTGCATGTATTGTAAATTCCCATAAAATTGTTACAGGTCCTATCTTTCTAATTAGATCTGGGTGAGTTTTATACCAGTTTCTTGCAGTTTTCTTCTTGTAAAAGTTATTATTATTATTATTATTATTATTATTATTATTAATGTTTGGAGAAGTAGGAGATTATTTAAATTTTTAATAATGAATACAGGGAATTAAGTTTTTCTATGTTTCCCACATGAATTTAATCTTGGCATCCCCCACACATCATTCTCATCAAAATAAGTTACACTTTCCATTCTTGTAGGCAACAAAGTGGAAAAATTTTGACACGTTAAGGATTAGAATAAGTAAGTTTCCAATTATGCACAGATGTGAAACTGACAAATTGAGTTCCTCAGAGAGCTGCCAATATTAAGGAAGGTGTCAACGTTTTGTTTGTCCCTCAGCTTCATGATTTTTGGGAAGGCCGGCTTGTCTGTGAATCTTCCACTCACCCCATTGATTGTAGTAACACTGTCACCTTGGCCCTAGCCCCAACCAATAGAAACAAAAATAAATATAAAATTTTGGCAACTTCCACATTCTTCTCTTTGTCTTTTACGTTTGATTAGGAAAGAATTTCAGACCTAATCTTCTCTGAGGCCAACATTTGATAAAATCTTATTGGAATTTCTCTTTCATGTTTATAATAGTTTAACTTTGCCAAGACTTCAGAATAGATAAATGTCTCCGTGTAGATATGTGTGGGTGTAATGGTGAAGCAAAAGATTTAGTGGCAGTGCACAGAACATGGGATTATTGGGCTCAGGTTCAAGACTTGATATCTGAAAAGCTCTCCTTTATGGCCATAATCACACATTGGACATCAATGATTTGATTATCAATCTCCATCACTTTCATTAATTATTTTCATCATCTTTATCATTAATTATAAGCTGATCCATTTTCTGTTAATATAAGGCTAGTGTTATGTACTGAATGATCAGATAAAGTTTTCAATATATTGAATATGATGAAAGCTGGAGGATGAAATGGCTGAATTGTTGTGTTAACAACAAAAATGAAATACAGGTTTTTTTTAAATGATGTTTATTCTGTATAAGGCATGAGAGCAACTTGAGGTAAAGGGTTAAGAAAGCACTCCATATATATATATATATATATATATATATATATATATATAAATAAAAAAAATAACATAATTCAACACTTAGAGTGACAGTCTTTTCATGCTAGATGTAATCGTCAGGCTTGATGATTGCATCTAGCATAAAAACAAATTGTCGCCTCTAAGTGTTGACTTCTATGTTCCCTTTTATATTTATTTATATATCTATCTCTGATATTGAGCACTTTATCCCATAAATATAGCACACCTTAAGACTATATTTCTTTATATATATATATATATATATATATATATATATATATATATATATATATATAATAAAGCATATATTTTATATTACAAAAAGTTAATCATTTTTTGAATCAATTAGCAATATTAATATTGCTTTTGTTGATTCAAAAATATCTTTGTTTCATAATATATATATATATATATGTGTGTGTGTGTGTTACTCACTGAGTGCTCCATATTTTTGACGATGTGTTGCATCTGAGCTACGTTTAAAAAAATCACTATATATATGTGTGTGTGTGTGTGTGTCAGTATGTTGGGCATATTGTCGACTAGTTAGTATGTTTGTTTTTTGACCATGTGACATGGGTTCAAATGTGAACATGGTCAGTTTGTTAGGAATATAACTTCTTGTTATCATCCTGTGGAAGCAATCTCAACTTTCAGCACCTTTGGAAAGTATTTGAAAACAATGCCACAAGTTGAACCAAGCCTTATGGATGAAGTTGGACAGATGAAATTGTTTGCACTAACAAAAAATCATAAGTCAAAAAGGATTTAGCATACTCGTCTTGTTCTAACTGTTGATCTCATCAAGTTATATGGTCTCTCTCAGAGACAGTAACTAAGGTCTGCTCAGCATATTTACTGTATAAACCACAGATAGGCTCTGTGGGTATTGAAGACCACAAATGTGTCTGAGAAGACTTCTGCAATAGAGAATGGCAAGCCATCCTAGAAGACGGGCTTATATAGAAAAGAGCAGCCAGCTATTATTATATGTTAGAAAATCATTACAATTTTATTTCTCAGTAGAGACAGGTTATTTCTTGATTGTATTATTTCCTTTTTAATAGATTTGAGCATTTGTTAACAGGTACAGGGATTTTAATATCTAAAGTAGCCATTAAATTTTTATGCACTAATATATCTGTTCACAGATGGTTAAATCATGTTTAGTCTAAAAAATTAACCTCTCCCAACTGATAGATACCATTTTACAAATTTTCCCATTTATTACAAACCAGTGTTATTTCATTTCCAACAATGATTTATATATATATATATATATATATATATATATATATATATATATATATATATCTTCTATCACCCTTCCCACTTGTGGAACTTTTTATTCTGGCTTCTTTGCCTCCCAGTCAACTTTGATCTTCAGAAATTTAAATGCAAAGTCAATTGTTATGTTTTGTCTTCTTGATACCTGTTCTTTTACTGTTTTGCCACCTTAATAGTGGTATTTTTCTCATATTTTTTAATAGTCATTTTTTTATATTCTCTAACACTCGGTAACCCCCTTTTGTTTTAGCGGCTTTATTGCCTTAATTAGAATGAAATGATAAATATATATATATATATATATATATATATATATGTGTGTGTGGGTATGTCTGTGTGTCAGTTGTAAATGGTTAAATTTCATCTGTTCAATAGAGATATTGAAGTAGACAATTTGAAGCATTATTCCAACTCTGTTGGTTGAAATACGAGATCTGATAAAAAAAAAAATTCGAGTAGCTTTACCTGTTTAACATAAAGAAAAGACACCTTAAGCTTCATTACTTTTTCAGGTAAGAAATTAAACAAATACAAATTTCAATTTATTTGCATTGTCAGAAATAAATTTAGTTGTAACGGAAATGATGAATAATGGCTTTAAAAGGGAGAGTTAATTAGAGTGAAGTGAAAATCTAATTTGATATTTGTACAAGAGAAAATGTTTTTGCTTCTTCTGAACTTCTTTTTTGTTTATTTGTTTGTTTTTCATTGACTTTAAATCATGTTTTGATAATATTCATTTCATGTGATCAATTGGAATTTTTCAAATACAGAAACTTACAAAATGATAAGTTTGGAATCTTGCTGTTTTAACAATTAAATAATCATAAGATTTATTACTTGAATTAATTACTTTGTATGTTGTTTTTCTTCTCTTTCCAAGACCCTATTTTTATGATTTTTATTCTCCTTTATTTTATTTTTTTCAATTTATATTTCAGCTGTATTACACAAGTAATTACCACTGCAAGAGATTCTATATGAAATTAAATATTGATATTATAATTTGTCACTTCATAAAAATGCAAACAAAAAAATAACCAGAAAAAGAAAAAGAAACTTGTTTAATGAGTTTCTGAAAATTATTCGGTTAAAGAAGATCTGTATTTACACTATTTACATTTAGACAATAGTCCACATCTTTGTTGTTGCTATCACACTAGTCTGAATGTAAACAGTGTAAATAATGATAACTTCTCACCCCAGAAAATCAGGTAGAAATTAATGACGATCTGGTTTTGAAACTACACTTGTTTAGAAAGAATGCTACAATCTGAATCTCTTCATTATATATCCTCCTTAAATGGCAACTAGAAAGGTACATATCTAAAATCATAAAGAAAATTCTGAGCCATATTATAAGGAAGAATAGTTCAGAAAACTTAATACTTCAAAAATGTACTGCAGGTTATAAGGAATCAGTGAGTATCTTACCTAATGAGTTTGTGTGAATAGATGGCAGAGCATGGAAAAAGAAGGGGTTGAAAATGGTCAAACATAGATTTGAGCTACAAGGGACAAACAGTTGTGGACAGCTCCAACTGGCCACATCCTGAAGAGATATAGCTAGTTTGTTGTTTTAGGTTAGAATCATACCCTTGTGACTGATGGTTTGAGTGTGCTGATGTTGTTCAAACTGTTTAGCTGACCAGATTATATGCTCACTCTCAAGAACAGTAGCTTTGCATAATTGTAGTATGAACCACAGGTTGGCTTTGTGGGTGCTGAAGAAACACTAATGTCCCACAGCAGGCATCTGCAGCAGGAATTAGCTAGCCACCTCGGTAGATATATTTAGTTTCCTAAGATACTGACTATTACTCTTTAGCTTAGAAAAAAAATTTTTTTTTAAAAACTTTGAATAATTCTCTTCATCTCTTTTGACATAATAATCAACTCCAAAGGAGCTATGATTTCACTTCCAATATATTAGGCCAAAAAATTACTTTATCTTCCTTTGGCTGTTTTCTAAGTTGTGATGGTTGATAATGTTATAAAATAAAATAAGACATATCTCGGCTGATTTACAGGCATATATGCAAGAGCGAGAGCCGGATGTGAACGGGACAAAACCCTGTCACAAAATGACCATTATCTTCATTTACACTCGAGTTCCGGTCGAAAAATAAAATAATATACAAAGTGTTCTATTTTTCGTTCAATAAAAATGCTTCCTTCCTAATTATACTCACTTCATTTTTCGAGCCTGTTAAGCCATAAAACAACACTATAAAAGGGGTCACACGGAAGTTCAGCTGGCAGTCCACAGGTCCCCAGGATAGAGACCTGTCATGTTCAGCTGCTGACAGCAGGGGAGCGTCAACCACCGTCAACATGTGTGAACTATGAGGGATCGACCTAGATCCGAAGCCGGCTTATGAACTTTACCACAAGGTAGCTGTCCCAAACCCACACGGTCCTGTTGAAATAAACCACGTAAATCTATTTCTGCTGTTGTCATATTTCTTTCTTGCAACCATACGCTTGTCTATAACAATAATTTCCATAAAGGATCTCATATTTAGCCCAGTCATCTGGTCCCTCAAATGTAGCCCTCATTTCATCAGTAAAAACTACTGTTGAGAAATCAGGTTTCATTGTTCATTTCATGCTTTTCCATCCAACTTACACATTTTCTCTTTGTGAGGTTTACTTCAGTATGGTAGTTTCTTTGTTTTTATTTTGCCAATCTGCTTCATATTTTAAAACACCAGATTTTTCAAGTATTTTATCTACAGGTAAATCCAATTTTTTCACCTATTAATCTTTTAATTTTTCTTAAATCTCCTTTTGTGACTTTCTTAAACCAGATTTTTATTGCCTTACCTTGTCGATATTTTCAATTCCTTTTTTTGTTTCGCAATATCTTTTGACACTTTTCAATATTGTTTTCCTATCAATCAATAACTCACAGTATTTTTTTTCTGTTTTCAGCTTACATCTTTCTGACAACCAATGGCAATTTTTTTTATATCTGAAATAAAAATATTAGATTCTACACTTACATATGTATTCATATACAAGATGAAAAAATTTTTCTAGATTCCTCTTAGGAGTTGGTTTTACAAAGCAATGGTTTGTACGAAACTGCCTGAGTGGAACTTACATCTCACCAATAGAATACAAAAAGAATGAGTGGGATTTACTACAATGCTACATGGCAAGCAGGTCTTAGCTGTGAAGATTAGAACTGGTGAAACTAAGGAACATAGTTCATCTGAACACTTTCCATGGAAATAGCGACAAAGCAGTGAGAGTCATGACATTTCATCTGTGGAAAGGGGCTGTATCATGGAAAATAATTCATCATCCACAAGGATGCAGAGAAACATTTGGACTCTACTGGAAAGTTGTTATATTCAGTGTTAATAGGAATATATACTTGAAAAAAAAAACAGTGGAATAAATAAGTAAAGGTTTCTTGTAAAAACCAGTGCAATAAGAATAATGGTAACAGTTATGCACAAGGTCATCGCAAGTCGATCCAATAGAGAATGCTACTATTGGAAGGTCAGTAGTTTTCGCATAAGTCTGAGTCGTACTCAACAGATCCCAGCTAGTATATTTAGCTATGTATTCAAGGGCAGTCTACCTCCCCGAGTGAGACTCTGCCCTGCGGTGGAGCCTAGTCCAGGTTCCTATCTGCATGAAGGCAGAGAATTCGACTGTCTAGCTGGAACAGATTCCAGCTAGAATATTTAGCTACCCACCCACGAGGGTTGCAATGTGGCACAAGGCTGGTTTAACGTGGGTTCTCTGAGCCCATAGGCTCGGCCAAAAATATTCCCTTTTGAACCCGTATAAATGGGTTCAGGGGCAGTCTACCTCCCTGAACAAGACTCTGCCCTTCGGCAGAGCCTCATCTGGGTTCCTCTCTGCCCAAAGTCAGAGAGTTTGACTGTCGAACTGGAACAGATCCCAGCTAGACTCTGTAATCTGTTGACTTACAGATACTTATAGGAAGTTACTACCTATAGTGTAGTCACTCATGGGGGTGAGAGGTTATCCTATTACATCAAAAGTGAACATTGGGCAGTTACTGATCATATACAGCAACAGTACTCAATTTAAGACCTGATGTGGCTCTTGTAAAGGTAGAGGATAGCTGGAGGAGTCAGGTACTTACTGGAGTGGTAAAGGGAACCAATCATTTTTCCAGTGTCTTTAGTGAATGATCATACATGAGTTCCACTGGTGGTCTGGGTTGAACTTAAGTTCCAGTAGGTGCTCAAGGTATGGGGCCACTCTGAGATACCACCCATTCATGGCAATAATTGAAAATTCAGGGTCTGCTTAGTGATAATGGAATATCAGTAGGGTTTGACATGTCATAGTCACCAATTTTGGAGAGATGACCAAAGTTCTAAGATATCAGCTATAAAATGCTTAATAATGTTGTTGTAAAATAATCATCTTTGAATTTAAATATCTAGTAGATTTTAAGGCATTGTTAATATTTTTATGTGAGCAAACAGAAGACAATACAGAAAATGTTTGTGATAGTGAGGAAATATGTACAAATATTCATGAGTGTATTTTTGGCACTACTTTAATAGACTGGTTCACTTGTATAAAACAATCAGGAAATTTTTTGTGGGAATAATTTTCCTACATTCTTCTTCTTTTATGTGCCATGTGCCTTCAGTATGTAGGTGATCATGGCTCTCTACATACCCTTGCCCCTGGGAGGTCTTAATGGGCTTTGTCTTTTTGTTATTTCTCCCAAACCCTGTTCTGCCATCCATTTGCATAATCCCATTAAATATGTCGCACATTGTTTTCCCCTGTTTCTCTTTCCCACAGATTTTCCAAGCCCTCCTTCTTCAATACATATACCAGATATTTCAACTGCCTCTTCTTGATGTTAAGTATAAGTTTCTTTTTTGTTTCCATTCTCCTCAAAACCTCATGGTATCTTTAGCATCCTTCTGTAAAACAACATTTCTGTTGCTTCGAGTCTCTTCTTCATCTTTCAGGAGATTGTCCAGCATTCATTGCTGTACATGAGGATAGATATCATCTAACAGTTAATTACTCTTTTCTGTGTTTCCAACAAATTTTTCCTATCTCTTAATACTTTGCTTGGCTTTTGGAATGCATCTTTGATCATACCGATATGTCTTCAGAACTCAATGTGGCACTTTCCATCCTATATTATAACACTTCCAAGACATTTAAATTTCTGTACCTGCTAGATTTTAGTATCCCTGACCTGTAATTTGCATTTTGGGTTCATCGTTTTGATGATGACCATGCATCTTGTCTTCTTTTAGTTTATGCTTTGTCCCTTCTTCTTGCTGTCCTTTTGTTACCTTCTGTCAGAGGTTTTGTAGTTTCATTTCCGTGTCTGCTATTAGTACTGTATCATCTGCATATCTTATGTTGTTATAGTTGCCAATGGTGAATCCTGGTAGGATTTCTAGTTCTCTCAGAACTGCCTTGCTGTATAGGTTGAATAAGTCTAGGGAGAAGACACATCCTTGTCTTACACTCCTTTCTATTTTTGTATATCTGCTGAACTCATTTTTTATCTATGTGGAGGCGGTTTACTACCAGTGTAGATTCTTGATTATTCTAATGCCTTTCCGGAATATGTCAAGGTTGCTGAGCAGCTCTAACAGATCTTTGTGACATACTTTGTTGAACACCTTTGTATAGTCTATAAAACACAGGTACACGTCCTTCTGCATTTGTATTGCTCTTTCTGATAGAATTCTGAGCATATTGTGTTCCTTGTTCTGGTGTCTTTGACATACTGTTCTTCTTGTTTCTCTGACTTGATTCTACTGCACATTCTATAAATCAGAATTCGGATAATGAGTTTTGTTATGTGGCTCATTAGGCTGATTGTTTGGTTGAGTTCATATTCACTTCTGCCGATCTATTTTCATAGCACAGCCTAAAAAAACAGGCATAAGTTTTCCAGAATATCACCACTGTTGTAGATTTAATTTATTATTTCTCTAACCTTAACTATTCTGAAATCATCTAAGGTTGTCAGTATCTCTATTACAATTCCATCTGGCCCTGCTCCTGTTTTTTCAGTTCAATCTGGCTAGTGCAGCTTCCACTTTGGTTTTTAATATTTCTGGCCTGTTGGTATTTCTGTGTAGTTGTTCTCTTTCATCATGGAAGAGATTTCCAATTTCCAATATATTTATTCCAGTGCTGAAGTATTTTTTTTCTCAAACATTAACATACTGTACTTGGATTTTATGCAGCCTTTTGATGAGTATGTCTTTTTTCCTGTTAGTTCTCTTATTTTTTTATGCATTAAGAGTGAAATGGTTTCCCGTTGCCTTCTCCACAGTTATTTATTGAGACACCACCTCTAGTTAGGTCTTATTTTTCATCCTACTGGGTTACTACCTACCTGCCTCACTCACAAGAACATGGAGTTGGGTAGCAGTTTTAGTTGCTGACACTGTAATACATACTTACCTATATATATATAAAAATATCAATAAGAACACTGGATTATATATCTTACTGTTCTTCCTTATATATATATATATATATATATATATATATTTATAAATTAATTGATTTAATATATGTTTTTTTGCTACACAGTTCTAACCATGTTTCAAAAATGGAAGCTATATATATATATATATATATATATATATATATATGCCCCACACAAACTTGTATACGTACCTGTGTGCTGGGGAGTTAAAAAGAGATAACTGATTTTTATCAATTTAGAAAGAGTACACCTGTTCATAATATTGATACAATGTCAAATCAATCCCTGACATTCACAGTTATTTGACTTTGTTTTTTTGCATAAGAAAACAGATCTTTTTGGTGGTGGTGGTGGGGGGTGTTTACATAAATATTTCTTTTGAATAAAGATTAAAGAGTGATTAAGATTGAAAATTTACATAAATTAATAAAAGTGAAACTTTACATAAATTAATACAATTATAGAGACAGAAAGTATGGATAAAAAGCCAAAGATGCAAACTACATAACAGAGACATCAAACATCAAACAAGAACAAAAGGGAGGATGGAAATCTATAATGACCACAAAATACCAAACTGGAAATAGATAACAAATTATAGTTACTTGACAAAATTTTATAAACCTGAATATGGGGAAAAGATATATGAATTTTTACATATCAGAACAATTTTAGGAACATCTATGAGAAAGTGGAAAAAAGTTTTGGATGTGAGACCTTTATCAAACTAAAGTAATGTTTACCTTTATATGACTACACATGTGCATGAAGGAGCATGGATGCAGAAATTTTGAACTTTTACATTAAAATTTTTTTTTACTCCTATTAGTTATTTTTCTTTTCAGAAAGAGCCATGAAGTTGAGCAAGATATAAGGCACACGCTGTAGACATAAATGACAAAACTACATTTTTTATGGTTTTTTTTTTTTTTTTATTATGTTCTACTCTAAGAGGGCATCCCCCATGAAAATGTTAAAGAGGCTAAGCAATTTTTGTCTCCAGTCCTGGCCACGTGTCATATTCGGTTTAAGTGGGCATATAGATAAATGCCAAAATTCATTTATTTGATGTACACATTTAAAGTAATATTTGCACATGAATGCGTGTGGATAAAGATAACCAATTTTATTTATTTAATTAATCTTCAGCTGATTAAATAAAAAAAAAATTAAGCTTTATATATTAGACTCCACCCTTATAGTGTACAGTGGAATAATGTTTAGCCATTTGGATTGAGGAATTCGAGAGCCAAGTTTGAGTTCCTTGCATTCACTTATGTGCTAATATCCTTGAGAAAGTTTGAATACATTTCTTCTCCCCTCAGTTATGGTAAAATAGCAGGACAGACTGGGTCCTATAGCTTTGGGTGGGCAAACAGTCTTAGAGGATAACAACACTGAATTCAAAACTGTATGTAGATCTGGTGAATCACATGGTATGCAGCTAAGGAAAGGATTGTGGAATTCACATTGCTGTGATAATCCTGACTATGGTAGGCCTTATTCATTTATCATATTAGATTCTACATTATTATATTAGATATATATTTATACATTATTATTAGATATTAGATATTTTTAGTACCTCAAACATATTTATGCTGGATAAACTTATTTGAAACAGATGCCCCATTTTTAGTTTTTAAAAATAAAATAAAAATAGGTGGCTATTTCAAATACTCGTATCCATTATAATAATGTTCGAAGTAGTAAAAATGTCTGACTAAAAATAAATCTATTAATTCTATTAGACATTTAGTTTTATTATTCTTTATTCTTTGAATTAAATGAGTTGCACTCCATATTTTTTTTTTTCATCAGATCACATCAGTGAAAAAGCAAAAGTATTTGAGGTGATTAGTATTGGAACAAAATACAACAATGATTCTGGAAGGACACTGAAATGAAATGATAGCATTGGAATTCATAACACGTAAAATACTGGTGGCAGATATTTCACTGTTTCAGTTGTTTCCTATTCCCAATTACACTGGAACATTCTGTAAGCAGAGAATTTGATTGATGTTTAAAATCTGAAATGCAATTTAAAAGGATGCCTTTTAATATAAGTAATCTCTAAAAATTCACTGTTTTATTTTGTTTATTGTTTAATCAATAAATTTGTTTTTCAATGGACTTGCCCAAGGATATAAAATGGAGCTTTCCAAATGCTGGAGATAAGAAAATAAAAAAAAATTGCTTTTGGAGGATTAATTCATGTTTTATAAAACATCCAATGTTATACAGGACATTTTTGAAACAATAAAATTTGAACAAGAAATATGGCCTTCTCAAATTTCATTTTATTTTACTTCTGAGACAACAAATAATTTTTCTAAATATTTTATTAGGGAGAAAGATTTAATTTACAAAAAATGATGCTACTTTAAGTTTAAGAGTTCATTTCATGTTACATAATATAAAATACTTTATAATTTAAAAATATTATATATATATCTTGTTATATCTGCTGGTCAGTCAACAGTTTGAAATGAATATATGTTCACACGTTGTGATGGAATAGATTATAGCATCATGTGGGTAAAATGATCTTAGTCTTCAAAACAATCACACACTGTTAAAACACCTTTGAACTGGAAGATCATTTGAGTTGCAGAACAATTATAACTATTCCACCACCTTAGCATATAGCATGTAAAATCTTGTTATATGTATATATTTATATCTTGTTGATAAAGTTTTCTTATATATATATATATATATATATATATATATATATATATTTAAAAAATGAGGAGACAAGCCAATCATGTTTCATCATTTTGATATCTTCAGGTATCGTGACTGGCTGATCTCCTTATTTTGAAAATTTAAAAGCTCTGCATACCAAATTTTTATTTTCTTTATACGAGTATTGAATATTTTTTAATACAGTTGTTTCCTGATCTGATTCAACTCTGACCAATAACTGTTTTATAATTATTATATATATATATATATATATATATATATATATATGTGTTTGTGTGTGTGTGTGTGTGTGCGTATATACATATATATATTAGATAACTTTCTCAACAAGAAAATATATATATATATATATATATATATATATTGTAATGCAGTGTAATATATGGAATATATATATATATATATATATATATATATATATATATATATATATATATATATAGAGAGAGATATATATATATATATATATATATATATATATATATATATATATATAGAGAGAGAGAGAGAGAGAGATAATAATAATCAAGTCTGTAAGTGGTAAGGATAATCAAGTATTTCTTTTTAATATAAAATATTAAAAAGATAGATCCATGTAGAAAGCTCAATGTATTTATATACAAAGCAATATGATATTCATCATAAAAGAAAAAATACATAAAGTTTTCTCTTTTTTGATGTGTGTTGTATGTATGTGTGTATATATATATATATATATATATATATATATTTGTGTATGTATGTTTATTACCTTGTATATATATATACTTGCTAAGGTTAGTCATTGGCATTTCTTTCTGGTCATTAATCTATCCAGTGTAATGTATGAAATGTGAAATATTCAACAAAATTCAATAGGAAAAATGTAAGTATTTTGTATTAATAATAAACAACGAATTTACTTTTAGTTTAAAAATTTTGGTTTTTTAGATTATTCATTCTGTGAGGAACTTCCAGTTCTTTATGTCATTATGTTATATCCAAAATTAAAAAATATTTTATTTATAAAGAAAAAGTAAATAAATAAAGTGGCAGAAATAAAGAAAATTAATTCATGATCACATTAAATTAGGAACCTGACAGTGACCACTCAATTTTGATTCCTCTGTCCACACTTTCTGTGCATATGTATCTCTATCTGTCTGTCTATCTCTATATATATATATATGTATCAATATATATATATATATATATATATATATATATATATGAGATGCAGAGAGAAAGAGATGACCTGAAGACTGCACTAAAAAATTTAAGTCACCTCATAGTTTGACATTAATTTCCATTTTTATATTTACATATACTCTATCTTTGATATTGAGCACTTTTACCCAGAAATATAGCATACCTTAAAATTATATTTTAATTATATACAGTGCTGTTCAATAAAAGTGACTCACCTGATTTTTTTACTAAATGTTCTCTTCTCCGATGAAACGAAAGTTGAGCTAAATTTAAAAGATAAGCGATCTAAAATCTGAAGAAGAAGCTTTGAAAGCTCTTTGAAGTTCACAGTAAGTACTGTCAAGCATCCGTTCAGTATGATGTTCTGGGGATGCTTTTCTTTTCATGGAACTGGTTTCTTAAAACCTATTGAAAAGACCCTCAGGAGCGAGCAGTACAAGAGAATTTTAGAGTCAGTCTTGTGACTGACATATCTTTCTATCTGCTTCTCATATATATATAATTTTCCCTTTATTATCTTTTTACAAAAAAATTGATAAAAAATAATATACAATGCATAAAATTATGGAAACAACCTCATTATAGAAGTTACTAAAAATTACATATGTTGATGGGAATGAGACAATGCAGTTGGAAAATTAGCAACAATTTTTTTTGTTTGTCATACTTGTCTGGTAAAAGGGAAAAACCTTTCTCATGCCTTTTGGATCATATACAGGAAGAAGAATGTGCATTGAATTAGATGAAATTTTGTCATAACAATAAAAGCAATATTAAATGGCTGAGTTCTGTCATTGAATCAACTTTGAATTCCTCTGTATAATTTGTTCTAAAAAATTATGTCCCTTCAGGACATAAGTAATTATAACACTACACATATTTCTTTATTATCTTCAGAAAGATGGCGAAGTAATCTCCCATTGTCTTAACCAAAATTTTGAATTCAGTGTCATCTTTCACTTAGACTGGATGCCATCCAAGCCAAGAGAGCCCAGACTAACTTGCTATCTCGTCCAAATTTAGATAGAGAAGAAATGGATTGATGCTTTTCTCAGGGGTATTTGTGCAAAAGTAAATACAAAAGATGACTTCTTGAGAAAAATAATGAAGTAGTTTCTTATTTCATTTTCTCTAGTTTTAAAGTCTTCTGTCTTCTAGGCTAGAAAAACTAATCTACTCTATAATGTAAGTCATAGCTGAAAGGGAGAAGAGGAAAAGTCATGCCTTTTCAATTGACATTATTGTGAAAGTGAACTCAGCTCACTGACTTCAATTTCCATGTCAATAAGCATTATCTTACCTGCACATTCTACTTTGCATAATAATTGTCTTTAATTTCCAGAGCCTGTTCATTTCACTAAGAAAATTATCAGAAGTTTCAAGTTAAAAATCATTGCAAAAAAAAAATATTTGAAAGAGCAGGCAGACAGGAAGAAGGATATATTTAGCCTGAGACTGGTTAAAGTCGATGGAATTGTGGCCAAGAATGAATTGATCAATGTGTGGATTATGTTGCAATGGATTTCATTCAAGAAGCCATTACATTTTATAAGTAATGGTGGCTAAGATGAACATCAATGTCCTTAACTTAATCTTTTGTAATCTTC
>CAHIKZ030002497.1:0-45000 GCA_903632075.3 Acanthosepion pharaonis | reverse complement strand
TTCATCTAGTTTTTTTTACATGGTCTTTGATCACTAAGTTTGGCTTAATCTCTCCTCTGACCTAGCTTTAACAGCTCAGAGGGGAAAAACTGCTGGTTACATTCAATGCCCCAAAAACCAAACTTATAATGTTCCATCATCAGCAGGCAGACTATGAATTTTCACCTATTATGATGAACACATATCCTCTCAGGAAGGCCCCATGTCATGAATGCCTATCCCCATATTGTAAACTATGGCAAAAGTGTATTAAAAAGGGTTATTGCTGTCCTAAATAATTTTATTTATCTTTTTTTATAGGGGTAATATTTGTAGAAAAGTTAATGAATTTCAGGTAACAAAATGACACTGTCTATCCAGACATTACAACTTTAAGTAACAAAATGCCCATAGGACTGACAATTCTTTTTTTGGCAGAAACCTGAATCAAGACAATCTTGCAGAGCCTTTGTTCTGAACATGTAAACTGTCCTGCTGCTAAAATTTTCATTTTGGATGTAACTGGTTTTTAACAGATATATGTCTTTTTATGATCTTTTGCCTCTTTTTACCTCTGTACTGATGTTTGTTTGGGCACCTTCTATTTTTTTTATCAAAGACAATGCTGAAAATGAAATACTGCTGCCATATATGGACAGGAGTTAACCACTCTTCACTTTCCAGTCTCAATAGAGTTCAAAAGGGAAGCAGTGTCATGGGTGATGAATTATTTTCAACCTTACAACCCCTTTCCTCACAGGTGAAACCTCACAAGCCTCTTACTGTTCTATCAAAAAATTCCATGAAGGAAAAGTGTTCAAATAATTTATATTCCTTAGTTTCACCAGTTCTTTCATGGTTAAGACCCACCATATCTCATACATTGTATCAAACCGCCCTCATTCTATTCATATTCCATTGGTAAGTTTCACCTGAGCAGCTTTGTGGAACTGACACCTAAGATGATGCTTGCTTAATTACTACAATCTACAATTAACCATTATTTTCCCCACATATGCCAATAAACTGTATTTTTTACTCTATAACCACCTACCTTGAGTGGCTCTTGGGCTTTGAATTTTTTTCCATCATTGTAAAGAAAAAAAAAAATATTTTACATATAACTACTTTAAAATTTAATTGTTTGTCCTTGTAAATTATTATTTAAAGGTGTTATTTTGGATGGACATATTTTTTTTAAATCAATGTTCTTAAAATTCTGCAAAACCATTCTCTTTGTTTTTTACATTTGTAACATAGCTTCTTTAATAAATATTTTGTTGCAGTAGATTCCACTTTTCCCACTTTTTATCAGTTTCATTTTTTCTCAGATCTCTTTTTGCAATATTTTTTCTCATTCTTACCTTGCCAATGTTTTCAATTTCTTTTTTGATTATTTTATGATCTCTGTTCATCTCTTGATAACCTCACAATATCGTTTCTCATAAATTCACTATTTATCTTTCTTACAACAAATTTTTTTTTTATATCTTTAAAAAAAATTGCTATATATATATATATATTATATATATAAGTAATAGTATTTTTGAAAATTGCAAATCATTTTAGTAATTCAATGTTGTATAGAAGTTTTTCAAAGCAGAATGCATGAAAATTTTATATGTAGCTTTATGTTTTTTGCATTTTGTTTTTTTCTTCTGAAACACGATAAATTTTATAATGATTTTTTAAATAACCAAATTTTATTATAAATATATATATCCTTGCTTGACCGAGCTAATGCTCTGCAATGGAGTGTTTTGGGGGAAAGGAATGTTGTGGTTCTTAGGGCACAAACCATTGGCTTATGAATGCTTGGATGAGTATCACTATAAAATTTGTGAGTAGTGGTGCTATATTGAGTTTAGTCAGTTTCATCCTTCGTCACTGAGGCCTGTTCGTACAGTTGGTATGATTCTTGCATTGTATTGAAACAGTATGGGTTTGAATCTTGGTAGTGGACGCGCACTGTAAGATGATCCAGTCATCCAGTGCTTTCTGCATTCAGTTGAGGATTCTTCTAGATTCGATGATTTTCTTTAATGATTTGCCTAAATTCCGAAATTTCTATTACTTGTACATCCTTACTTGACCCAACTAATGTTCTGGGATAGAGCAGTTCAGGAGAAAGGAATGTTGTGGCTCTTGGGACACAAACTATTGGGTTATGAATACCTGTATGAGTGTCACCACGAAAGTTTTGAGTAGCAGCGCTAATATTGAGTTTATGCAGTTTCTTCTTTGTCACCGAGGCCCATTGGTAGAGTTGGGATGTGTTCTATCAAAACAGTACAGGTTCGAATTTCAATAGTAGATGTACACTAGTGATGAGTCCCAAAATAAGATGAAACAGCTGTCCAGTACTTTCTGCATTCTGTTGAGGATTCTTCTAGACTCGATGAATTACTATAAAATATATAAAATATATGAAAACAATAAACAAAAACTAAAAATTCTTGAAGCTATATACATAAAACAGTTGAAACCTAACCTGAACAAAATAAACTATGAAATCTTCACAAATATTCTTAAATGTCTATAATTGGTAACAGAAGCCATTGGTTTATACCAACGGCTTCCCATACTTCTTGAATTCACTCTCGCGTGGTTATGTGTGACATCATGAGCTGCAGTGCAATTTTCGCTTCCAGCATCTTATATGCACATGTTTATCGTTGCTTTGAAATTATCCATGTAAACAGAAACAGACAATCATCACATTCTTGTCCATATATTGCTTAATATATTGTACTGTAACTGTCATCTTTGATAATGGCTTATGTAAGCCGAAAGCTTAGATTGGATTAAAAAAATATGTATCAATATTGTGATTTTCTTTCTTCGTTTAATGATAATGTTATTAAGCTTATCAGACGTTATGAAAAGAATTTACATAAAATAAATAGAAAACACTTGTCTATATTATTTAATGAAGCATGTATGAATATATATATATATATATATATATATATATATATATATATATATATATATATATATATATATATATATACAAATATTGAGTTGCATAATAAAATCTCACACCATCCAGAGTGCTATTGTAACTATTTCTAATAAAAACAGATATAAGCTGAAATTCAAATGGCATATTTATCATATAAATAGAAGTATATTCTGAAAACTTTAGAAGAATTGACAGCCATGAATGGGTTCTATTGCTGCTAGCATTTCTTTTCTGCTCTCTACTATGTTCTAGTTTGACATCTTTGTTTTTTTTTTATTTTCTTAAACAGTGAAATTAATGTCAACTGGCCTACATTGAGAAGTCCTACCATGCCTGAACCTGCATTCCCTTTTTCCATCATGAAAATCAATCCTATAGCTAAATTACCAATTAGTCCATGGGCAACCATCAAAGTGAAGTTGAATTACCTCCTTAAGGAATGCACACCTCCTGTTGGGATATCTTTGAATCTATATCTGCTAGATTCATTTTCATACCTGAACCATAGATACAGTAATTTTTAAGTACTTTTCTTAATCCAACATTATTTTTTTTATTCCTATAGACATTATTTTTAGTGGGTACATATGTTTCAGCTGACATTCCTGTTTTTGCTTTTTTTTTAGTAGGACTTCTCAATCTAGGCTGCTTGGCATTAATTTCACTGCTAAGAATTGCTAAGTACAATTTTCTCACAGATGAAACTTAAAGCAACAGAAATGCTGCTCTACAAAAGGAATCTGAGAAAATGTGAACAACAATGAAGTTCTAGAGACAATGGCAACAAAAAGGAAACTTCTACTTAACATTAGGAAGAGACAGTTGAAATTTCTTGGGCACACAATGAGGAAAGAGGGTTTGGAAAATTTGATACTCACAGGAGAGATTGAAGGTAACAGAGCCAGAGGAAAGTAACATACAACCTACCTGATGAGCTTGAGCAAATGAATGGTGGGGCAGGTTTGGAAGAGGTGGCAAAAAGACAAAAGTTATTAAGAACTATAAAGAGCAGGAAATTGAGGAGAGCTATGATTGCCTACATTGTGAAGAGATATGGCACATAGAAGAAGAGGAGGAGCACACTTTGGCTATAGGAGTAGTTTTACTGATGTAAAAAAAGGTTAGAGTGTAAGAGAAGATACAAAATCCAAAAGAAGGGAATAAAAACAGCAATTTCTTGTTTAAAGTGACCAAGTTTCACCAGGCACCTGATAGAAAAAAATAACTATTGAAAAAGAAATTTGCAGAACTAAAATACAGCTACATGACTGAACCACTTTTAACTAGCAGGAATGCCAAGCTTTCTGCTATTAATTTAAATGCAATTAGCTTCTATATAGATCTAACATAAAGGTTTGATTGCTGTCAGAAAGCAAAGTTTTCTTTAGTAGAACATCTCAATCTAAAACAGTTGAATATTTTGGTTTGCAGTATCTAGGAAAAAAGACATTGTCTTTTCTATTCAAGTCTTGGGTTAACTGTATTCTTCCCCACATACCTGTGTTTCTTACTCTGCATCCATCTAACTTGAGTGGCTCTTAGGCCTTGTACAGGGTGAAAATCATTGTGAAAAAAAAATATAAACTTGATACCTGAAGATGGGCAGAGAATGGATTAACTGAATCTTGTCATTGCAACAAAAGCATAAAAGAAAAAAGCTGTGATGTTCCATGTCGTATAGACACTGAATCTCCTTTATGTCATGCTTTTGCTGTCATTTGAAGTTTTATCTTTTTTTATTTTGCTTCTAGAGCCCACTTCTTTTCATGTTAACACTGTTATGAATATTATTAAGTAAAGTTTGAATGAGAATCCAATGGAATGATAAGTATAGAAGACAATTTAGAAGGTTTCAGTTCTATTATGTTTCACCAATGAACCATATCTCCAGAAGTACATCAATGACACATCCCAAAATTTAAAGTAATGATTATACAAAACCAAAAGTGTCTTAAAATTAAGCACAATCAGTACAATTGTATACCACTGGAACCTTCAGGATGACAATTTTAAACTGGAAAATGTTATTATTAAAAATATGAATATAATTTACTCAGAGAAAGATGTATTGGAAGTGCCACTATTTATGAACCCCTTACAATTAATATATGACCGGACTATTTCAATTCATCATCTGTCCTTACTAAATTAGTACTGAAACACTGTTGAATATGTAAACCTTAAAAGAAATAATGCATATATATATATAGGGCATTTTATATTCATATATACAGATGAAGAGGGCTATTGAAAGTGTTATGATCTATGAGGTCAACTACAATTAGTATGTGACTGGACTAATTCAATTTATCACTTGTTCTTACTACATTAGTACTGAAACAATGTGGAATACATCAGCCTTAGAATAAACAAGCATATAAGTAAACAAATAAAAAATACAAATTTCTAAAATGAAACAGGCATTTTACTTAACATGAATCCTGTCTTATTTCGTTATTGTGGATTTTGTTAAAATAAATACTTTTTTCTGATGACGCATATCCATTTGCGAAATATGTCAAAGAAGATTACTAATAATTAAGTTGAACAGAAAGAGTCATTTTATTTTTTTTTTAATCCTTTCGTCCCAAGTAAGGTTTATAAATTCACTAATTTGAAAGGTGTTACTGAGAATGAAAGGTAATGAGAAAACTTTAGTGAAGAGAAAGGACAAAAAAAAACAGGGCTCAGGAAGATAGAATATCGTAAATGATGTTGTATTTAAATTTTTGAAGAATGTAGGTGACATGAAATCAAGAAAATAGAAGAGAATGCCGCAGGTAAGAAGTGTGAGAAAAGAAACTATTACAATAGAACTTATGGTTACATCTTGCTATTTCCACAATAAAACTATGTGACTTCGTTGACAATATAGCAGCATGCTTAAATTCATGACATTAAGGTATCAAGGTGGAAAGCTTATTAAAGAAACAACTTAAAAATAAAAAAAATACTGCTGACATTTGTAAGACACATAATGAGGAAAGAGGACTAAAAGAATTTAACACTCACAAGGCATACTGGAAGCAGGAGAAGCATTGAGTATTTGATTGTAGAACATGAACAGAGATGGTGAAAGGTTAAGCATTACTTAGAGCAGCAGAATTTGTATTTTTTATTTGTTTACTTATATGCTTATTTATTCTAAGACTGATGTATTCCACATTGTTGTGGAAGTTGTGGAGAGCCATGTGCTTGGCAAAGGGCTATTATTTTTCATGTAACTTTACTGCAGAATTTTAAGAACATTGGCTAGGATCATGAAAGCAACCACACTACCACTTTCAAATAATCATTGCAAAGACAAACATGTAAGATGGATGAAAAAGTACAAACTTATTTCTCAAATTTTTTGTGAATCTAGTAAATATAAAAAATAGAAAGGTGTGTAAGACAAGGTTGTACCTTCTCACCAGACTTATTTGACCTATACTTTGAGGCAATTCTGAGAGAATTCAAAGTCCTACAAAGATTTATTATTAACAGCCACAATCTTAACAACATAAGATATGCAGATAACACAGTGTTGATAGTGGGCATAAAAAGAAAACTATAAGAAGTCTTACAAAAGTTAGTGAAGGATAGCTGGGAGTAAACATCAATTGCAAGAAGATAGAAGATAGATGATTTCTGTAGAAGTCAAGTGACTTACCTGCTAACATAGCTGCCTTTTGAAAAAGCAAGCCAGCTAATTTTACCTCATTTTATAGGAGAGTGCCTAATGCAGCCTCTGGGTTGGTCCATCTTGCTAGAATGGACCTGCACAACACATTTGTATAAGTGGTCTCTATTCACCCATATATCTCTCTGTTAAATGACTCAAAATTATCTTTAACTGGGGATTGTATACATGGGGTGTAGGTAGAATTTCCTTCAGTGGATGTTGTATTGTGGTTTATGTGCGTGGCAGTGTTGTGTGGATGAGATGTGGTGAAAGGAACAATGTTTTGGACGATTAGGTCTGATAAATGAGGCTAGCTAAGTTAGAGGTTCACAGGTGAATACCAGCCTCCCCCCAACCCAATTTTGCCAGCATGGCACATTTGTAAAAGACATGGAAATAAATACCTCTTTAATTGGGGATTACACCAGTCTACTTGTGTGTCAGACCACTTGTAAGCTAACCAATATTCTTCAATTTCTTGCAAAAGGAAGAGCCCAACATGAAAATTACTAAGTGGAGCTATCAAAATCAAACAAGTGCAACCATGTAAATATCAGAGAAGAGTTTTAACAGAGGACAGAGAGTGTGGCAGTGAAATCCAAAGGTGCATTGGAATAGAAAAAGAAGCCTTCCAAAAGCTAAGCAAATATCAAGAAGCAGAAAAATTTAATTAGAAACAAAGAAACAGTATTGAACTGTTACATAATATCAGTCATCCTATATGGCAATGTATTCTGGACAATCTCCCCAAAGATGAAGAAAAGACTTAAAGCAATAGAAATGTAATTCTACATCAGGATGCTGAGAATACTATGGATGAAGCATGTGAGCAGTGATGAAGTTTTAGAGAAAATGGAAACAAAATTTACACTTACAAATAATATCAGGAGTAGAAAGTAGAAATTTCTGGGGCACATAATGAGGAAAGAGGGCTCGGAAAATTTGACAACTCACAAAAAGTGAGAGGGACAGAGGAAAACAATGCATGAGCTACATAGCAAACAAAATTTATTAGAGCTACAAAGGCTAGGAAATTGTGGAGAGCCATGATCACTTACATCCTGAAGGGATACGTACATAGAAGGGAAATAATTTTTAGTGATGAATGAAGAGCTATATTGGATGTATCTTGTAGCTGGGCTAGGGATTGGATAATTCATAGAAACAGTCAAGAAACATGATTTAGAAAAACAATATTTTAGACTCATATTTTGTCAGGTAATGGTTGAGGATGGTACCAAGATAAATTGCATAGAATTATTCTAAGATGGTCAAACTGTTTTTTTTTTAGGTTACAATTATGTGTTCAGGCCAATCAATGCTCCTACACATTCTGCTAAGTTGACTATTAATTGATCAATATATCAAGCTTCACTTGTACAATAATGTGACAATCTTATTAGTATCACTATGAAGTCAGTCTCTAAATGTAATTCTTGCAACAGGGTGTGTGTGTATATATATATATATATATATGTATGTGTGTGTGTGTGTGTGTGTACATCTTTGTAGACCTGTATTTGTGGGTGTGCTTTTATGTCTGTATGTGTAATTGTGGAAAGCTCACTCTTGTACTGATTAGCAATTTCTTATTTTGACTGCATCAATTTTTGCCCCCATCTTGTTCAATTTTTACGTTGTTTTTTTTTTCTTTTATTTTCTATATGGAAATTGTGGCAAAAATTCTGAAAGAACAAAGTGGGTAATTAACACCTCCAGTTTTATTCATTTATTTACAATCAAGGGGTTGCCCAGCATTGTCTAGACAAGAGAGACTTTTCAGTCAATCATAAACTAATATAGTCTAATTTTGTTTGGTCTGTTCAACACTTGCTACAATGCTTAACGTCCTTCCCTAATGAAAAGGCTGGGGAGGGGGTACACTTGGCATAACATTTTTACATACTGAGAATAGTTATAAATCAGCCCAGAAAATTAATATTACATTGAATAATATATGAACAATTACTAAAGAAAGAAAGAGAAATTATGGCAGAGAAACACAAGCTTGACAGGAAAAGTTCAGTATTAGCAAGAACGAGAAACAGTTGTCAAAAGAGTCAAGTTTGACACTAACAGGACATTAGATTTAACACTCCAAGTTCCAGCTTTAGGATTGTCGCACAGCTAGAAGATGAAAGTCTTGGTATATGAATTTGGAGGCATGGTAACTGTGTGTTTAATCTTTCAGTTGGGTGAAAAAAAGACAGGCTCAGTGGAATAAGGTTTAGCATTAACTGAACAGTACTAAAAAGAACAAGACATCTTTACACACAGTGAATTTAGAACATTAAATAAAGTGTTCATTTCTCTTATTATGTAGTCAATGAGTTAAAAGTCACTCTTCTCATGTATACAGTATTAATTACTGCTTTAGAAAACTACAAAATACAAACATTTTCCATAGAAATATAAATTTCTGAATGTCATATTTAAAATTTGTATAATTTTGTATCTTGTCTTTCTCTACATATGCACACATATGTATGCCCACTTATGCATATATGTGTGTATAGATCTGAAAAGAAGTGCCAGTTTTTCTATTTCTTCTTTTACATACCACTTCCTTTGAGCAAACATGACAACCCACAAATTCCTTATATTTATTGCTCAAAGTATCTTAAGCCTCCACTTTGCCCATGTTCTGCCATTGATTCATCCATTTATTAAATATGTGTCTGCTGCTGTGTCCACCTGCTTCTCTGGCACTGTTTCATGATTCACTTTTTCTGGTATAGATAGGGTTTTCCTTTATAATCAGGGTAAAGTGGAAAGTCATCGTAGTGATTATAACAGTGTTTTCCTTTCTAGTTACATATGCCATCCATTTTAGTTGTTGCTGCTATTGGAAGTCTCCAAGTGATATGGATTTTCCTATTTGGTAAAGTTCTTTCCTTGTGATTCTGTTGTGCCAGTCTCTAAGATTTGGTGAAGTGTTTTCTTTCTTAAGACCTACAGGGTTCATTCACTTGGAACCATTTTTTAATGATTGATCTTTAGCTATGAGTTAAATAGTAGTGTAGACTAGGATTTGTTGCCTTGAGTGGCAGCCATTCTAGGAACAGAGCTTCTCTGAATACAAGACCATGTAGAAGCCAGTAGGAAACCACTCCAGTATCTTTCCCAAAATGTCATGACATTTCAGAGATGATAAATAAAAAGAATATGTGAAAAGCCATGATCACCTCTGTCCTGAAGAGACCTGACATTTAGGACAGTAGGCTAGAAGATGGAAGCATTGGTATGTGAATTTGGTGACATAGTAATTGTGTGTTCAATCCTTCAGCTGGGTAGAACAGACACAAACTCAATGGAATCAGGACTAGCAATAACTGAGCAGTATTATAAAGAACATGACAAAATATCCCTACACATAGTGGTAGCTGAAGCACTGTAATTATAACATCAAAGATGAGCATATAAGTTAGACTGTAATTACTAACTCCTCATCACAGCAATTCAGACAAAAAAAAAAAATCTTTATATCAATGCATTAATAAGAATGTACTTTTTAACAAATGAACTTTGAAATAAAAAGGGCACACATTCTATTGCTAAAAGATCATGGTTAATTTTTGCCCAATTTGTATGCCTGTGAATTTTGATTGGCAAACACAGTAGCTGTTTACAGTTTTTACAGTTTAATGAGAATGTTAATTCACTCTGTTACACTGATGTATAAGCATCAAAGTGTGAAGTCAAGATACTTGGAATATATGAAAGTTCATTGTAGAAGTAACAACTGAAACAAAACTTAAATGAATGGCTGTTGATTTCTGCTTAGCAAATTAATGTCTATTTAACTCCTGCCAATTTTTTTGGCACTATCTTCTCAGTATGTTCATAATATAATATACTATAGTAATATATCTGTAGTAATCTGTTTCACATTCCTTACGGTCATGTCTTTCTCCTTGAACTTCACAGCTAGTTCATTCAAACATATTTCTCACTGTCCATAATCCATGTTCTCCCCTAAAGAAAAAATTTGTGGGCTTTTATGTGTGCCTCATTCAGTTATGCAGATTTTTTCATGCTCACCTACAGGCATTTAACATGTCCTAAGTTACTAGGTAATTTATATGACAAGCGATTTTCATTGGGGAGACAAGCCATTTCCATTACACTAACTATAGATGACAATTGCCATGAATACTCAGGAAGAGATTTCCAAAAAACAGATTTCTATTATTACTGTAGTTTGGTTTGATTCTCACTGAGTACTCTGAAATTGTGGTTTTTTGATATACTATGTTAATATTAATATAATTGTGAGATGTCTGTCATAGATCTGTGAATAAGTCTTGTTTTTCACTTGTGTGAATTATATTGTCTTACACAGGCACTTATTGCATTGCCATGGGTATACATTTATAAAATTGACATGTGTATGTATTATGTTATAAAAATACATTTATTATTGCCTTGGTATAATATCAACTTCCTCTCCACATATTCATTCACTTACTTCTATGCCTTATCACTATAATATTAACTGCTTCATATCTAGGCTTAATCATTCTTTTTCCCTATATATCCCCATAAAATGCACTTCTTATCTTTTCTTACACTCATATAACAACCTCATTCCTTATTTCTCTATCTTGTGTGACTCTTGGATGAATAATTAATACAAACTAAAAAACTTTTTAGCAAGTTTTAGATTCACATCTGTCTTTGATTGGAAGTGCGTTTCAATGATCAGGTTACAAAAGCTAAGTAACAGACATAATTCAAATTCAATAATATAGTTATGCTCTTTATTATTTGATTGTTATTGCATATTGTTTCCACTTAGTAGTAGTAAATTACATAGTTTTAAGTTGTTATAGTGATAAAAATCAACAAAATAAAATAATAATACTGAGATTATTTGTTCCGTTATAAGGAAACAATCAACATTCATTACCCAAACAGCATTACTGATGGTTGAAATTCATAAAATATTTCCTTAAAAAACAATTTTTCAGGAAATTGCACATCTCAAATCTGCTTTTATCCACTTGCTACATTCTGTAATATGTGATTCACTGTCTCATCGTTATATCTTAGTTTTCTTATTTTTACTCCATGTGCTGTGTCCCTTCAGGACATGGCTCTCCACAGTTTCCTGTCCTTTGTAGCTTTTAGTGAAGTTTGTCTTTTTGTTATCTCTCTTAATCACTGTTCTGACAACTATTTACACAAACTTATTAAGTAGGAGGTTATGCATTGCTTTCTTCTATCCATATTGTCTTTTATATATCCTGTGAGTGTCAAATTCTTCATGCTCTCTTTCCTCACTATGTGCCCTAGAAATTTTTAACTATCTCTTCCTGATGTTAAATATATGTCCTTTTCATTTGCATTTTCCTTAAAACTTCCTTGTTGCTCACATGCACTGTCCATTACATTTTCAGCATTCTACTGGAAAAGCAAATTTCTGTTTCTTCAAGTCTCATCTTCATCTGGGAGGAGATTGTCCAGCATTCACAACCAATATTACATGACAGTTCAGTACTCTTTTCTTTGCTTCTCATGATGAGGTCTTAGAGAGGTTGTAAACAAGGAGAAAGTTATGCATTTAAGAATGATGAGTCTCAAATTTGATAGCATTTTTGGATTTTCCTTCTGTTTCTTTATATGGCCTATCATTTCAGTATGTGGCTGATCATGGCTCTTCACAATTTCCTGTCTTTTGTTGCTCTAAGTATCTTTGTTCTGCCAGCCATTCACACAAACTCACTTGCTCTTTATCCATGTTTAATATGCTTTCAGTATGTCCTGTTAGTGTTAAATTCTTCAGGCTCTATATCTTTGTTATGTCTCTCTTTCTGATTGTAAGTATAAAGTGTTCTGTAAAACCTCCTCACTGCTCACATGGTATTCTTATCATTCATTGATAGAACCACATCTCTACCATTTTAAGTCTTTCCTTTATCTAGGAAGAGATTGTATCACATTCACTACTATAGAGGAAATTAGATATTACAAAGAGTCCACCATTTTTCTTTGATTCTAATGAAATTTTCCTGTCTCTTAATACTTTTTTTCTGAGAGACATCTTTTACTATTCCTATGGTTCTTCAGATTTCTGTGTCACATATGCTGTTATCTGTTACTATAATCTCTTTGGATTGATTGATTGTTTTTTTATGGCTTAACAACTTTTTGCAGTACTAGAAAGAGTGATAACATTTAATGGACTTGAAATATCAAAATTTCCTGAAAAACTGTTTCAAGAAAAATATTTGAACCCAACAAGCTTTGCAAAAGTAGTGAAGGAACAGGGCATCCAAAGAAGAATTGAAACCATCAAGATTACAGTGTTAATGAATTCATTTAAAAAAATCAGTAGGACATGAGCTATAAAATTGTATGCAGACTTGCTGTCAATTGATCTTGAAAGATCAATGAATATCAAATACAGTAATGAAAGAAAATCAATGAAATTATACAAACAAACATCAATTACAGTAATTAAATATATTCATCAGAGAAATAAATATTAATTAATGAATTTATTAAATATAAATCACTAATTCTGCTTTCTGTTTGCTTTATTTTTTTTTGTTTGTTTATTCATTCCGTGAAATAAAAAAGACATGTTTGTTTGATGCTGATGAAGTATATTAAAATTTAATGTTGACAAACTGGAGAATTTATCTGTACAGAGAAGTTAAGGCTTTAATGGTCCTGATAAAAAGGTGAGGTGTACGAGAAGTCTGCTCTCTTGAAAGTTATATGCTATGTTGTTTTCCTATTGCTAAATCTAAGTACATTCCAACCTGTGTAAAATCAATGATCTGAAGTAAAATTAAATTTTAATTCTTAAAATATTCAAATAAAAGAACCATAAAACTACGTCTAAATGTAGAACTATTGTTAGATTTAATGTGTGCGAATGAAGTAACAACTATTAGAGGTTGGAGGCACAAACAAGTTTTTCAGCATCATCGTCAGAATATACAGGTGAACATTTCTTTTAAAGATATTAATTCCTTGGTATGTTTTTGCAATTTATACATTTTTGACGATTTGCCAGGCAAAATTCCGATTAGAAAGATGCCAGTTTTTAAAGAAAATTGCTTCTTTTAGATTATTATATCATTGATGTAATGATTATTAACATGGTTTCTGGGGAAAAAACTTTTACTCAAAAAAGCAAAAGGCATAAAGTTTTTAATGATAAAAATTATCTGAATTCCATAGCATTGCAATTCCGGCAAATATCACGGTAGATTAGCTCAAAATCAGGTTCAAACCTACACAAAATGCTTTTTTGATGAAAAATATTTCCCTAAAATTTATATGGGTGTAAAGGTATTGGCAAATAAGATTTTACCTATTTGCTTATGTTGGCTATAGCAAAAATAAAGTATAGAGTCATAAGTCAGGTGAGAAAAAAGTTGACTACAGATCAGGTGTTGTAGAGCAATACTATACAATAATATGTTGTTGTTGATAAGATGTTTAAGTCACTTGGATGAACCAGAATTTGTTGAAACTTGGATCCGGTGTTTTGTAGCCCAGGATATGGTGAAAAGGTTGAAAGACAGTAAGGAAGAGGGGGAGAAAATTAAATATCTGACCTCTTCTTAGCTTCAGCAGGTTGTGAAGCAGAAATGAAAATTTCTGTTATGGCATATACCAAACTGAAAAATCTAACTTTTGTGGAAATTTCAGAAATGGTAAAAAGAAATTTATAACTTAAAAAGAATTTTGTCATAGCAAAAAGAACCAAATTTCTGTCCATTAACAGAAACAAGATGAAGCAATGTTTATAGCCTCGTCCGGGTTCCACTCTGCTCAGAAGCAGAGAGTTCGACCGTCTAGCTGGAACAGATCGCAGCTAGTCTATGTAGTCTGTTGACTTACAGATACTTATAGGTGGTTACTACCTATAGTGCAGTCACTCATGGGGTGACAGGTTATTCCATTACATCAAACAGCAAGTGCCATTTTTCAGAGAGCAATGGAAAACATTAACTGACAAATCTTATATCTTCACAAATAAAGTAACTGATTCTGTGAATTTTAGAAACTAGAAATTAAAGATTTGAATAAAGAGGATAATTTGATTTATTCACAGTTGATTGAAGGTATGGCTGATATATCTCATAAATATAATTTGTCTTTAACTGCATATGTGCAAATGAAACAATGGCTGGAATTGATTCAAGAGTATAATTCTACTGAGGACAATGTTGAAATTTAGAATATAAAAAAGGTATGCAAGAAATGCAAATACTCTAAGTATGAGCAGAAAAAGTGCCTTGCTTTTGGAAAAACTTGCCATAATTGTGGAAGGAAAAAATCATTTTCCGTCTGTATAAGTTAAAAAAAAAATAGACTGTATAGAAAAAGAGGAGAAAAAAAAAAGAATGGATGACATTTTTTTTAATACAAAGGCTTAAAAAAACGGATTCTTTTGAAAAAATTAAATTAAATGGCATGACTTTTCCAATGCAAGTGGATATGGAGAGTAAGAATTCCAAGAAATACAAATGGTTAAATTGAAAATGAGAAAAAGTAATCTGAAATCAAGACAATTTGATGGATCTTTTATAAAAACTTAAGGATACTTCAATGCAACTTTTGAAAAAAAATCATGGACCACTAGGAATAGATGTTCTAAATGTCGAAATTCATCAAAACTGTAAAATCAGTAAAAGTAAAAATAGGAGTGTTAAAGAGGTATAAAGCATGTATACAATTAAATGAAAATAGTATCCCCTCCTATTTTGGATCCCATAAATTACATGTTCAACTTTTGTAGTTGCCAAGTTAAAGAAAATGGTAGAGGAGGGAATTCTGAAGCATGTTCCTCCAGGTGGCAGTAAATAGGCATCTTCCATTGTAGTTTTGCAAAAATCAAAGGGGGACTTAAGAATATGCGATGATTTTAAAGTAGGTGTAAATCATAAAACATGCTTGAATTCATTTAACACTATTTACATTGTTCAGACAGTTGTCCTCATCTTTGTTGCCATATTCTCGATGTTTTGGCCATTTTATGCTCTGGCCTTCTTCAGATGATTGGCATTTCAAACTGGTGGACAAAATAAATAGTTCAGTTTGAAATTCCAATCACCTGAAGAAGGCCAGAGCATAAAATGGCCAAAACATTGGGAATATGGCAACAAAAATGAGAACAACAGTCTGAACAATGTAAATAGTGTAAATAATTACAATACCTCATCTCAGAAATATAGACAGATATGCTTGAATTCATTTCCTATTTCCAATATTGAAACTGCTGTCCACGAATTATTAGACATGAATTTTTTGCAAAAACCGATTTAAAATCTGCCTATAATTAAATACAGATTGATGATAAATTCAAAGAAATTACCATATTGAATACCCTCATAGGATTATTAAGATAGACAAGAATGCTTTTTGGAGTAAAAACAGTGTTATATCCCAGGCTAATAGGAATATATACTTGAAAAAAATGGTGGATAAAATAAGTAAAGGTTTATTGTAAAAAAACAGTACAATAAGAATAAAGGTAACAGTTATGCACAAGATCATTGCACGTCAGTTCAGTAGTGAGTACTACTATTAGAGGTTTGGGATCTGTTGAGTCATACTCAACAGATCTCAACGAGTCGGCATTTACTAGCCACCCCACAAGGGTAGATGTGGCACAAAGCCAAGTTTAATGTGGGTCTTCCGAGCCCGTAGGCTCAGTCAAAAAATGCCTGTAGAACCCACATAAATGGGATCAGGTTGGTCAACCTCCTTGGCAGAGCCTCGTCCAGGTTCCTCTCTGCTCAGAAGCAGAGAGTTCAACCATCTAGCTGGAACAGATTGCAGCTAGTCTCTGTAGTCTGTTGACTTACAGATACTTATAAGTGATTACTACCTATAGTGCAGTCACTCATGCGGTGACAGGTTATTCCATTACATCAAACAGCAAGTGCCATTTTTCAGAGAGCAATGGAAAATATATTAACTGACAAAATGAGTAACATGATTATTTATCAAGATGATATTTACCTTGGTACCACCACTAAAAATGAATTAAAACAAAATACAAAACCTGTGTTGAACAAGTTAAAAAATGCTGGTATGACAATAGACACAGACAAATGTGAATTTGATTGCAATACAATATCATATTTAGTGTATCAGATTTCAAACGATGTTATTGCACGAGATCCAAAGTTAATTAAGAATATTTCAGAGATATCTATACCTGCTAATAAAAAAAGAGTTAGAATCCTTTTTAGGATTGGTTATTTATAATAGATACTTACCAAATTACAGTGACTATTCTATTACAATGACTTACTAGAACCTTTTGTTGAACTGCATACAAAGAATAGTGAGTTCAAATGGACTCAAAGGCAAAACTTAGCATTTGAGCATTTAAAAAAAGATACTCACAGAAAACCCATTGCAAAATTTTTCATCCCAAAAAGGAGGATGTGAGTTGTCGCGGTGTGTCAGCAATTTTATTGCAAGGACGCCATCCAATAATGTATCTTTCATGAAGAGTGATGGCAGCAGAAAAAAATTATTCAAATATTGAAAAAGAGGCATTAGGTATTGTCGGGGGCACACAGAGAGCTTGACAATTTTTATTAGGTAAGAAATTCCTATTAAAGTTGGACCATAAACCTCTAGAGTATATTTTTAAACCTAGAAAGGAGCTACCAAAGGCTATATCTTAAAGAATTCTCAGTTGGACAAAAAAATTAATGGCATATGATATTGACATTGAGTATTTAAAAGGAAATTGAATACCACATGTTGATGTGCTGTCAAGCTTAGAATTTAATAAGGATCAAAAAGAAAAACTGAAAATCCCAGATGAAGAAATATTACATTGGGTTGAAACTGACATATTATCTCTACAAAGATTGGCATCCAAAATGCTATTACATCCAATATTAAGCAAGATTATCGAGAGAATAAGAATAAACAGGTGGAGTAATTGCTCCAAAGCTGAAAGACCTTATAAAGTAATAAGGTACAAATTAATGATGGAAAACAGTGTTATATGCAATGGAGATGTGATAGTACCACTAGAAACAGTAAGAAAAGATATTTTAAAAAATGTACATGATGATGTATATTGTGGGATAATAGATACACAGAGGAGATTAAAATTGGAGGCATGGTGGATGGGGTAATATTGTGATATAGAAAATATGTACATAAATGCCCAAAATGTACAGAAATAAAGAATTTTCAACAAAGAAGAGTACACTCATGGCCTAAAGAAATGGAACCATGGTCTCATGTTCATGTAGATCATTTACACATTAATAGCATGGGACTATTTCTAATTTTAGTAGACTTCTTTTCTGGATGGCCTGAAGTCATTAAAGCTAAAGATAGAAAAATGACTACAAAATCAAATATTAAGAATGCTATTTTCTAGAAATGAAATCTTTTAAAACATTGGTGTCAGACAATAGATCAGAATCTTGTGATATAGATTTATGTAATTGTTTGATGTGGATTGGCTGCTTCCATTACAAAACAGCACCGTATCATTCACAAAGCAGTGGGATTGCAGAAAGATTAGTGCAGACTTTAAAAATAGGATTGAAGGCATTTTCCCCATGTAGAAATTCTATAGACAGTTACTTACTAAGATTAGTGCTTAGTTATAGGATGATTCCACATGCAGACTGCCAAGCCAGTCTGAATTAATGTGAAGACAATATCTCCATTAATAATGTCTTATTTAAAAAATGAAAGGATGTGGTATAAAACAAAGTAGAGAGCTAATTTCATCATGCAGAGGGACATAATATCAAAGAAAGGAAAAGGCCTAATAGATCATTTTGACCAATTAAAACTCAGAATTGAAGAGGAAGATGTGATTAAAGAAGATCTTGATAAAGAAGAAAGAATGAGTTCTTCAGATCAGGATAATGTAATAGAAGATGAGCCTATGGATGATAGTGTGGGTGGAAGAAGATGAGATTAGACAAAGAGCGCCATTTAAAAAGAAAGGACATAAACCTCAAGGGAGAGATGAGCAAAGTATTAAACCTTTTCAGTTCAGGGAGATGTAATGGGATTGGCAAATAAAATTTTACCTATTTGCCTATGTTTGTTATAGGAGAAATAAAGTAGAGTGTAAAGTCAGGTGCGAGATAAGTTGACATGTCATAGAAAAACATTATATGACAATGGGCATGATTAATGAAAAGATAGTACTAATCAAGACATTAGTCATAAAAAAATTATTGTAATTAGTCATGTTTAGATCAGATTTTATTCATATATGAAGTATGGCTAATCAAGTATTAGAGAAAATAAGAGTCCCTTGAAAAATTTTGGATGCATCCCACAAAATTACTAGCTTAATGCTCATCAATAACACCAACTAAAATAGTCTACATATATCTTCTTTATATAATAATACCAACCAAAAGTTCAATAAAATTATTTAACATGATCAGTCTCCATCAAATTATCACAGATACCAGAAAAGTAGACTACATAAAGAAATATCTATTAATTTGGTTAATAAATAGATAGTATATATTCAGATGATCATTTTCAGTATTATGGGCTAAAAACAATAGAATATGGTTTAAGCCTTTAAATTGTCTAAAACATTATTAGTGTCATGATTTCTTTAAAAACAAAACACGTAACCAGTAAATTTCAGGATATGACTACAGTACCTCAAATCTCTACAAGTAATGACAGAAAAAGTATCTTGAGGGTAACTGACTCTTTGTAAACAACAGGTTTTTCTCTATTCACTAACACTACCTGTTATTTATTTACTTATTATGTCCTTTTGTTATAATGTGATGACATATAAGAATTACTTCAAGAATGTTTTACCTCATTTGGAGTCATGAATAGTGGCTCAGATTGAGGAACTGGAGAGCAGAGTTCAAATTCCAGTCAAAATCCATTACATTCACAAATGTGCTCATACCCTTCTCCTTCCTTCAACTATGGGTAAATAGCAGGACAGACCGGGTTCTATAGCATTGGATGGCAACTGGTCTACCGCAGAGAAAATGGCAACCTACTGCAGGAAAAAAATCTGCCTTGTCAGTTGTGTATCGAAAGAAAAATGATTGCCTATGCATGTATCATGCATGGCACATAACTGACTGAAAGTTCACTCTGGACAAGACCCATAGAGGCACTCAGGGTAGAGGGTTATGTTAAGAGACAGTTTATCTGAATAGGAGGAGAATATAGGGGTTAAACCTCGACTTGAACAGGTTAATATAGTTGTGATTAGGAAAACATCCTCATGGAAGTCAGTTCCACAGAACAGTTGCTCACTGGAAGAAGCTGACTGAGTGGAACGTACTTCTCACTGATGTAATACAGAGGGAATGTGAGTGGTTTGCTACAATATAAGTGGCACGTGATGTCTTAGCCATGGAGGTTAGAAGTGGTAGAACCAAAAAATGTAGTTCATCCAAGTATTTTCCATGAAAATAGTGATAGAGAGCAGTGTGAGGCTTGCCACATCCCACCTGTTAGAAAGAGATTGGAGGGTGGAGAATAATTTGTCACCCACAGAGATGCTTTTGAACTCTACTGAGACTGGAATATGAGGACTTGGCATCTTCCACCCAAATATGACAACACTACTTCATTTTCAACCTTATCTGGCTCTTGTAAAGCTAGGAATAAGTATAAAGACTCAGGTACTTACTGGGAGCCGGCTATTTTACTTGTATCTTTAGTGATGGATTGTATGTACGAGTTCCACTTGATATTTAACCTTTTAAATTTATCAGTTATCCTTCTTGATAAAGTTAGATCAAAAACTAAACATTTAAGAGGATGTAAACCATCTTTTTTTCCTTTTTTCATTTTCTGATAGTATATTTCAACATCTTTCTGTTTCTTCTTGCTTTACTTCATTTTTTCTTCTTTCAAGTTTGATATTCTCATTTATATACTCACCCACACCCACAAAATGTGCTTGGCTTGGTGACTTTTTTTAGAAATTTTTATAACATGAGAAGTCCTAAGTCAACAACTGAAAACAAAAGAAAGTTGTTTAATGAATATTTTCTGCCACTGAAGTGATTATGGATGTGATATGTCCCGGAAAGGGATATATTTGAATGAAGTAGCTAAGTGGTTTTGCTTACTATAACGAAGTAGAATATGGTAGCAGTAATCGACTGGTACGTGTCCTAGTTGCAGGTAAGAAGTGTAGATCAATGGCGTAGTCCAATGGGCGTCGTTATAGACTTTGCTCTCAGACTAAGGCTCTTTGACTATGTCGTACCTACACATCCATCGGTATTTATGACGGACACCAGCCAATCATATTCCAGTGAGGGGGAAAGCAGGTGTATGTATATTCTACTATATCAGGATGTAAGACATGGACACTCAACATCACCAGTGCAGAGAATCTTGCAATGGCTAAAAGTAAAATTATGTGAATCATGTTTGCTATCATTTTACATCACATCAAGAACAACACCTGGATTCAATAGCAGACTGGAGTTAAGGGCACAATTAAAACCATCAAGAAGGACAAACATAGATGAGCTGGGCACATTTTTTGTCGCAGAGATAACAGGTAAACTATTAGAGCAAAATAGGGAATTGGAAAAGAACTAGAGGGTGACCAAAGGTAAGATGGTACTTTGGCCCCCATGGTCTAGTTTGGCCATTGATAGAAAGTAGTTGAGATCAACTAAGGAAGAGTACCTCCAACAGGAATGGGAGGTCCCTGGATTTGGATATGTTTTATGATCTAATGTTTGAGCTGGTCACATCTCCAACCATCTTCAAGAGGACAAACAAAATGGCAATATAAATGTATATTTTACAGATGATGGAGAAATTGTGATAATGTTTGGTTTTGGCATCCAAATAACAAATTTGTACTCACAACAACATCACTTTCCAAATGTGTGGATTGAAGTCCATTCCAAGTGGGGAGGGATGTGTCACTGTTTATAGATATCTCTTTTTTTGTCTCCTTAGCCTGGTCTCATATATATACAGGTACAATGCATAAATTGTCATCTAAATTACACAAAAATGAAAATAACACTAACATCTCATTTTAACAGATATATTTACCAAAATTACACAAAAATATCTTGAAATGCTAAAGAGTAAATTTATTCAATAAAATCACCATTGGTTTCAACTATGGCCTCCAGACAACTTTGGAATCTTCTGCAACTCTTCTGGATGCTTTCCTTGTTTAAGTTAGTGAATGCTGCCATAATCTTTAACTTCAGTTCATCTATGGTTTTACAAGGAGTTTTATTGGTCTCTCACTCATATGCACCCAATATATAATAATCAAGTTGCATCCTGGGGAGTCAGGTGGCCAGATGTAAGGGCGATGTAGTCTGACAACCATGACTGGGTTCTGCTTGTGTAGAACGGTGTAAAGTCCTGTTACCAGACATAGTGTCTTCCAGCAGCCACCCTTTTGACACAGGACAGCTCTACCTCCTCAATGTACTTGATGTAGGACTCCATGAGGACCTCAGTAACAAATTTGAGCATTTTTTTTATATCAGAATGATCGAGTTTTCCAAGCTGCTATACCTTTGTAATCACCATTAAACTCATCCAACTCTTTCTGAATCCTCGGCACTGTCTTTAGATTGACACCCTGAAATATTTGTATTGGAGCTTCTGGTGCAAATACCAAGTATGCTGTTTCCAAATTTCTGATGGAGTGAATTGCATCATGGTGCTCTTTTAATCAGAGGCAGCACCTATCTGTTCTTATGATATTGTGCAGCTGACAAAATAAAAAACAATGTACATGTGTGAAATTAAAAATATAAATTTGTGACAATTTATCCATTGAACCATGTATGTGTGCAATGGGTAAATTATCGCCATTTTATATTTTTAATTTCACGTATGCATATTATTTAAGACTCACAATGTGCCTTACAAAAGGTAAGCAAATATATACATGTACCGAAAATCCTCAGCTTGACAAATTAGTACTTCTCAAAATTCTATTATTTAGTCCCCTTACAGCTTTCCTGTAAATATTTATTAGACTGAACAGATGTCATGACTAGAAGACTGTCTCACATCTTGTCACAAAATATTTTAAGGATTTCAAATTCACACATATGGAAAGACAGTTCCAACATTTTCTTGTGACAATTTGTCTATATGCTGTTTCTCTTCTAGATGTTGGCAATCATGACTCTTAGAAATTTCCTTCCCCTCTGTAGCTCTTAATAAATTTACTCTTTTTGTTATCTCTTGTAAATCCTATTATGCCATCCAATTATGCAAGCCCACTAAGTAGGTTATATGTTGTTTTCATTTGTCCAGTTGCCTCCAATCTCTCATTATCAAATTTTCCAAGCATTCTTTCCTCATTATGTGCCCTAGGAATGTCAGTTGCTTCATTCTGGTTCTAAGTATAAGTATCCTTTTTGTTTATATTTTCTCCAAAATTTTGTCTTTGTTCACATATTTGGTCCATAATATCTTTAGCATTCTTCTGTAGGACCACATTTCTGTTGAAGTCTCTTCTTTATCTGTTCAGAGGTTGTTCAAAATTTACTGCCATATAGGAAGACTGAAATTATGTAACAGTTCAGTACTGTTTTCTTTGTTTCTAATGAAATTTTCCTATTTGTTAATACTTTGCTTAGCTTTTAGAAGGCATTTTTCACTAGTATTTGAATGACATATATGTGATACTGAAATATGAAGGCACATTGTGATTCTTCTGCAGTATCACATTTCTATTGCTTGAAGTCTCTCCTTTTTCTGTGTGGGGATTGATCAGCATTCACTACCATATAGGAGGACTGATATTTTGTAAAAGTTTAATATTCTTTTCTTTGTTTCTAATTAAATTTTCCTGTTTCTTAATACTTTGATTTGTTTTTTCGAAGGCATCTTTCACTCTCCCAATGCACATTTGATGATTATTGTCTAGAAAATATTTATACAAAAGATACAGGGAAGTTATGTTACATTGGTGGGAAAGTAACCGAGATTCCAGCTCTGGACTGATAGCATTGTGTATTTTCTTATGGATTTTGTCAAGAATCTCTAGGTATATAGTAGAAGCACCATACCAGACGTGGCTGCAATTTTTGATACATGGATGAAAAGTAGACTTATATGTATAAGATTCTGGAAAGGAAAACTGACACTGTAAACTGACTTCCTAGCAGCAGACTTAACAATTGATTCAATATAATAATTCCATTTCATGTCAGTGGAAAATGTGAGACCAAGAAGGGGAAGTGACTTACTCTTCTTGAGGTTTGCATCAGCTATGCTGATGGAAGGCAAAAAGGTCCTGTAAAATGATTAATAGAGAGCAGTCTGATTTTAGAAACTTTAAAATAAAAAAGCCACTTTTTGTCTCAGCTCACAATAGATTGTAAGCCATTTTCAAGATTGGCTGCCAATTTGATTTTATCGAACTTAATATTGAAACAAAAGTAAATAGCACATTGTCAGTTTACCTAGAAAAGCAAAAGCCATATTGTTTATCTGAAAGAAGCTTTTGCAAGATGGAGTTAGGAGTTGATTAGAGCATTTAGTACATTGCAAAAGAGAGGTAGGAGAATAATAGGTCAATAGCTTGAAGGACCGGACAATTCTCCAGTGTTCTTAAAAGCAGGAATTACATTGGATGGTTTCTAGCAATCCAGAAAACATGAAGCCGCAAAGCATCTATTGTACAGTTTGGCAAGAACAGTGGCCAGTTTTATGGGAACATTTTTTAGGACTATTTCAGGGATACAATCACATTCACATGCTTTGTGATGATGATGAAAAGAGGAAAGCTCATCAGAATAATTACTGTGAAAATATTTATAGAAAATGCTTAGGAAAGCTGTGTCATGGGAGTCACTGAATTTAAGATACTAGGTCAGGAGAGAAAATTTTGCAAATTCTTCTTTGAATTTTGTCAAGATTCTCTAGGTCTACAGCTGAAGTGCCAGGCAAGAAGTGGCAGAAATATTTGTTGCATTCTATCTTGTCACTGGCTTAGCCTCTCAGACCCCAATGCTATTTCATAGATTGTATCAACAAAAGACAATTTTCTTTTCCTTATTTGTTTTATTATATGAGAAGGAGAGACATGGAAGCATCTATTCTAGGAGGTACTGGGAAGAAGAACATAAGGGGAATGTATGCCCACTCATTGGCTAAGCATCTCACCATGTGGTGCCTTAGCCCATCTATCAAATTTGAGTGTGGAAAGCGTATTGACACTTTGAAAATCTTGCAGCCCTCTGCCAGCTTTGCATCACACTGCTCACCAGGTAATCTGACCAATCACTGATCATCCTGGCCCAGCTTCTGCATTCTCTAACATGGCTGAAGCTTAGAAGCTCATGTAATGATAATGATGAAAGTGTTGTCTCTAAGATTTGAGTATGAGCTGAGATTTTACTGTTAACACCCAGCCAAAATATCTAAGAGTCGGAGATGATCTCAAATGTTGCAATAATAATAACAATAATCAAAATGAGTGATGTAATTATTCCAATATCTTACAATGCTTCTTGAAGAACATGATTTCCAGAAAACAAAAAGAAAAGAAGCAATGTTCATGCTATTTCGATAGTACATCTGTCTTCTTAATTTTATACATAAAAAAGAACTCAGTCTACAAATAAATTGCTCTATCAACTGTTCAACTCAACAGAAAATTTTACATGAGTATGCTTCTCATTATGTGAGTCACATTTCACTTGCATCCCATGCAAAATGGCTACATTTTACTTGCCTTATCATGTTGATTATTATGGATTTTTGTTTATTCAAGATAACCAATGTTTGTATATATACATGTGTTCTTTATACTTGCATGCATACTTTTTTTATGTATCATTCAAAGGAGATAGATGTACTTTTGAAATACTGTTAAACATTGTGTCTTGTCTTCTTTCTTTCTTTTCTGGAAATCACACCTTTCTGGAAGTGTAATATTAATAATAATCAAGCAGATGTAACTGTGAAAAATCAAGTTGTAAATCAACTTCTGACTCATGTTGCAGATTCAACTGACAAAAACATGTTTGAGAAGCTAAGTAAATACAAGGACCTTGTTATACTCTGCCTGGAATTAGATCTATTTCTGATTCACTGTACATGTTGGCTGGATGTTAGTGCTAAGAAAGCAAAAACCAAAATGAAAAAGTTGTCCTCTGTGCAGAGGCTCTGAGTATCACAACCAACCAAAAAAAGAAATCCCCCTCAAAAACATAAAATAACAACAAAAAAATAAGCTATTTATATAAATTACCACAGAAAAAAATAAACACAACCAAACGATGAGCTTAGGAGCCTCTACAATTTTCTTTTTAAAAAGCTGATCATAAACAATTGGGGCAGAATCATGATAAACAGGTCAGTCAAACAACCCAACATGCATATCCACCTTCCTCCAAATTGCTTCACTTGCCCACTTGCATCCTCTGTATTGGCAAGGACAGAATCACAGTGATGGGCCAGCTGTCAACAACCTACCACCTGTGACCTTGGTCAACCAACAAATGCATCAACTCCAAACCTTATAAACTCTAAGCCTTCTCCAAATCCGTTTCTATGCCCAACAAGAGACATTCCACTCACATCCTCTTTATCGGCAATACAAAGAATTTTATATTAACAGTTTTCTTCTTCACCCCTTTTTCTTCACCCACAGTACTTGTTTCATTTGTTCTTTCCTGTTACCATAAACATGTTCAAACAACCTGAACAACATCTCAATAGAACAACATTAACTGTTGGTACTGTTGTTTGGGAATTAAATCAAAAAGGGGCAAACAAATATGTGAATCAAATTCCTGGTCATCTTAAAATATATGAATTGCAAAAAATCATACTCATTGTTACTTCTCACATCTTGCACAATTATATATATTCTTTTTTTCATTCTGATTGCATGGCACCTCATCTGTTTGCAAATTCTGATAAAAAAAAACTTCTTGTCTCTGGTTGAGATTCAAGGCAACTCATATGACACAAAGCAAAGACAAACTACAATAATAATAAAAAAAACAACAATAATTCTAATAAAACAAAAGCAAAAATAATTATAAATAATAATAATAATAATAAAAATGGAAATTATAAGATATGAGTTAATATTAATGAAGTCACTTACCTGATACACGACATCTGTTGCTGCTTGAAGGTCAATTCCTAAAGCGGTTACTATGTGTCCATTTTCCAGCTCATTTCCCGGCCGTGACACTCTGCTCAGTTCAGTTACTTGTGTGGTTCTAGTCTTGTCTGGGTCGGTTGGCCTAGCAACAAAGACATCAATACAAGAAGTTGCCAGATGAGAAGAAGAACACATCAAATGTTTCTGTGCATGTTTAGTAGAAGAAATGACCTCACCTCTGTGTGTGACGCTGATCTCATCATTGCATCGAATGATGCAAATTGAAACGGAAACAGTTACAATCACCGATACTGACACGGCTACTGACACTATGATAATCAGAAAGTTGAGATGGATCTTGTCGTCTGTTTGAATGTGTAGAGCATTTAGCATCTCCGAGGTCTTGTTGCTGACAGTCAGAGCCAAGAAGATGGTCGTTGTTGCTGATAGGGATGGGCTGCCACTGTCCTTGACTACAAATTCCATCTCATAGGATCCAGCGTCATGCTTGGTGACCTGTCGACTGAAGGAAAACAGACCGGTATAGTGGTTAATGGTGAAAAGCTGCTTATCGTTACCACTCTTGATTTCATATTTCAGAAAGGCATTTTCTCGGCTGTCGCTGTCAGATGCTCTTAGAACAGTGATGTTTTTTGTGTGGTGTGGATAGTAAACGACGTTGAGTGTAAAAGGGTTAATGCTTGGGAAAGTAAAGTATGGGGCATTGTCATTTTCATCTTTGACTTTAACAATGACATTCACAAGATTGTTTTGTGGTGGTATGCCATTGTCTTTTACTAGTACCTGGAATTTGTAAATGTCTTGGAATTCATGATCCAGTGACATCACGGTGGAAATCAATCCATCGTCTGAGATTTGAAATGGCAGGAAATGTTTGTTGTTGGTCAGCAGAGAATATGTTAACTTGCCTCCAGGTCCAAGATCCGGATCAGTGACATTTATATATCCAACTGGAAATTTGGACTGCATGTTTTCATAGATCCAGAACTGAAATGTTTTCTTTGAGAATTGTGGTTTAACATCATTCACGTCCAAGACTTGAATTGTAAATTTGCTTTTGCTACGCATTGGAGGAGAGCCTTCATCTTGACAAGTGATGGTAATGTCATAATGATCCTCCTTTTCTCTGTCTAATGAGTTCTTAACAATTACTTGGTATTTCTTCTGACCAAGGTTCTGAAGCTGAAATTTATCATGATGGAGATCACATCTAACTTCTCCATTTTCACCAAAATCCAGGTCAGTGACTTTCACATAAGCGATAAAACTCCCAACCTCAATGTTTTCTGAAATACCGACTGTGTTTTCTGTTGAAGTTGAAGCAAAGTTGATGTCAATCGTTGGTGCATGGTTTTGTTGGTTTATAACGGTTACCAGGACCATGGCAACAGAACTCAAAGGTGGACTGCCCCCGTCTATAGCTTCAACGTACAACTTATAGACAAGATCTTGCCCAAACATGAATTTCTTACGAAGGAATATCTCCCCAGTGATTTCATGAAGCTCAAAATGTGTTTTTGCGATTTCTGAAGTCCGAGAACTGAAATAATATAAAAGTTTTCCGTTTTTACCGGAATCAATATCTTTTGCTGTGAGTATGACCACTGGGGATGTTTTGCTTGGCTCGTTTTTTATGGATACATTGTAAACTTTTTTTGTGAAGCGTGGAAAATTGTCATTGACATCAGTGACAGAGATATGAATATCTAGCACGCTTTGTTTGGGTGATGATCCTCCATCTTTCGCAATTACTTGGATCATATACGAATCCTTGACCTCTCTGTCAAGTTTTTTCTCCAAGTTGATGCCCAGCTTGGATGTTCCATCAACACTCTTGTAAACAAACAGTGTAAATGGATCGGTCAAGTTCTTATTGAGTTCATATGTAATTTGGTAATTACTGACACCTACATCCCTGTCGATAGCATTTGGGATAAGTCGTTTTGTTCCCGTGACATCACCTTCTGAAAAGCGAATATTTATTTGCTTGTCAGGGAATTCGGGATGGTGATCATTCATGTCCTGTATAACCACCTTGATTTCCAATATCTTAATAGGAGTTGTCCCTTTCTGAACTGCAACATCAACTATCTGGAAGCACTCTGTATTATGATGGCACATTGACTCGGCATCAAATGTTTGTGTTGTGTATAGCTTACCACTCTTTTTGGAAACTCGGAACAAAAGGTAACTGCCAGTTGCACCTCTTTGCAGCTGGCTGAAAGTTATTCTATTATGGTCTTCAGGAGGCACGCTTTCCATTAGGTGTGTATCTGCCGCTATATCTCCCACCAATGTATCTGGACTCTTGCCTTCTTCCACATAATATGTGAGGTCGGCACTCACACATAATTTCAGGAAGAATATTAACATATAAAAGTGAACAAACATGATGACATGTAGGCCTGTTCAAGTGTATACTTATAAAATCCATCCAGTTTGAAGATGAGAGTGTGAAATTCCCATTGCAATCTGCAAGTAAAATGAAAAAAAATGCAAAACACTGACAAAAATGGTTTGATTGAAAGAGATGATTTCACTCACTGTTCTTCAGACTTTGAGTGTTAAAGTTGTACTAAGTTAAAAAGAGTCATTTAAGGGACATAGACATTTAGAGGATTCAACTTGTTTTATATATATATATCTATATATATATATATATATATATATATGACACTGATATATGGAAAATTATATAATTTAACATTTGTCTTGGAAAATAGAATTTTTGTCTGTAAAGAGCTTAACAGCTACCTGCAGAAATGATTATTGTACCAAATGAGTTTACAATACTTATTAAAGATTGGCTCAAGAGTTTTGCTTTTCTAATATCTGTTGAGCACTTTATTGACAACCAAAGCATCACAAGATCCTGAATTGATCTTTGATGAGTATCATTAACTTTTACTATTTTTGATAAATATGTGAAGAGATACATCAAATACAATAGTAAAACCACCACCCCAAGTCTACTTAATTATATATATATATATATATATATATATATATATATATCCAGGTATGTGATAAGAGCAATTGGAGTATAATTCCACTGTCTGTAGCATTTAATTTTTAAAAAAGAGCTCAATACAGAGTAGAGCTTAATATTATTTATTATAGTAGATTAAAACAAAAACATGTTGAAAATCACTACACAACAGCTTTCATGTTTCAGCACTAAGTTATGCCTCTTCAGGCAATGCTGAATAACTGGTGAGTAAATGATTCATTTTTAATTTCAAATGCAGAATACACCCTTGTTTTTTGAAAGAGAAGAAAAAAGAGATAACAACAAATTGGAATTAAAAAAGGCTTGTGGGTTTTCCCTGATTAACAAATTAGGTGTCAGACCTCTGCTAAATTCAAAATTAACCAAGAAAAAACTGAGAATATCATCATGGTAAAATGTGGTCTGAAATAAAATCCTAGACAAGGTCATAAGTGGTAGACAAGAAATTGATACAATCTATAAGTGAGTAGCAACCTTGTATCATAATGAACAAATATAACTTGGTCAATTTTTTTTATAAAATCTAATGAGAGGGATAAGAGGATAATTAAATGTACAGCTAATTGTTACATAGATTTTGTAACTGATAATTAAAAGGCTTCTTTAAGTAAACAGTGAATGAACTTAAATGTTTAAAAATAAAAAATGTGTGATATTTATATGAGATGTTAATAATGCTGACAAAACAGCAATACATAGCAATATTAAATCCAGAGAAACAAAATAAAATAATAATTCATAGAAGGTGCACTGCAATTTACTTACTAATTATGACCATATGAAATAGTACTACCAAGTCCAAAGTTTAACCATATTGTAAATTCAAAAATAAACTATGCCTGCAATTTACAGTTAATAAACTTCCTTGGTTTAATAGAGAATTTTTATGAGCAAATCTAATAGTTTCCAATTTCTCATATAAACATAAGAAGCAAGGTTCATTTAAGGATTTACAAGTTCTAGCTTTTTTTTAAAACTATCCATTTTACTGTAGGAGTTTTATTAACCTCTTTTAAATTCCAAAAACATTTGGAAAGAGATTTTCTATTTTTATAAGTACTATTAATGAAAGATAGGATATGTTGGTACTACCTAGTTTTAAAAGAATTCTTAGTATTCCCTATATAAAATTTTGCAGCACTTGGATATTTATTATAGAAATAGTACTTAGGTAGTGAGTTGGCCAGACATTTGTTTTGCAGTAGGCAATCAATAGAATTTCTGCAATTACATTTGTTAGTATTACTGACATTAGTTATCTAGGAATTAACATTATTACTTGGGTTTTTATTTAAAATTTTATTATTATATTTTTTACAATATTTTCCAGATTATTGGTGCCGCTATAGCTTAGTTTTAGTGTATTTCTATTAAATATTTTACTGAGTGGATTATTTCTGAGGAAATGCCTATCAATTAAATGGAGGAACTTCTGTTCTAAGTGAGTACTAACCATTTGGCTAAATGGGGGTGTATACCAAATGATTTTTCTGTTTCTATTCCTTTTTTCTTCGATCATTATTGAAGAAAAAAGAATAGAAACAGAAAAACAACTTATATTTGTTGATAATTCTGATACAAAGTTGCTACTCATTTATAGTTTGCATCAATTTCTTGTCTGCCACTTATGACCTTGTCTAGGATTTTATTTCAGACCACATTTTACCATGATCAAAATACCCACTTTTTTCTAGGTTAATTTTGAATTTAGCATAGATCAACATGTAATTGGTAAATCAGGGTAAACCCACAAGCCTCGTATTAATCTTTTTTTGATCTTATCTTATTTTTTCTTCTTTTCTTCCCTCCAAAAAAAGGGGGTATTCTGTTTTTGAAATTAAAAATAATCATTTACTCACCAGTTATTCACCATCACGTGAAGAGGCACATCTTTGTGCTGAAACAAGAAAGCTATTGTGTAGTGATTTTCAACATGTTTTTGTTTTAAACTATATATTATATATATATATATATATATATATATATATATAAAAGAAATATGTTGTAGTGGTTCCAACGAGAGAAAAGTATGTATATTAAAAAAGAAGAGGGGTGCCGCAAACGTTTTTGGTTGTAATGTGGATTTATTGAGAAAAATATTATACTTTGTTTTACATAATTTCGACACGTGTTTCTGGTCTGGTCTCGAACCGTCTTCAGGTGAAAGTGAAGATTTTTACATATTATTAAAAATAATTAATTTTTCTTCATGTTCAATGTGGAATATTCTCGATATGAGACATTCTGTTTGTGTGTTGGCAATCCGAAATTCTTTCTAGAAAATATTAAAATAAAGTATAATATTTTTCTCAATAAATTAACATTACAAGAAAAAAACGTTATCGTGAGTAATCTTTTTAATATATATATATATATATATATATATATATATATATAGCATAATGAGAAGCCATATATACTTTCTTAATATGTATATAGAAAAAGTTTCAAATTAAAAAATAATAATGTTTTATGTTATGAAAGTATTTATTTATTTATATATATATTTGATATTTCAAATTGTCCTCAATTTTTCATCAGAAATAACTGTTTGTTACAAATAAATTAAAATTACTGTTTCTATATATATATATATATATATATATATATATATATATATATAAAACAAAATAAACAAAGTTATATATAAAGCATCAAAAAACAATCCTGCCTGAATCTGCCAAAGGAAAAAAAAACATGAAAAGACAAAAGAAAAAGAAAGGTCAACAAAAACCTAAAAGAAAAGATAAATGAAGAGAAAAAAACAGACACTGACCAATACAATAATCTAAGTGCTCAATAACTCTAGAAATTAGATGAAGACAGGGTCTTGACACTAACAAAGCACACATTGCTCTGGGACTCAGAGTTAGGATTTGGATCTGAGTTTCATGTTATATAACAAAGAATTAATGGATTTATTTTTAATCCAACATTTTTATTAATTCAAACATTATTATAGTGGATACTCATATTTGAAATATGCAATTTTTATTTTTACTTTAAACTATTTGTATTATGCCTATTGGTGTGCATATTTGACAAATTTCAGTGCCACTTTAGCGTGTGTCCTACCAATCAGTGTATCCTACCACCACAGTATATCTTATATTATCTAACATAAGGCAAAAAGTAAAAACGAAAGGAGGGATGTCATTTATTGTTGTATAATAAAATTTAAAATTAAAAAAAATTATAAAATAAGAAATTTGAATATAAAATCATAAAACAAGATATTTGAATCCTTTAATTAAAAAACATTCTGAATGTCTTTTAACATATCGAGAAAAAAGTCAGGACAATGCCTTAATAATGTAGGATACAAATGTAATAGTAGGATGCACACTAAAGCAGAAACTGATTGGTAGGACACATGCTAAAGTCCACCTTTTTTCTCAAAAGCCCATATATGGTCAGTTCCATATCTGGAATGTAAACCAATCAATTTCCAAAGAATGAATGGATTTAATTTAATCTAATATTTTATTAGAAAAAACATTATTATTTTTTTATATATATATATATATATATATATATATATATATATATATATATATATATATATATATATATATATATATATATATATATATAATTTTAACGTGGTGTAATGGTTATCAATTTGTCTTGCTAGATCAATTACGACTATTATTATTTTTTTTTATACTGGGTATCCCCATATATGTCGACTATGTGAAATAAATAAGCAGGGCAAAATTATTTTAATATATAAGAAAGAATTTAAAGGGTTTTAAAAAAAGAAATTTCATTTTAGAAAAAGGAATTAAACTTAATAAAAACAGAGTATTATTGTCAAAATGTTTATGTTATTATTAAGATGAAAGACCAAGCTATATTTTTATTATTTTATTAAATTTTTTATTCCTTTCTAGCACGTTCATAATTTTGGTTAAAAATCTTGTTTTTTTTTGTGTCAGCAGGTGAGCAAAATATTAGTTTGGGAATTTTTAGTGTATTTTTGGTGTTAAAAACACATTGTTTTGGAAATTCTTGCAAAAATCAAACAATTGTCAGATGTTAATGAAATTATATATATATATTAATTCTCATGGTAAGTTCTATGAAAAAATATCCAAATAAATTTGCATTCTTAAATATTTGAGCTTAACAACTTTAATAAAATATTGCACTAACAATCATAAATATGAATACTGGTAATTATTTTAAGAAGTAATCTTTTTTTTGAAAAATTTTGATTTGAAATTGACAAAACTAATTAAATGAAAACAGCCGTTAAACACTTCTATTTTCCCCTTTCTTTCTTTCATTTTATTACTGAAATCAAGTAGCATGTCTGATATGTCTTTTCCATGTTTCCATGTGATCAAAGCAGAAAGGTTCATTAATAATAAGGTACTAGTAGGATGTTTTCTATTGCAAATAAAACTAATTTTAGGAAAAAAATTGAATTATAATAGGATAGGAATATGATATTGTATCATTATATACATCAGTGTTATTCTATGTATGTATTTGTTATTCAATCTGAATTCTTCTCAAAAGAAGTTTTCTTAGCATTCAAACAAAACAATCTCTAACTTTGCTGCAAAACTGAATTGGTACCAGTACTGCTGAATGCTTTGTGTACTACCTGACTTTAGTTTTTCACAAATTTACTGAAAAGTTTGTCTGAAAGGGTGATCTTATTTTACTGAGGAAAGAAATAACTGATAATCAAATTTTAATAATTGGAGGTACATATTTCAAATAAAATGTATGCTTACAAGTTGGCATTATAATAGGTACTACTCTAATGAAGTTCCTTAAAATACTGTATAATACAACTGAAATAAATAACAGAGTAATGTTAATTAAAATACTTTTAATTTTACATAGAATAATTTGTACAGTGTATGCAATGTGTATTGGCTCTGAGGAACACATACCACTGATGTAATTTTTATCAAATTTAGGAAAAACAAAAACAGGACAACACAAACTGAGACATGAAGACACTATTTTAAACACATGTTGGTTCAACACAACATAAAAATGAAGATGTAATTTATATATAAAATAAAATGCAGTGTGTGTGTGTGTGTGTGTGTGTGTGTGTATTTATATATTGGATCGGATTTCCACTACATTTTCAACCATTTCAACAAAACTTCACAGGACTACGTAAAATTACCTTGTTTGGTTCTGACAGTGCCAAAATTGGAAAAACACAATTGTTTTTGCATGAAATCAATTTGAAAACACGATTAAGAGGCATCACTTTCCAGAATGAAAGGGGGACAACTCATATCGAGTTATATTTATAAAAAACCCAGGTTGTTTGTATGTGTGTGTGTTTTGTTCATTTATATATGGGATCGGATTTCCTAAATATTTTCAACCGATTTCAAATAAAACTTCACTTTTTTTTTTTGGCAGGTAGTGTTTCTTATTGTCTTGCACCCTTTTTTCTTTATTTTTTACATTCAGAATGCTTTTAAAATTCCATTTACAAGACAATTGTTTATAATAAAATTCTATTCAATCGATAGACTCTCTAACAATTGAAAACAATGTTTTTGTTTGAGTTTGGGTTTGACCAATTCGTAAAAAAAAAAAAAAAAAAAAAAAATTAAGACATGCATGTCCATCAACCTTAAACAATAATCTTTGTCAATTTTATTTTTCAGTCTTTATGATGGCCGATACTTGATCTATCTCTTACTGTTATATCCCCAGGCAATGCCGGACTCCACTGCTAGTATTTGATAAAAATGAAATTGACACAGCACAAAAGATACCATGCATATATAGATATATTTACTCAGTAATATCACCATCACAGAATGTTTTTGTTTCTAATTTATCAAAATGTTTGACCCTAAAAGGACATATCCATCAAAAATTCTGGTGGTTATCATTAAGAACATCAAATCAGAATTATCTCCAATCAACCAATTATTTTTTGATGGAGAAATCTTTTATTTTTTTGGAAAGTGTCAATTTTAAAAAGTATGTTTGCATGCAGGCATTTATGGCAAAAATTTTTTTTTCAGGCCATACAGACTTTCGTTAATTCTTTGAAAGTATCAGACAAAGCTCTTTGTTGGCAAAATCAATTGTAAAGTGAAAATTCTAGAAAAGAACAAACTTTTCAGTGAAATGCAAATGAAGAAAAAGTTTATATCAATTTGAAGAATTAAAAAGAATCAAATTAAATAATTTGAGCAAGTTTTTAGGTTGATAACTTATTTTGTCATGAAACTCAGAGTCATGGAGTGTTAGGCAGAAGAATAAACAATTTCATTATGTGTTTATATATTTTGATTGTTTCAATCTAATTTTATATCAGTCAAATGCAGAGTTTTTCATCATTTTTCTTGTGATTCATTACCAGATATATATATATATATATATATATTTATATATATATAAAATTACATAATGCAGTTATGTTATTCTTCTATGTGAATTCATTTTTAAAAATCATCTCTCTCCACAATTTCTCTGTCATTTATAACTAAATAATAAAATTAGTTGTTTTATATATATATATAATTTCTTATTCAACCAAAAAGCTCAATAAATAGGTTATGTGTTGCTTTTCTCTGTCCCTCTTGCTTCCAGTATGTCTTCTGAATGTCAAATTCTCTAAGCTCTTGTTCCTCATTATGGGCCCTAGAAATGTCAACTGTCACTTTCTTTTTGCTAAGAATAAGTGTTTCTTTTTTGTTTCAATTTACTACAAAACATCACTATAAATATTGCAAAAAATTCAAAAAATGACATAAAACAGTCAAAATTATTGCATTAATTTTAATTTGTTAATATTTCTATTAAAAAATTAGTCTGAATATGTCCGCAAAGTAACCCTTTAATATTAGAAATGTTAATGGGACCGGAGAAGAAGTTTTATATCCGGTTTTCTTTTATATCCATAATTGGTCTATTTATATACATTTTCAAATACTAATTTGGGACCAGCAAAATCTCTTATATCCGGGTTTCTCTTATATCCAGGGTCTCTCTTATATCCGGGTTTAACATATATATGTATATATAAAATGGGTTTATGATTTAAAAAGATATTAATTTAATATTTCAATATTTTAAATTTAATGTATATGGTCTTATGTTAAAAACGTTCCTTAATTAGAAAGACATGAATAATTTTAATTTTAGTACTCCATTTCCTTTTTTTTTAATAAACAACTTATTCCAAACAAAAAGATTCACCCTTTTGATTGGATCAAACACAATTTTCAACTTGGCATGCATTAATAAAAAATTCTGACATCCACAGAAAAAAATTTTGCAAATTTTGCTATAGTTTTAAATAATTTTTCAGAATGCCAGTTGCATATAGTCTAACTGATTTCATTCAGTTTTTTTAAAAAACAAATTTAAATTTTAAATTTCCTGATCAAAAAATCAAATTTTCTAATATAAAATATACATTTCAAACTGTAGATAAATGAAAAAATTAAAAGATGGTATCATACAACTTTTTTCCATTTTATTTTAAAGTTCTATCAAATTTTTTGATCCTAAAAATATGTATCATTATCAAATATATATAAATAAATATAAATTCATCTTTTTTAAAATTTCAAAAAAAAGTTTTTCAACTGTCTTTCTTGGTCAAGAAATAACTTTTTTTTAAAAAATCTGAAGAGCTCTAGTCACATTTTGTTAAAAGTTTTGAATTTTCTGAAAGTTTTTTGAGTTTAATCAAAATCTTTATTTAAAAAATATTTTTATTGTTGTGTCAATATCTTGTTAAAATAATGAAGATCAAAAAATGGCAGTTTTCTTCAATTGAGAATTTGTTGAAATCTAACACAATATTTATAATTTCCATATTCTTTTTTTTCTACTGAGTCTTCTTCTATGTATCATGTTCTTTTTAAAACATAAAATATCATGCTACAAAAAATTTCCTTCAAGAGCAAAAATCTTAGTTATATTTGAATTAGTGTCAAAAAAAATTTCTATGTATTTCCATTAATTTTTGGTAGTTTTATTCTACAAAATATGAAAGATGAAAAATTTTTTCCATGCTTCCTTGTTGTCAAAATTTAATAACAGCTTTTTTTTTTAGAAAATAAAAGATCTTTATTTTTTCAAGTATTTCTAATTTTGCATGTGCTCTTCAATCTGATCAGTCATCATCTTTGATCCAATTTAAAAAATTTCTTTATTATTTTTTATAAAAAATTATCTTTTATATAAAGTAAAAAAATGAATCATGTTATCCTAGCATTGAAACCAATTTTTTTTTCTGACTCAGTTGAATGGGTTTCAATAAGAGAAAATTGTTTATTTACTTTTATATAAGGAGAAATTGATATCAAAATGCATAATTGTCCCTGTACTCTTTACTGTTTGAATAAAATTTTTTTGTCTTATAATTCTCTTCTTAAAAATTTGAAATACAAGCATATTCATGATGTATTTTTTCAGTTTCAATATTATTTTAATATCATTCTCAAATAAATCTGTTTCAATTTTTGAAATCTTTTTTGTGTTACATCTCCAATATACAAAACTTATTAATCTTTTTTAAAAATAAGTTTTTTTTGTTTTGTTTTTTTTTTTTTTTTCCAATCCAAACAAAACCATTTTGTTCTTGTCCTTATTTTTCAGTCTAATTCTGATGCTTTTTATTCATCCGAATTTTTTTGAAAATTTTTTTAACTTTCTCAAAAAATGATTGTCTGATAAAGTTTACATTCATTTGTACCTATATATTAGGCAAAATTTTAAAAAATATATTTTTTTAATTTTCCAGTACAAAATTCTTTCATTTATTCATTTTTTTTATCTCTAATTTTGTCATTTAAAATTATCTAAATTTTTATTTTATAAAATTAAATTCCATTTGGTCCTGCATAAAAAAAATTTGATCAATTTGGCAAAAAAGATTCATTTTATGTTATAATATTTTTGGTTTTTCAATATTTCTGTTATTGTAATTTAAAAACCAAAATTTAGAAAAATTTTTTCTTTTAGTTTAAAAATAAATTCCATCTTGTTTTTTTTTTTTATTAAAAAATCATTTTATATAGTGCTTCACCTTTTATTTTGAACACATTTTTTAAATTTGTTCATTTATTCTTTATGAATTCTGATTTATCTGTGACAATTCACATACTGAAAAGATTTGTAGTTCTTCAACTCTTCAAAAATTTTTTTATTTCATTTTGTGGATTAGTGATTTTGTTCTAAAAAAATGCTTTACAAAATAATAATAGAATGTTAATAAATAAATAAATGTGTTATTTTTCTCATTAATATTTTATAAATAAATAGTTATGTGATATGCATATAATATATTTGAGATATTTTTTTCCAGGTTAAACATCATGATTTCATATTTTTTTGAAATTTTTTCAGTGTTTTAAGATTTCCATAGACTAAACTGTTTTTTAAAATTTAGAAATTTTTGAATAGAAATTTTTAATCAATAAAAAATTTGATATGATTTTAAAAACTTTCCAATCTACAAATTCACACTGATATATATATCTATTAAAACTTTTTTAAATATTTTTCTTCAATTTTTGTTCAAAAGAAATTTTTATTTTTAAATGTTCATGGTTACAAGATTTTAAGACATAAAAATAAAAATTAATTTTCTATAATAAACAAATTATATTTATATAAAGTATTTTAAGTCAACACCAAAAATTTTTTTTTCAAAAATCTCTAATATGACAATGGAAGAATTAAAGAAAACATACTTTCAATACTGGAATAAAATTTCCAAAAAGGCTTTTTACAGGAAAAAAAAAATATATAAATAAATTCCTAAGCAAAAAATTTTTTTAAATCAAAAAAATATTTATCTTTGTATAGTAAATATATTTTATTTATAATTTTAAAAAAAAAATTTAATTTTGTATAAATCTCCATAAATTTAAAAATAATTAAATAAAACCTTTTAATGAAATTTTTAAATTTTTTAAATTTCTTTAAATTCAAAATTATTTTTTTTAATTTTTTTTTTGGACCCTTTTAAGCATTTTAAATTCAAATTGCTTTCATTTTTGACAAATTTAAAAAAGAAATATTCAATCACATAATATTTAAATTTAAATTTGTAAATATATTTAGATTTTAAAAAAATTTTGTCAGTTTGATTTGCAAAAAAAAGGAAAAAAAAAGAAGAAAAAAAGTGGTTTTAAAACACAAAAAAATGAGCCAAAAATAAGAATAAATAAATTGATTATTTTTATTATTTGATGATATATGAAAGGAATTTTGATTTTTGAAAAATTTTAACCAACAATTTTTTTGAATGCACTTTTTGTAAACAATTTAAAATCAATATCAAAATTTTGTATGAAAATTGTTTCTTCTTCATCATAAAAAAATAAAAACAATACTTGCATATTTAATAAAATATATAATTTTGAACAGATTAATATTTTTTTTTTTTTTTTTTTTTTGAATATATATAGTGATATATTTATATATATATTATAAAATATATATATATATACTTTTAAACACACACACACACACACACATTCAAATAAAAAAAATTCTTTGAATTATTTTTTAATGTTTTGACAATATTTAAAACAAATTCAGTTTGAAATCCTTTTTTCCAATTGTTTGCACTCAAAAGTGCATGTTGGGAAAACTAAGTTAAAACTTTATATTTCAGTTTCAACACCAAGTGCCTTGCATATTGTTCATGGACTTCTTGTGCTGCTTGTTTGTTTTGTTTTTTTTTGTTTTTTTTTTGTTTTTTGTGTGTTGTAATAAATATTAAATTAAATATAATTAAAATTTTTCATTAATCAATACTCCTCCTCCTTCTGTTTTTTATGAATAATTTCAAAAATTTTTTTTGTTTTAAACAAGTTGTTTCATGAAATTTTCCTTTTCTCTGGCCTCTGTAGTAGTACTGTCATGATTCTCTTGTAATTCAGTCTGTTTCCTTTATTATATCTTCATTCTGAGGGTACCAGGGTTGACATTTTTCTTGGTTGCTTTTTCCTGACTAGTAGTTAGGAGCCCTTCATCTTGTATGTAGCATTTTTGAGCGGCTGCTCTGATCAACAGTTGCAATATTATTGGGGTTCTTGTAGTGCCATGTCATGCATGGAAGGGTGTCCCTTACATTTTTGCATCTCCAGTGGGCAACCCTGAGGCCACATTATTTGCAGTCTGTGCCAGTTCCTTTCTGCTCCATGTCACATATGATGACCTTTTGCTACTATTACTTTAGGCCTTTTTTATTTTCACTAAACATAACTCAAATGACCATAAACAATCAAAAAAATAAACCTAAACCAGCTCTAAAAAAAATATCTAAACCCTTTAACATTTCCTTTTCCAACATCAGTGGCATTCATACCAACTTCTGCAGTGTGGAATCGTTCCTCTTTGAAAAGTCTCCAGATATACTAGCTCTCTGTGAGACCAACCTTAACTCATCAGTCCTCTCCTCTGATTTCTCTATTCTAAGTTACCTCCCTTTCCTTAGAAAGGGCTCTAAAACCCACATGCATGGCCTGAGGGTTTATGTCTGAGATCATCTTCCGCTGACTAGCGAACTCTGATTTGAATCTCCAGACCATTTGTATATATGTCTCCATCTATCTCTCTCCCATTCAGTAAGCTATCTCTTTTTTCTCTATCATTTCCCTTCCTCCCAAGACTGTGGTGTACTCGACAGCATTTCTGATAATATAGACAAGGCTATTTCTCTATATCCGTTTGCACATATTTGTGTTAGGTGACTTTAATGCCCACTATACCATGTGGCTTAAACACTCTGTAACTGACCTCACTGGTATCCAAACCCTTAACTTTTCAATCACTCAATCCCTCACACAAGTGGTTGACTTTCCTATGTGTTTCCTCAGTAACCCCGATGGTAACACTTCCCTTTTTGATCTCTGTTTTACCTCCATTCCTGACTTTTGTTGGGCTATGCAGCTCTGCCCTCTTGGCAAATCTGATTATGCCATAGTGTCTATTAACATCACTTCTACTCCCTCCCTCAGCAAAAACCTCCTACTAACAGAATATCTCTCTGTTATCAACAAGCAGACTGGGACTCGTTCCATGATTTCCTTTTCAATGTCCCCTTGGAATGTGGTTTTTTAATCATCCATTCAAAAATGTGCATCTGAGGTCTCCTCCTGGGTAAAAGCTGGCATCAAGGCTTTCATCCCAGCAAGAAAATATAAAGTTAAATCGTGCTCATCTCCTTGGTTCTCAGCTGCTTGCTCAGCTGCTATAGCCCATAGGAATCACTTCTTCTGTCTGTACTGAAGTGACATGTCTGATTGCAACAGACATTTCTTTGTCTCTGCTCATAATGAGTGCAAGCATGTCCTCAATGAAGCAAAGTTAATTACTATTTGCTGATAAAATGAAAAAACATATTGCATCTCTCAAGTTTGGTTCTAAAGATTATTGGCAGCTCTGCAAGAGTGTGCTGAACAACAGCAAATACACATCCAATCAATTTGACATCTTAACTTCCTCAGCTGATAAGGCTGAATGCTTTGCTTGGAAATTCTCATCCAATTCAACAATCAGTTTATCTGGAGTACCCACACCTGATTTTCCCCCTAGAACTGAGGCTCTATTGAGTGAGATAAGCATAACCCCATCGATGGTATTAGACATCATCTCTAAAGCAAGTGGTGGTGATGGGATACCAACCATAGTCCTAAAGAAATGTGCTCCCAAGCTGGTTCCAGTTCTCTCCAAACTATACAACTATTGCCTTGCTGACTCTTGCTTTCCAGCCTGTTGGAAGTCCTCATCTGTTGTCCCTGTTTTTAAGAACTCTGCTTCTGACCCATCTAACTACCATCCTATCAGTCTCCTACCACTCGCCAGCAAAATCTTCAAGGCTTTAATCAATGCCAAAGTGATTAAGCACTTTACATCCCATGATCTTCTCTCTGACAAACAATATGTTTTCCTTTTGCCCAGTCTACCGCTGATGTGCTCACAGCCATAACTGAATTTGTATACCAAGCTCTTAATAATAATGGTGAAACTCTAGCTGTGGCTCTAGATATCTCTAAGGCGTCTGATAGGGTTTGGCATGCTGGCCTTCTTCGTAAGCTTCAGGGATACAGTATTACAGGATGATTATTTGATTTAATACAATCATTCCTGTCAAACCATGAAATGAAGGTCGTCCTAAACAGGTTCTCCTTCAGTTCCTTTCATACAAACACTGGTGTTCCCCAAGGCTCTATCCTGGGTCCTACACTGTTTCTGATCTTCATCAATGATCTTCCTGATGTCATCAGTTCCCAAGTAGGCATCTATGCAGACGACACTACTATTTACTCCTGTCTCAATAGTAAATCTGGCATTGCTGACAAAGCTAACCTGGCCGTTGGTCTTGAAAAGGACCTCCAATCTGTGGTTGACTGGGGCAGGAAATGGCTTGTAAACTTTAATGCCTCCAAAACGAAAACTGCTCTCATTTACCCACCATAGAGAACCCTCCCTGCCTCCTATCAGAATGGCTGATGCCCAACTCCACGAGAGCATCTCTCTGCACCTTCTTGGTCTCACACTTTCCACTGACCTGAGGTGGAACAACTACATTGAATCAATAGCTTCATCTACCACAAGGAAAGTTGGTTCTCTGTGTCGTGCCAGAAGGTTTTTCTCACCTGAGTCCATCCTTCAAATCTACAAATCAACCATTCATCCTTGCATTGAATACTGTTGCCATATATGGTCTGGTGCCCCTGCTGTTCATCTCCAAGGTCCCTCGACAAAATCCAGAGACAGATATGCAATGTGATAGGTCCTGATCTGGCATCTTGTCTACAGTCACTCGAATAACAAAATCATTAGTAAATATGCATTATATTATTATAAAAGAAATTTAAAATTTAACATGTATATATATATTTAATAATAAATTTAATGATTTTTATAATTGAACAATTAAAATAATATATTTTTTTCCAGTAAATAATGGTAATAAAATTACAGCAAATTTAAGGAAAAAAATATATTGTTCTAAATTCATAAGCTTGCGCGTATTAAATGTCCGTTTGGTAAAAAATCATCAAATAACCTTTTTACTTGTTGAATTCATAATTTAATTTGAAACTGGAGAACATTAAATGTTTTCAATGCACCCTATGGCTGTACAAAATGATGGGCGAAGAAACTCACAGGTTTAAAACTCTTAAAATGAAATTATCTATTCTGCAAATCCAAGAAATTTATGGGGGTATTGCGAAAAAATTAATACTAATAAAATATTTCAATGGGCACATATTTAAAGCGATACATTATATAGATAATATTTTCGAAATATAAATATATATATAAGTATGGATATATTATATGGTAAAAATTATATATATTTTTTTCATTTTAATAATATAGATAAGGTTATTTATTTTATGCTCCGTTTTTTTGTAACGTCAGTATATATAACATTAAATTATTTGGAAGAATAAAAAAATATTGATACATATATTTTTAAACACAATCAATTTCGGTTTTCATAAAGTTTATCTAAAGACATGTCAATTAGAATGATATTAAGAAATATATGACAAAAAAGTGAAAAAGTCGGTTATTGTTAAAGACATGATTTTCATCGCTGGTTTCCAAATGTCCTCCACCATTAATGGAATACAAAGGTTGGTGCCGCTGATGTTCGCGGAAAACATTGTGAAGAAAAAATGTCTTGAGATCATTTGAATCACATTAGTTATCCATCCGTAAAATCAGTGTTGGTTTAACATTTTTCTAGAACTTGTCCATATCTGACTACTGGATCTTGCCCTTTGACCTATTCTCTGATTAGGTCTAAAGATATTCATGATGTTTTAGCCTTTCCTAGATTTTTTTTAAATCATACATATTTCAGTGGGGTTATGCCCCATTGATGTCGGGTATAAAAATCATATATAGTTATCAAGTACTTCTCTCCAAAACTCTACATATTAGTTCGATAACAAAAGAGGCAACAAATTTATATATACAGAAACTGTATGTGTGGGTCTATAAATTTGAAAAGGGTAGAAGAGGCATCCTTAATAAAGATAGAGTCTAGCATTATACAGATGATTTATACAAATAGATGCTTTTGAACTCTATAGATAAAATTGTGAATATTATTTTAAACTGTATTACATTGTATCTAGAAAAAAATTAAATGACATCTAACTGGAAACCTAGGCAGAGAAAACACTTACTTTTAAGCTTTATATATATATATTCCTCTCTCCTAAATTCCTCATTCTGTCATAAATATTCTCATGTTTTCAGCTTTAATCATAACTCCTTAAACATTGAAATAAAGTTCAAATATATAT
>CAHIKZ030002496.1:52500-246656 GCA_903632075.3 Acanthosepion pharaonis | reverse complement strand
TAGAACTATAAATTATAAATGAGCTTTCTCCGTGGAGAAAAATATACTCTACACAGTACACGACATGAAATTACAGACTTTGCGATTTGAAAAACTTGCTAATAGACAAACTTTTTAAAAGATATTTTTGAGAAATACTAATTAACAAACTAATAACCCAAACTCTGGAATTATTTTCTATGTTTTAAGGATGATGAAGATAACTGAAAAAGCTTTGCCGCTTCTGTATGAAAATACATTTTTTATATAGTTTGCTTTGTTTTATTTTACAATTATGACCTTTGAAAATTTTAGGTGACTGCCAAAATTCAATTTAACATTCGAAGTGCATATAAAACTGGACCCTGATGTGCTCGCCTATGCAAAACTGAAACGAAACTATATCCTAAGCTTGTGCTATTTTTTTCTTTTAAAAAAGCTTTTTTTTAATTCGAAAAAAATATCGATTTTATTTTAACTAATGCTTGTAGATTTATTTATTAAATTTAAAACATCATTCCTTTCAAATTATTGCGTAACGTGGTAACGAGTACGAAATTTTAAATTGAACAGTGGCGACCCTAAATCCGAGCAGTTTGGCATTATTGCAAACTGAAACCTTATTGTATCCAACTTAATTTTTCTCAGAAATATCTTAAATAAATTAATTTCATATTGAACAGAATACAAATGTTTCTTACTTCAAGTTTAGTAAATTGAATCTTAACTAAAAAAAAAATGTACCCCTTTTTTTTAAATTGATACAGTTCCCCAGAAATTTACAAAGTTATTTTATTTAAAAGTATGAAAAAAAATCTGTGAATGCGGCTAAAAATGTACTTTTACCACGCTAGCTGATCAGCATGCAAACAAACAGGTCTGCACAAAATATGCGGTTTCAGATATAACAATAACATGCATGTATTTTTTTTATGGAAATTGACAGTTCTCCTTCTCAACGATCCCCCCTCCCCACACAGGTATTACAATGCAAAAATGTGTCTCTACCTGTAGCTATGTAGGGACATAAAAAAAATTATAGAGCTCGATAGTGAATAATAGACAAAGTGCTGAATAATCAATAAAAATAAAACATGGTGGCTCCTTCCTTGCCAACTGAACGCACAAACAAGTTTGTCATGGAGATTTAAACTGAGTTTATGTGGCACAAGGCCGCAAGTATGGGTGATACTGTAAATACCCACAGCTCGGTCTAAAAACTGATCTAGCTAGAGAGACAAGCTTGCTAACCATTATTATTATTATTACACCACGTCGAAGTGCTTTTTAGTCTTTTACTCAGCGTAGCTTCATGTGACACAAGGCTGCAAGTATGAAGCACCCATTGAGTGTCGAACACGCCTTTCAGTCGTGCTTGATCTAACGAGAAAAACTTGCTAACCATTACTGAGTTACCAAATGTAGCTTATATGTCGCAAGTAGGGGGGAACCAATTGAGTTATCGAACTCACTACTCACTCACTTGTAATTGATCTCTAGCTAGAGAGTGAGAGAAGCCTGCTTACTATTACAATTACCACGTCGAAGTGCTCATCTGTTCAGTCACATTCCACTTTTTATAATTCACGTGCATGCATGCTAAGCGGGGAGCTTCTTGTAGTTGTCACAAAATCGTTCATATTTTAATTTTATGCCTTTCTTCAGCAGCCTTTGCTTAGCTATAATGACGATATTTGTAAGTAAAATCAACTTCTAATCTTCTGAGAAAATTCTATTTTTATTAACCAGTTTCTTGGCCAAACAACCAACCGAAAGAAGCAGCTGGTATTATTGTCGGTCGATCATACCCCGCACTTTTGATTGTCGAAGGATGATGCCTTTTTTCTCTACCTTCTTCTTACACAAAGAAAATGCTCGTGGGGGTAAACCCACTGCTAGCGATAAGTTATATTTCATCCTTCACAAGACTTTTAGTGTTTCTTCTAAAAAGAAAACAATATTGTCAAAAGGTTTAGTGGAACAAACACACACACAAAAAAGTGTAGCTGAGAAGATAATCTGTTGCAATCTGCCTGTCTCCCATATAAAAGAAAAACTAATCTTTGGTCCTCTAGCTAGATACTACGTTGCAAAAGTTACTGCCTAATTCGAAACAAAAGAAAGTGTTGTAAAGAGTTTTGTTTTTGTTTTGTAAAACAAAAACAAAACTCTTTACAACACTTTCTTGTTTACGCAAGCCTTTAAAAACTCTTTACTTTTTACAACACTTTCTTGTTTTTACGCGATGTAACTGAACAAGCATCACTAGGACGAACGTTCAATGTGACGACCTGTTCATCTGCCGTATTATTTAAACCAAAATAACTAACGTCAATGATAGCTCACCAATCACCATAGAAATTTAAAAACAAAACTGTGACAAATTCATTACAATTATTACAAGCTGTAAGAAGAGTACTTGTTTCTTTAGGACCTAGGTAAAAAAACGATCTCACAGCTTAAATTGTCAATCTGAATTTGCCACAAGTTTTTAAATTTCTATTGTTTCTTTAAGGATTTTGAATTATCACACTCACCTTGACGTTTTATTAGTAATAATTTGTAGTAAAATAATCTTGTCAAGTTCCGAGCATTACTTTATTAACTGAACAGAACACTAACTCACTAACTGTATTTTTTTTTATTTGTACACATTTTAGCAGAGCTTGAGGACCTAATGAATTACACTTACAGTAAATCGTTAGGTACTCAAGCTAATATGTGTACAAATAAAAAAAATACTGTAAAATAGTAATTCAGAATTACTATTTTTATAAAAAAATACTGTAAAATAGTAACAAGAAGGCGCAATTTTCCATGAGTGATCATTTGTTTCATTAATTTCAAATAAACAGAATTTTTGGCCGTAAATTCACGTGTGTTCAAAGCCAAGACATAATCTTGTTTTCTAACACTTCTGCCCCGGCCCCTCAACCTCCAGCGTCTTACTCTCTGTTGAGGTGTCTACTCCTTCCTAACCGAACCGGAGTGGCCATGGGTCCCCTGAGCATCTGTAGATTATTCGACCAGTCCGCTGGTTTAATCGTGCTTCCTGCCCACGTCATGATTTGTTTGATCCAGAAAGCAGAAGTGATGTCAGTTCATTCATGGTCGACTGAAGATGTAGATATGGCTGGGGAGTCTGCGCTAAGAAATTTAGAATTCAGCAAAAAGAAAAATTAATATCGGCAGAAAGCCAAAGAGACATTGATTCAATGGTTGAATTGGTGATGTCTTTTATATAGCAGAAAAGAATAGTAGAGAAGAGAAACAGGTTACAGAAAAGAAAAGTAAAAAAAAAAACTCATACACTGGATTCCAGATAGAGTGTATGTGATTATCTTGTTAAATCGTCTCAGAACAATATATGACTTGCGATAGAGGGATAAAGATTTCTGTGCGGGGCTTAAAGTTATAGTGGCGTTCCTCCTCCCTACGTTCGACCGGGCTAATTCTCTCTTCAAGAATTTTCCCCCAGTCTGTCTTTTTCAGCATAACTATGCATTTATATAGATAAACGCGGCTGGTTAAACTGAACCTCGGCCCTACTACTTTGCACACGATTATCACAGGGTTCTGGCTGCTTCAACCAAAATCATGTGAATTCCAAAGTTCCTTCTAGCTTACTCAGCTCTATTTCAATTTTTAATCAATAAAAATTATTTTGACCATTTCCATTGTCTACTGATGACCCAGATTCAATGGGTACAACTTCTGCCCTAGATCAAATTTCCCCATCAGTAAACAAAATGCTCTGATCTAATTTTGCTATTCAAATCTTCTCCAATTTCACTAAAAAAAAATATACATGTGAGTGTGTGTTTCCCAGACTCTCTCTCTGTTACATTTCCTCCCCTACCCATTTGTCATTTACTAGTAAATGACACACGAGCTTTCATATCATCAAAATATAAGAAAACCCACTCCAACATGCTTCTTACTAGGGGGCTACTTAAATATACGTCTCTTCCAGCATGCAAAGGTAGTGTCCTCAGTTCTAAGAGGCTCATATGCCCATTTACATTTTCATTGTCCTTACGATACATATGTACATGCAATTTCCGGTTAAAGTTCACTGTTTTGGTGATCTTTTGCAATAGAACCTTTTCACATAGTTCAAGGGTTCTTTCCCTTTTTTTTTTTTTTTTTTTTTTTTGAAGTTCCTTACCAATTATTTCAGTCTCATTACTAAAAATAAAAAAAAATTGATTTATTTCATAAATCTGTTCCTCCTGATTTTGTCTCACCTTCACAACAGGCTTTGTCGAATCTTTTGTTGGTTCAGGTCCTTCCACGACAATAGCAGACTCTTCTTCAATATCAGTTAGGAGTCCCAATGCACTCGGGTCAAACCTACCTTGGTAAAGTGCACTAACTGGAATCACTCATGCACTCCCATGCCAGTTTATTCTGCCCGGTCAACAACACATTTACCTCTTCAACCACCACCCAACCAGCAAGTCCACAACTATCATTAGTATAATTCCCAGAATGGTTATTATATGTTATTATAGCAGCGAATTCAGCGTTTTATCTATCTAACTCCGACTTCAGCTGTCCAAGATCAATCTTATTGATTGGCTTTAACAACGCCAGCATCTTTTTTAGCGACATCTTAGGAATCTCTCTTACAATGGGTTCCCACAATCCCGTCCATCCACTGGTATTCGTTCCTACCAGCTCTAACAAAGCCTCATTCTCTTCAAACTTCTCTTCTGCTTGGTAGTAGGGAGGTAAAGAGATAGATGGACCATGAGCTCCACAACCAATGGGTAGCTCTACAAAAAACAAAGGGAGAATAACTCTTATCATAGTGGTGGGCTTCCCTTCACACACCTTAGATAATTCGATCTCTTCTTGTGTCGCCACCGTCCAAATTCTGTTAGAGACACTGGTTGCTTTAGGTAACATTACACTAGCCAACACCTCTACCTGACAATGATCTCTAATTCCCTTCTTATTTTTCTTAAATAAATCTAGTACACACAAATTGTGACTACCTGTCACGTAAATTGGACTTGCAGACCCACAAGCACCTAAGGCATCATTCTTGCATTTTTTTGCTTTTCCCTTTGTTAATAGCATAAACTCTGTCCTGGCTAAGTTTAAGGAAACAAATTCTGTCTCTACCTTGTACCTAACCACTGCTCCTATCTTCAGCCTTAGTTTTGGATAGGGAAAGGGAAGATTCATCACCTGATAAATTTCAAAAGTACTATCTCAGTCCAGTAATGGAACTGACACTAGCACTAGCAATTTATCATCTTCCAACAAGGTAGTACATCCCAAGGTGCTATAATACCTCCATAACTGCTGGGTCTACAGGTAATCTAAGATGATGGGGTAGTTTGGCTTGTATCTTCCCTTAATTGTTCTGGCTTATTATACTCGGAGACAGGTGTCCCAGTGACAGCATGTCTAATTGTGCTCTCACATGCTCTAACAACACTGTTAAGGAGTGACTTGTTTGACATACCTTACTCATTATAGCTAATTATTGAAAATACCTTTGCAAAAACCCCTCTAATTTCTGTAATTTGGTTGTTATAGTTGTGGTTACATTTATCACTTCTTTTCTAAAAAATCTGTAGGTGAGAAATCAGCCAATTAATACTCCCTCTATTCTTAGCCAATTCCAGCCTCGTAACATTGAGTATAGATATGCTCTCTCTAACCAACTGAGCCATTGCTTGTTGTCTCTGTTCTACCACCTTTAATTTCCTCTTAATTACCCTCACTTCACCTTCAGAGACTGCACCAAACAACACTCTTAATGCCTTTCCCACTATAGGTGATACTGCCCTCTTTTGCCTGGTTCATCACAACTTTCAAATAGTAACTCATATCCTTCCATTGTCTCTCAAGTATTAGGGATTCCTGAGCTAAGGGGTATAATATACGGTGGTATTCCGGAGTCTGTAAATATTCTCCAGTGACTTGTGTCCTGGTTGTATCTAGTTTGTCCACTTCGGTCTTTAACTGACCCAGTAACTTCTCATATGGCTGCAGGTCTATCACCAAAGTTATCAACCACTTTGATCTAGTTATAATCACTTTGCTAGTCTTCTTAAATACAGTATTCTCACTGTGTTCCCAGGTATTAGCTACCACAACTAGCATTGTCAGTACTATGAGCCTCCTCTCGTCCATGTCTGCAAGGAGATGGAGAGAATAATTCGTCTTACTCAATCATTCTCTTATTGTTTTTATCGGGTAGTTACATCTTAGAGCAATACCTCAAGCACTGACCCATACTACCACCAGCGCCGTGCATGCATGGGGCCCATCCACACAGTTCACCAGCACCAATGATAAATGCACAGTTAATCCCAGACCGTCACTCATTCACCTCAGCCACTGTACTGGTTTCACTTAATCTTTGGGCTCGGGCTGCACTGCCCCCCTTAATCACAGTTTTAGCACTAGGTGCTTTTTCAGCTCACAATTTACTCTGCAATTGAGCTAACAGAATTTCATCCTCTTCTCCCCATTCACTCAGTTCTTCTTCTTCCCTAAGGTTAGGCTCAATCCCTGCTTCCTCAGAATGTCCCGCTGGGGTCCGATTTACCTCCCTCAGCCTTCGAAGGGTAGTTGGGCTAGTTTCAATCTCCTCACTCCCTTTCACTCTCAGTCTCTAACTCTTCAGGTTCTACCAATGTAGATTTCCTCAGCCTTTTCTGTTTCGGCTCCTTTCCATTCTCCTGTTTCAGCTAGCTTTATATCATTCGGATGCACTTTCTTTACTTGTCCATTCAATTGGTCCCAGATCACAAAGGAAATCAGACATGTCTGCTCCATGAACCTATAGTATGGACTCCATCTCTGATCCAATTTACCTTCTCTCAGGTGTATTTTATAATACACTGGATCACCTATCTGGAAGGAAACTTCTCCATTTTTATTTACCCTATTGTTTCGCCTTTTCTGGGCTCTTTGAATCCTCCTCCTCACCTGCATAAAAATTTTATGCTGTTGTTCTAAAAGTATTTGGTGATGATCTTCTCCTAAATACTTCCTCCTAGGTCGTAACAGATTGTCTATAAGTAAGAGTACATCCCTGCCATATATCAAGTAATGAGGGGGGAATTTTGTTGTCTCATTCATGAAAATCTCACAGCTATTAGCAGCTTGGGTTACAAATAAATCCCAATTTTCCCTATTATCCTCTGTTAGTTTAGCTAACACATCAGCAAGGGTCTTATGAAATCTCTCTACCCTAGCGTTACTTTGGGGCTGATATGGAGAGGTGGTTATTTGCTGTATGTTTAATTCTCCCAATGTCTCTCTCATAATCTGATTCACATTCTCTGATCCATTATTAGTAACCAACTGTTCGGGGGCCCCATACCTAGGGATATTTCATTCAGTATTATATCTGACACCGTTCGTGCCTTCTTATCCGGTATGGCAAATTCCTCAGGCCAATTCGTCAGCCAGTCCACAAACTCACTATGTAAAGATTACCTCTATGTGTTTCTCCATAGGGCCCGGAAATATCCATGCTTACTTTTTGAAATGGATAATTCAGAACATCCATTTCTAATACTAGGGCAACCCTACTCCTTCGACTGTGTACTTGGCATGTTACACATTTTTTTTTTTACATGGTTCACAACATCATTAAACAACTTAGGCCAGTAGTAATTTCTCATTATTAATCCATATGTCTTATCAATTCCCAGGTGTCCTAACCTCCTATAGCACTGGTCTAGAATTTCAGCTCTCAACTTCTCAGGTATCACCATTTTTAAACTTACTTCCTCACCTCTTCCTGAAAGGTAATACAACACTCCATCGTGCACCATATATTTGGAGGTATGCCCTGGACCTGATAGTTGCTATCTTGCTATCCTCTTGGTTTTGCCTAATAATATCTCTCCAATGAGGATCGAAAACAATCTCCATTTCACTTGTTTCCTGATCTTCCCAACCAAGTCTCTACTTCAACGCCTGTGAATTGATCACATTAATTTGGAATGCTTTATCATCCACACCCAGCTCCAACCTGACAGATTCGGTCTCTAATTGCCTCGGAATCCTTGATAACAGATCAGAACAGGTGTTATCCTTCCCTGCCAAATATTCTATTCTGCAGTTATACCCACTGAGCTTCAATGCCCACTGTTGTATCTTCTTATTCATCTACTCTGCCTCTAACAAAAATTTGAGGGGTTTGTGGTCTATTTTAATGGTAAACACAGCCCTACTCAAATAATAATCTTATTTCTGCACAGCATACAGAATGGCAAATGCCTATTTTTCTATTACTGGCCATCTTTGCTGAGTCTCGAAGAGCCGATAAGACAGAAAATAGATTGGCACTTCCTCAGGCACACCCAGTACTGGTCCATCCTTATCGGGACATGGTTGTATAAGAACTGCCCCGATGCACTTATCGCTAGCATCAGTGTACAGCACCATGGGCTTACTCAGGTCTGGGTAGGCCAACAGAGGTACAGCTGTCAGCTGGTCCTTTAGAGCCTCGAATGCACGCTGACAATCCTTGGTCCGCTTAAACCTAGCATGCTTCTTAGTTAGAGCTATTAGAGGGCCTGCTAGCCAACTAAATGAACCTCTGGTAATATTTGATGGCACCAATAAATCCTCTAATCTCTCTTACGGTCTTCGGCACGGGCATGGCTCTTATAACCTCTACTTTGTCTAAATCCATTTTTATTCCTTCCTTGTTTATGATAAACCCAAAGTACTTTGTCTCTTCTTTCATAAACTGACACTTTGATAATTTTAACTTTAATCTATGTTCTCTTAACCTATCGAACACCTTCTGCAAATGTTCAAAATGTTCCTCCAATGATTTTGAAAACACCATGATGTCATCTAGATATACCATGGCAAATGCCTCAGTGCCATTCAATACGATGGATATTAACTGACTAAATACACCTGGGATGTTTGCTAACCCAAACGGCATAACTCTAAAATTTAAGAGACCCATATGGCAGGTAAAAGCGGTCTTTTCCTGATCATTTTTGCTAAATGCTACCTGCCAATATTCTGACCTCAAATCCAAGGTGGGAAAACATTTAGACTTTCCAAAATGAGCTAGAATATCATCAATCAAGGGAGGGGCACTGCCAGCAGGTTTTGTAATGGCATTTAATTGATAAAAATCCACAAAACCTATGTCCTCCAACAATCTTTTCAACAAACTCAGGGAGGTTTGGATCTTTCGATTATCCCATTCCATCATTTCATTTACTGCATCTTCTACTAATTTTCTTTTTGTGGATTGGGGTCCTATACAGTCTTAACTTAATAGGTGGGTGATTACCTGTATCTATCTTCATTTCAACTGTCTCTGTCTGTTCCAGTTCCTTATCTGTAATGGCTATTACCTCCTGATTACTGTTCAGCAACCTTCTCAATTTCCTCCTACAATTCAGGAGCTGTTATATCTTCATCCCTTATTTCATCACTACCTGTCTTATTCCCAGGCCTATTCTCATTCCATACTCTCACCTGTTCGACTTCTCTCACTGGGCATGCCTGTGCCAGCTCCTCCCTACTTTATTTTAATAGTTTTATTGGCAGTATTGGTTAACAGTAAGGGAACGGTCCCTGACCTCTTCACCAATGAATCACACATGGTTATTTCCCTTCACTATTATCATACCTATCAGTAGGGACCACTTGGTACAGGTCACTATTCAGCACTCCTTCTGTTATAATCTTGCCCTTCCCAGATACAGTAGTCCTAGGGGGTATCTTTATATCTGTCTAGGCCACCACTGGCAATTGTTCATAATTATCCTCTCCCAACAGTATCCCTACCCTGTCCAGTGTTAGGGTGGTGGGGTCGAAATGGATCTGTGCCTTATTCTGCCTAAGCCAGTCACTCCCCAAAATTAGCTCACCACACAAGTCAGGTGCCACATAAACCTTAAGTTTACCTCTGGAAACCTTTTGTTTTCCTCATCCCAATCTGTCTTAAAACCTCGGGGACTAACCAGTTTTCAGTCCCAATGTCCTAAAAACTTCTAACCAGTGACACTGAAGCTCCAGTATCGACAAGGGCCTTCACCTTCTTGTCTCCCAGCAACATATTACAGGTGAAGTCTGGCCCTTCCTTCAGCAAACGGTATACCTGTGCCTTTCTCCTTCCTGTATGTTCCTCCTTCCTCCTGCTTTCTCGACAACCAAGATGTGGGAGTCAGTGACAGGAGTTCACCTTTTTCTATGGGCTCCAATTTCTGCCTAGGGGCCCTCCTGGGAGGGGTAGAGCTCAGATGATTGTCTTTTCTCAGACCAGCAACCCATTTCTCCCTTCTATTGGAGTTAGGGTTGTTCCGTTCGGTGTGGTCCATCTTTCTCCTGTGAGGACAGGTTTGTCTCAGGTGACCCGCTCCTCCACAGTGCCAACACCTTCACTCCTTACAACTGGCCGAATAAACTGCATCCGCGTCCATGGGTATGTCCAAACATCCACATACTGGGTATGGCGCAAACTATGTCCAACAGAAAGCCTTTTAAAAAATAATTTTCAGCTATACCCATTTAGGAAAATACTATTACCAGCTATACGTTTCAAAGGAATAATGGGGCCAGCAGTGCATTTTTGAAAATAATATCACCACCTATACGTTTTGGAAAAATCCCCCAGTTATACGTTTTTGGAAAAATAATTCCCTCAAAATAATATCACCACCTATACGTTTTTTGGCAGTCCTCCCAACTATACGTTTTTGGAAAAATAATATCCCTATACGTTTTGGAAAAAATATCACCACCTATACGTTTTGGAAAAATAATATCACCACCTATACGTTTTTGGAAAAATAATATCACCAGCTATACGTTTTGGAAAAATAATATCCCACCTATACGTTTTTGGAAAAATAATATCAACTATACTTTTTGGAAAAATAATATCACCACCTATACGTTTTGGAAAAATAATATCACCACCTATATTTTTGGAAAAAAAAATCTCTCACCTATACGTTTTTGGAAAAATAATATCACCAGCTATATTTTTTGGAAAAATAATATCAATGGAAAAATAATATCACCACCTACACTTTTTGGAAAAATAATATCACCACCTATACGTTTTTGGAAAATAATATCACCACCTATACGTTTTTGGAAAAATAATATCACCACCTATACGTTTTGGAAAAATAATATCCACCTGTACAGGACTTAATATCACCACCTATACGTTTTTGGAAAAATAATATCCCACCTATACGCTTTTGGAAAAATAATATCACCACCTATACGTTTTTGAAAAAAAATATCACCACCTATACGTTTTGGAAAAATAATATCACCAGCCATACGCTTTTGGAAAAATAATATTACCAGTTATACTTTTTTTGAAAAATAATATTGCCACCTATACGTTTAAAAAAAAAAAAATATTACCAGCTATACGATTTTTAACAAAACTTTATTCAATGGAACTGTAATTGGGTCAAAACACCATGAAAATGTAAAAATGGATTTTAATACCAGAAACTCTTTGTAAAAATTATTACCATCAGTACATTTTGGAAACCAAATATTACCAGCAATGTGTTTTTGAAAGGAAAAACCTAAACAAAACTTAAAACACAAAGTCCAATAAACCAAACAGGAAAACAAGGATCACAAATACATATAAGATACTTCAATGGAACTGGAGAGCAATAAATGAAAAAAATTACCAGAAATAAATTTTTGAAAGAAAAAAAACCTGCAATACGTTTTTGAAAAATATATGCCAGCTATACGTTTTGGAAAAAAAACTATTACCAGCTATATATTTTGAGAAAAAAGATATTGACAAAATGGATTTCTAACAAAACAAAATATTATCAAAAATAAAAGTCTGGCATTAAATGAGCCTTTGAGGTTGATATGCCATAAAACAAAACAAACAAAAAAAAGTGACCACACCTGATGTTCACCATCTCTGTGGTTTTACCACTTTCATTTTCCTCCTTCTTTTTCTTCCCATCTCATTTCCCCCCTTTCCTTCTCATTCAGGGGCACCAATATATAGTCCCCAGTTTACCTTTCTGCCATCTTACTTGGCCTCATCCTGGAACTCACCACAAGTCGTGCAGTTCGACCCCAACCTTTCTCTCCTCTTTCAGTCACAGGCCTGATGTCCAATTTCCCAGCACACCAGTATATCCTTCGGTTACAGGCACCAGTCTAATCCTTCTCCTGCTGCAACTGCCTCAACCTCCAGTCCTCTTCCCTCTTCTTTGGGTCCCATATCTGGATCCGCTCCGGTCCTTCTTTTTCATCATCAACTTATGGGTGTGGTTCCACCCAAGGTCCCTTAGCATGCATAGATTATTCAACCAGTCCGCTGGTTTAATCCTGCTTCCAGGCTGACGTCCCCCTTTGTTTGATCCAGAAAACCCTGTCCTTCAGTCCATTCACCCTTTGACCTCCAGAAGATGGGTTGACATGAACTGAGCTGGGGAGTCTGTGCTAAGAAATTTAGAATGCAGCAAAAAAAAAAAAAAATATCTGCTGCAAAAGCTGGACAAACATCGATTCAATGGTTGAATTTCTTAATGTCAATTATATAGCAGAAAAATAATAGTAAAAAACTCACAGAAAAAAATCTAATAAAACTCATACACTGGATTCTAGACAGAGAGAAGTGTATGTCTCAGAATGATATATGACTCTTGCAATGGAGGGATAAAGATTTCTGTGTGGGGCTTAAAGTTATAGTGGCATTCCTCCTCCCAACACTTTGACCAATTCTCTTCTCTTCAAGAATTTTCTCCGTCTGCCTTTTTCAGCATAACTATGTTTATATAGATAAACCCGGCTGGTTATAACTGACCCTCGCCCTACTACTTTGCACATGATTATCACAGGGGTTCTGGCTGCTTCAACCAAAATCATGTGAATTCCAAAGTTCCTTCTAGCTTACTTAGCTCTATTTCAATTTTTAATCGATAAAAATTATTTTGACAATTTCCATTGTGTCCTGATGTCCAGATTCAATGGGTACAACTTCTGCCCTAGATCAAATTTCCCCATCAGTAAACAAAATGCTCTGATTTAATTTTGCTATTCAAATCTTCTCCAATTTCACTAAAAAAAAATATCTGTGTGTGTGTGTGTGTTCCCAGACTATCTCTGTCACATTTCCTCCCCTACCCATCTATCATTTACTAGTAAATGACACACAAACGTTCATATCAACAAAATATGAGAAAACCCAGTCCAGCATGCTTCTTACTAGGGGTCTACTTAAACATACGTCTCTTCCAGCATGCAAAGGTAGAGTCCTCAGTTCTTCTTAGGGCTCATTATGCCCATTTACATTTTCATTGTCCTCATGATACATATGTACATGCAACTTCTGGTTAAAGTTCACTGTTTTGTTGATCTTTTGCAATAGAACCTTTTCACATAGTTCACTAGTTCTTTTCCTTTTTTTTTTTTTTTTTTTTTTTTTTTTTTTTTTTTACCAATTATTTCAGTCTCATTACTAAAAATAAAAAAAAATTTGATCTGTTCCGATTTTGTCTCACCAATCACAACAGGCTTTGTCGAATCTTTTATTGGTTCAGGTCTTTCCACGACAATCATGGACTCTTCTTCAATATCAGCTAAGGATCCCAATGCACTCGGGTCAGACTTTCAAATCTTCTCCAATTTCACTAAAAAAAATTATACGTGTGTGTGTGTTTCTCAGATTCTCTCTCTGTCACAGTTTACTGACATACGAAGCAGCAATGTGCAACCCATAACACAAGATAAGAATTATCAAATATATGAATGTAAAAATATTTCCAGTAAATTATTTTTCTTCACATTAAAGTTTCATTAAAATATTAAAACTTTTAATAATTAAATAAAGGAAAATATATCTTATCAACGTTTTTTTTTCCACAACTAACCAAAAATTGAGCAAAACTAAAAGTCATAAGTGGCAACCCAGACACAAGAAATCAGCATCAAATGTGCCCTTCAGAATACAAGGGTCATTCAAAAACTTCTAAGCCTCACACCAAAAGAAAGATCTATAGCTGAATATTTTTCTTGTGGCAACATACTACCACTTATAAAAACAGAAAAACTAATTCAGATTTCTGTCTTAATTTCTGTGCAAAAAATGCATAACAATGTGAGAGGGGATTTCAAATCTAAAAAAAACCTCAAAACAGAAGGCAAACGAGGCCCAAGCAATCTTAAATTATCTGCAAAAAAAAGGTATAACACCCAAGGAAATCCATAAAGACATGGTATAGACACTTGCTGAGGACTCCCCTTCCTATGCAACTATGAAAAGTGAACTGAAAAATTCAAGCAGGGCAGGGCCAGCACAGAAAATGACCCTCAGTCAGGTTGTCCAAAAACTCAACCACTGATGAACAAGTTGATGCCATTCACCATATAGTTTTGAATGACAGGCGTCTTACTGTCCAGCAGATAGCTAAGTCCATAGGCATTAGTTTTGGTTTGGTCCATACTGTTTTAACTGAGATTTGGGGGATGATCAAGCTGAAAAGTGTTGCCATTTCCAAGACACAAAAATCAGCATGTTTATACACAAAAAAAAACATCCTTTTTAAAATATTGGGGTCGCTGAATTGTTGTAAGCTTTCCATTTATGATTAGTAAATATAGTTTTTAATTAATAATAATATTACCTAACCACTACAAATTAATACAGAATTTTAAGATTTAAAACATTATAAATTATTATTAAAAGTTTTAAAAAATTAAAACAATTCTTGTAAAAATTCATTATTCATTGAAAAAACATTTTTTCTTGACAGTAGTGTCCATATTCATAAAAACAATTAAGTTTTTCTAATTCATGATATCTTAGTTTTATTGCATTATTTATTTTATGATTCAGAGCAGATTTTCTGTAACTAGGGGTCCTGTTTGACAAAATAATTTGGTTTAAATTTTCCAAGGACATATCCTTCTAATTAACATTAAGTGCTACAAAAATGAATTTAATGAAATTTTATAAAATTAAATAATGATGAGGTGATGCATAACAAATGTAAAAAAATATTTTTACCAAGATTTTCTAAAAAAGAAACATTTCCAAACTAATTTAATTCATTTGTAAATTATTCATTAAAAGTTGAAAGTTTCATTAAAATCCAACAATTATCTAATTTTTGCAAAAATCAATGTATTTTTCACTGCAAAAAGATATTCAAATTTCCTATACTCATTTATGGTCCCCGTATTGACACAAGAAAATAAAAATTTTAAAGGTTTTATTAGGATAAAATCCTTTGGTCATTCTTCTTAATAAATTTTTTTTATTAAGTTTGTGGCATTTTTTCATCATGTCTGATCATTTTTTTAGTGAATCTTTGGAATTACCTATTTTAGAGGTGCTGTCAGGTAAGAAATTTTTCATTAAACAGGTGTTCATTATACTTGGATTCATAAGTCTTACTGTTCAGTTAAGTTTAATCTTAAGTGTTACTGTTAGGATTTTTAAAAAAAAGAAAAAAGATGTTTTAAAAGTCTTGGAGAAAAAAGTTGCTTTTTTTTTAGGTAGGAATTGAATTTGCATTTCTCAATAATCTTAATCCCAGTTAAGTGACAAATCTGTTTATAGAAATAATGAATTTCAGCATAAGTTTTGTCTTTTTAAGGCTGATTTTGTTACATTTTGTTTTAACTGAGCAATTGTTAAAATTTTTATTTTTTTTTTTATTTACTGCTTTTTATTACATACCTCCATGGATTTGCAAAACAAGGCATTTTAAATAATTTAAATGTTCTCTTTAAAATTGTGATTTTATTTGAAAGATAATAGCTAATGACAAACAAGTATGCATCACAAACCAGTATAGACCAGAGACTTTTCCTCTGTGAAGACAAAAAATATACAGTATATTTTATTAATATTAGGTATCAGCAACTCCCACAAAATATAATTTTTGAGTTTTCTTGAATTCTTTTCTTAAGATTTCTGACTATATTTTCTAGGTGTTCAGTCAATTTCTTCTTTTTTTTAATCTAACACCTTCAGGGATTTAGCTTTATAAAAATGTAAAAATTAGCTACTTCTATAAATCTCTAGTTTATTCATAAAAAAATCACTAGTTTATTCATAAAAAAAGAAAGATTATTTTACATCCTTAAATAAATTTGGTTGGTTGATTTTGTTCAGTAGCATATCAACCTCTATGGGTTATTTAATGTGGAAATCTAAATATTTGGAATGCAATTGTATGCCTTCAACCACAGATAAAATGTATTGTCGGTAATTCTATTATAAATAGTTATTGTTGGTAATTTTTTAATATAAAAATGTATTTTTATACTTTCATAGTGTTTTGACCCCAGTTTGGGGTTTCACTGTTTGCCCATAGCTGGGACCCTAACAGGTGTTACCAACCTGGGTCAGTGGACCTGGGAACAACAGTAATTAAGAGATGGCTCCACACTCATCAAAACCTCCAATCTCCCAATCAGAGACCTTACTGCCGGATGTACTGTAGTGAGATGCAAATTAGTATAATTTGCATATGAGCAGGTAGCTCATATGATAAACGGACACCAACTAGAACAGAGGTTAAACGCTTACTTAGCAATATACATTTGACACAACAATGGGCGTCATTAAGCTGATAGGATACTCTTTGGTCCTTGAAGACCCAGAATATGTAGATACGTGGATTCATTGCTTTGTTGCTAATGCAAGATGTAAAAGTTGAAAGACAACAAAAACAGAGGAGGGGGAAAAATGAAATCACTGACTTGTTTATGGCTACCGCTGGTTGTGAAAGCGATTATGAAGGTTGCTACAATGGTTTACCCTCGAGAACTAGAAGAAATGACTTTTCAAGAAATAAGTCAGGTTATTAAGGGAAACATGAGGCCAAAGAAAAGACTGGTGATTGCAGAAAGGACCAAGTTTATGGCAATGAAGCAAGAAGTGGATGAACCGATAGTAAAATATTTACACCATTGTTAAGAAGTGCGAGTAAATACTGTGAATTCGAAAAACTAGGAACAGGGAGAGCAGACAACGGAAGAAGAATTAATCCAAATAAGATTAATTGAAGGTATGCATAATTCAGCACATAGATATAAGTTAATGGAACAGTTACAACTTACAAACATGCCTTTGAATATGTCTATAGAATTTATACAACAGCAGGAATTAATACATACCTACAACCAAAATAAAAATAAATCCTACGAAGAAATAATGGTTGAAACATATACAGTACAAACAAAAAGAAAAAATTATGCGTACTGTGGAAAAAAATTCATGAAATGAAAAAAGAAAAATGCCCAAATGTGTTCAAAGTGTTTAAAAAAATCACTTCAAAGAAGTATGTAAAAACGAAAAATGTGGAAGAGTAGAGGATGAAAATAGACAGATTTTTAATGTAAAAAGGATAATATACAAAATACTGGATCAAAGAACGGAGATACAAAATAAAAGTGAAAATCAATGACTGTATTGTCGGAAATGCAAATCAACACAGGTAGTGAGGTCACGATAGTACCCAGAAATTTGTGGGAAAAAATGGAAAACCATTTTAAAAAAACTAACGATACAATTACGTCAGTTTGATGGCTCGATTATATCAATTATGGGTTAATTTGAAGGTTCAATAGAACTAAAAGAAAAATATGAAATAGTACCCATTATAGTTACAAATTGCCAAAAAAGCGCATGGACTACTGGGGAATGACGTGTTAAAAAAATAAATTCAATGAAGTTGATTAATGAAATAGAAATAGAAAAAAAACAGGAAAATTAAAAAATTATGAAGCTAGCCTGAAATTAAAAGAAAATGTTCCCCCTCCTACTGGGCGAAAAAATACCAGTGCATTTATTACCGTTGGTAATAGCTAAATTGCAAAAAAGCTAATAAAGGAAGACTTATTAGAACCTGCCCCTCCAGGAGGAAGTAAATGGGCATCACCCATTGTGGTATTGAAAAAAAAGACGGTGACCTGAGAATTTGTGGAGATTATAAAATAGGGTGAACCATAAAAGTTTGTGCTGACTCGTACCCTATTCCGAATGTGAAGTAGCTTTACAAAACTTGCTGGAATGAAAGTATTTTCGAAGATAGACCTAAAATCAGCTTACCACCAAATGCCGATAAATGAAAATTTTAAAGAAGTGACGACCATAAACACCTATAGGCCTGTTAAGGTGGAAAAGAATGCCGTATGGCATAAAAAACAACAAGTGCAATTTTTCAAAAAGCTATTGAAAAAAGTAATAGGAAATGTTGAAAATACCATCTGTTATCAAGACGATATATGTATTGGAGATTTAAATGAAGATGATTTAAAAGAAAAACTGAAAATATGCTGAACCGCTAAGAGACGCTGGTATGACAATAAATACAAAAAAGTGTGTAACCAACAGTAATGAAATATCATTTTGGGTTACTCAATATCAAAGGAAGGATCTCCAGATAAAGTACTAATAGAGAAAATTCTAAAAGTTGCTACAATCGAAAAAATAAAAAAGAGTTGGAGTCTTTCTTAGGTTTGGTAAATTTTTATAGAAAATATGTACCAAAATATAATGAGTTGACAGAACCATTTGCTAAGTTAAGAAAAAAAAAATTGGAATTCATTTGGTTTAGAACACTAACAGAAAGCCTTTGAAAACTTAAAACAGATTATGGCAAAAAAGCCAATAGTATAAATTTTTGACCCTAAGAAGGACATAACTCTAACTACTGATCTAGTGAGCAGTCCATATCTGGTATTTTGTCACAAGATGGGCATCCCATAATGTACTTATCGAGGAGATTAACAACAACTGAACACAATTATTCGAATATAGAAAGGGAGGCACTAGCCATAGTGTGGACAACGGATAGAAACAAGACAGTTTTTGATGGGAAAAAATTTTGTTGAAAAGTGATCACAGACCACTGGAATTTATTTTCAACCCAAGAAAAGAGATGCGAAGGTTACAACGTCAGAATATTATGTTGGGCGATTAGACTGATGGCGTTAAACTTGACATTGAATATGTTAAAGGGAATACGATACCACACTTTGATGCCTTATCTAGATTGAGGTTTTATAGAGAGGAGAAGGACAAAAAAGCGACGAGGAATTTGAAGACACATTCTTGCACCTTGTAGAAACCGATGTAATATCTGTAGATAAAATGGCTACTGAAACTACAAATGACCAGTGTTAAAGAATAATGTCGAGGATAAAACAGAATTGCTGGGGAAATTGTTCAATGGCTGAAAGACCATTCAAAGAAATTAGACATAAAATGACTATAAAAATGGGATAATATGTAATGGAGACTTGGTAGTTCCCCAGAAACACAGAGGAGACAGGTTATAAAAAAGTGTACACGATGACGTACATTGTGGAGTGGCAGCTACAAAAGAAGATTAAAATTGGAAGGCGTGGTGGCCAGGGTACTCAAGAGACTTCGATGAAAAGATGCAAAAAATGCACAGAACTCAGGAATTTTAAGCAAAAGAAAATACATGTATGGAGCAGAGTACACATGGACCATGCCTATGTCTATGGGATAGGACTATTATTAATATTAGTAGGCGATATTCAGGTTGGCCTGGAAGTGGTGAGAGTACCTGATAAAAAAAAGTACCACCCGTAAAACAAATATTAAGAGTAATATTTTCAAGGAATGGGACACTGAGAACATTGGTGACTGATAACACAATTAGAATTTGTGGATGCTGATTTGCATGAATGTCTAAGAAAAATAGGATGCAGACCTTACAAGACCCTCCTACCACCCCTCAAAGTAATGGGACAGCGGAAAGGATGGTCCAGACGGTAAAGAAGGGCATAAAAGCATGCTTGCAACAGGAGGAGGAAATCGGTTGCTTTTCTACCAAGACTATTATTAAGTTACAGAACAATTCCGCATGCAGGCAGGCCGGAAAGTCCATCTGCCTTAATGGGCAGGTAATTAAGGTCCCCTTTGACTATAATGTATTAAAATCAAAAGATGTGGTACAAAAAGAAATAGGAATATGCAACCCGAGTCAACCCGAATTTATTATGCAGAAAGGACATAATACTGCAATATTAAATAAAGAAAATGGGAACAGTGTTCTAGCTCATGCTGACCAAATAAGATCCCAAGGAGAAGAATCGGATGAAAATGCCTTCAGAGATGCCCATTATTGACGTAACAGAAGAGTTAATGCAGAATGAAACTGCGGAGGAAGAAGAGGGGATGAGTTAGAAGAGGAAGAAGTAGAATGGGACAAGTTAGAAGAGAAGACCAGAGTATGCAAGAGGAACAGTTCGATTATAGGAAGAGCATTGATAGATCTAGATCTCCAAGGGAAAGGAGAGAGATAAAGAAAAGATGTTCAGGAGGGTTGAAGAAGAAGCACAAGAAATACTTAAAACATAAGGCCCTCTGTTATAGGGAGATGTAGTGAGATGCAAATTAGTATAAATTTGCATATGAGCAGGTAGCTCATGATAAACGGACACCAACTAGAACAGAGGTCGAACGCTTACTTAGCAATATACACGACACAACATGTACCTTTAATAAATATTTTAAAAGTAAAAACAAACTCACTTCTGCCTTTTTTTTTTTAATTTTTGTCTAATAGAATTTGATAGACACCAACAAAAGAGAAAGTAAAAGACTAAAACTCTCTTAAAAATCCAATATCTGTTACAAGCCTTTGTTTCAAAGAAAAACAGTACATTTAATGATTAATTAGATTTTGTAAAAATATTACTTTTTGCAAAAAAATAGCAAAAATTGCATTTTCCCACAACCAGATATGTCCTCACGTAACAATACATTCGAAGGTTTACAATTGTAATTCTTACAACTCTGCTCATACTTTCAAAAATGTGTGCCATAAAAGATGGAAAGAAGCTCATTGATTACAAAAGTTTTGGAAATATTTTCAGGCCAATTACAACCAAGTGATTTCTTTTATTGTATTTCTAATATTTGTATTATAAGGACATAAAAAATTTTAAGCAAATATGTTAGTAGATTACTTTCTATCATTTTTGGTGGCCTTAAAAAGGGTTCCTAGATTTTGTTGGTTTTTAGCTTTTTTTTTTTTTTCAAGGGACGTAATTCAGAATTTTATTTTTTGATCATCGAGAAAACAAAAAAAAATTAAACGGTTGTAAAATGAAAAAATAAGTAAAAATTTTTTTAAAAATGTGTTCACTCATAAATGGCATTAAACTTTACATTTTTTATTCTTCAAACACGTCTTTATTTCATATCAAGTTTATCAGCAACGACCAATATCTGAAAGAATTTTAAAAATCGAGCTTTAAAATAAAAATAGATGTCAATTTTTCACAAACAAATATAGATCAGAGAGTTTTTCTCTGTGGCGACAAAAATATACATATATTTTTATTAATATTAGGTATCAGCAATTCTCCACAAAATATTATTTTTGAGTTTTCTTAAATTCTTTTCTTAAGATTTTAGACTATATTTTCTCGGTGTTCATTTAATATTCTTTTTTTTTCATATAACACCTTCATGGATTTAGCTTTATAAAAATGTAAAAATTAGCAACATCTATAATTCATTAGTCCAGATTTGTTAAGTAAAGGGAGGGGTTAACTGACCTGAAAAAATACTTCCACAAATATTTATAAAACAGAAGTATCAATATAGAGTTCATTCATAAGTGAATGAATGCTTAAAATGTCAATGAAACCCCATTTCTGATTTTTAGTAAATTTTTAAAAACAAGAGGCATCATTTTTTTTTTTTTCTTCCATGTGTTGTTGAAAGTGTGCATGATTTTGGAGGTACCTATTTATCTACTAGCTTGATGCTTCCTTTTCAAAAATTTTGTAAAACTTTTTTAACACCAAAATAAGGGGAAAAAAAAAGTTTTAAAAGTTTTATATTATGCGTAATATAAAAATCTATTTCATAATAGATTATATAATGTCACAAACACTTCCAAAACCATTATAGATATACTAAGATCTTCAAACATTAATAGCAATAATATTTCTGAAGCATGCATTTATAAAATAAATTGCCAAAACTGTTCATCCCAATATATTGGAGAAACAAGTAGAAGTTTAAAAAAACGCATTTATGAGCACAAAAGAGACCTCACAAAAAACAACTTAGCTAATGCACTAGTAATACATAGAAATAAATTCAACTATAATTTTGATTTTAAAAATGCTACACTCATAAAAAAAGAAAATAACTTCACTCAGAAGGAAAATTCTAGAGAGTGCCGCCATAGAAGAGTACCCAAATGTTAATCTACGTCCAGGTTTTTTCCCCATTTTACCTTTCTTAACAAAATTACTGCTCTCACAAACAAATATACACAACAGATTCATAAAATCAAAAGAAAATAATTGAATACATCAACACATACAATGACAATATTCTCCACATGTGACATATACTGACTTTATTTTCAGTTAACAATATGAAAATAGCGTTTCTCTACATTCCAGTTGCTAGTAACATTCTGTTTTTGTTTTTATTAGTTACCTTGTTAAATTATATTCATTTCGTATTTTGCTTTGATAAAGTCCATATTGCACAAAACGCATCAGCAATCACTAGTTTTCCTATTGTCATTTTTATTCATAAATATATATTTTATTAATACTTTCTTCTCAGTAGCAAAAGAAAATGTTCCAACCAAAAATTCAGCAAGTTATGGTTTAACTGAATGCAAAGAAGCAGTAAGAACATGCCATGCAATAGCAGAGCTAAACCTTATAAAATTATTAAAGACTTCAAATGAAATGTATACATTTCATTTGAATAAACTTGTATACAAAAACTAAAATGGTACAGGATATGATCTGGAAAATGTCAGGGGAAAATGGCTAGAGCATAGTCAAACACCTTATTTGAAATAATATAAAGATAACTGTGATGAAAGGCATGACTTAGCTCAGAATTCAAAACTAGTGCGAACATGTCTTGCCTGCAAAGTAATGACAAAAAGAAATATGGCCGCTATTGAAGACACAATTTTTAAAACGATATCTATCCTGAAAATGAGGCGATATTTGCACACGCAAATTTTTTATATATTTTGAATAACATAAAAAGCGGGGTGCTAGCAGCACCAAGTGTTGCAGGGAGCCATTCGGCAGACATTTCAGTGTAATAGTTGGACGTACAGATTGATAGACAGATAAAGAGGAAGTCGAAGTAGGCGCGGCTGAGTTGGTGTCTGTTTCACAACTGTCCAGTGTAACAGCTGAGAAAGTGAGTCATGCAATCCATTTCCTTGAGGTGACCGAAGAAGAAAAAAATAAACCCCCTCATCATCATCATTTTTTTTTCTTCTACAATAACTAAGAAAAAAGACATAGGTCAACTGGTGGAAAAATTCTCTGAAAATTCTTTATCAAAAAAAAAAATTCAAATCATCAAGCAGAAGGAAGAAAGGAAAATAGCTTTAACTTAGCTGCAGAATAAAACTTGTGATGTAGCCATCAGCACTGATGAGGTGCATTATCAAATTTTAAAATAATTATCAGAACCATCTTTAAACTACTTACTAAAAATTTATGATGTGAGTCAATAACAACACCCCTAAAATATGGAAGCAAGCCATTCTCAATGCCAAACCAACTATAAACAAAACATTCAACAAATTATAGACCTGTTATTCTCACCAGTTGTGTATGTAAAAGCTTTGAAATGATCATTGACAATAGATTGATATGTTATTTGGAGACAAAACATCTGATTACAGAATATCGGTCAACTTTCAGAAGTCATATTGACCACTTAATTCATTTGGAAACCTTAATACAAGATAGCATTTGTCAAAAAAAGAACATCTAGTAGCAATTTTCTTGAGAAGGCCTATAACACTACCTGGAAGTATGACATAAAGAGAAATTCACAAGATCTTGGACTAAAACTGGCTTTCATTTCTAATTTTATAGATTATAGTCCTTTCCAAGTACAAAGGTAACAGGCCAGTGGCCTTGACTGAGTCATAATAATGCATGAAATGTCATTCAGTGACTTGAGGTTTTGAGTTGAAAGAGTTAAAATGCTAAGTGAAATAAAGTATGGAAGATTTGTTGACAAGATTTGGAATCTGATGGAAGAAGGTTCTATATAGAAATAACCAGAAACTACAAAATGCTTATGAAGAAGACATTGGCAGGATTTGAACCCAAAATAAACCTAATAATATTTAGTAAATTTAGTATGATGGAATTTTCCCTACCCCACTTCACAACCCAAAGGATGTTGTGACAAGATTAATGTATTTACAAACATTTCTGCAAAATCCTACCAAGTCTGGGAACTTTATTTAATTGACTATCCTCTCAAATCACATACAGGGCCCAGAAACTAGTTGAAGGTACTTTTGGATGAACCATAGGCTTTCTTAACAGTGTCTTTGTAGGAAGAAAACATCCATCAATATCATACCGCCACTCCACCTGGACAAATGTCTATATAAGTTAGAGCTCACAGTCACTTGGGCAGTTTGCACCACAGTTTTTCGTTGCATCCAGAGGGAAGTCTGTGTCTGTCTCTACCTCTACATGCTGAAAGAATCTCCAACACATAGAAAATAAATATCTACCCTTGCTATTAACTACTCTCATTGCCTCAAGAATCTTTGTAGAAATCAACCAGAGTTATTGTAATCTTTGGCACCCTATGATATTGAACTGTTTATAGTTTTTTTTTCTACAACAGCATTTATTCTTTTTATCTATAATTTTCCAGCCTTTTGAGAAAGCTGCCAAATCAAGAAAACCATGGTCCACTAGAATGAACAAAGGGATTCTTCAACAATCCTATCCTAGTGAGCACACAACATTAGATTACTAGATGACTGTTATCCACTAACCAGCAACTGGTGAAAATAGTGAACAGACAAAAATACCCATGCCCGCAAAACATTACACTAAAATAGAAAACACGTTACCATTTATTTTTCACCTATGTCAGGATATCTGCTTTATTTCTCTCAGACAACACAAAACTCACACAGACCTTCTGCAAATGCACTCTTCAATTTTTGTTCAATAAGATCAGAGTCCTGAATTCATTCATCTCAAGATAAAGCTCCAAAGCATCTCTTTCAAGAAACAATGGAATCAAGCTGGCTAAATCAGTATTTTTTCCCAACTTGGCAAATAATCTCACCTTTTTTAGCCACGTTGCTATCACTAGCAAATGGTTTCACCATATCAGTTCCCAGTGAAAATTTACTTTCTACCTCATTAACTGGTGGCTAAAATAGTTTGTGGTTTTTGTTCATTTTTGAGAGAATCAATTTTCACTGTCTTTATTGTCAGTTCTTTTCACTTTGGCAACAATAAATCTCCTCTTCTTATTCTCTTCTCTATCTCTTGTGCTCTTACCATTCATCCACCACAGAAAATCCATACTCAACTATGTGATGATCATAGGATCTAAAACAATTTCCCCATTGGTAATATGATTTTTATATTCTTTTCAATGGTCAGAAACTTGCATGATACCAACAAAATCTCATATTTGCACGAATATAACCTTAAATATTTGCCTTATGAGCAGTCATCTTTTTTCCTCTGGATTTCTTTACATTCAATTCATGTTCAATCACTAGTCTTTTCTCATGGACAAGTCATTTTTTTTATTTGCTTTTACTTTCAGTTATACAACCACCATTTGTAATGTAGAAAATAATGAACAGTACTACACAACAAGATGCTAGCCCAAATCTGCAAAGCCCATATAAATGTTGAGTTGTGCACTACTGTCTCAAGCATAAAATGTTTTGTCTCAACAAAAAGAGAAGACATCCTCCTTACCAGACAGAGCCAAGAGCATCAATGTGATATCTGAATTCTTACAAATTCTCCATCCTAATGGTTACCTATCTCACAATTTAGTCTTGAAATTTAGTGCTCCCATCATGTTTCTTTGAAACATGGACCCTCCCCAGCTCTACAGCAGACCAGGCCAATAGTCAAACAGATGACACTTTATGACTTGGTAGCCACCATCTTGACAGGCGTGTTTGTAATGGAGAATATTTTCATCCTAACAATCCCAATTTAACTCTCAGATTTCCCCTTTGAAATCAAGAGTCCAGTTTACCATTCAAATGTTCTCCATAAATACAATAAATAAAGCACAAAGACATATACTGAGATGTGTTGGTCTTCATCTTCAATCACCAGTCTTTTCTCATGGACAACTTCCAAGGTTGCAAAGCCAAACCACTTAACTTCATCTTGGCCAAAGATGGTATGGCAAATCAAAGCAAAATAAAGTAAAAAGCAAGCTGTTATGTATCATGTCAATGTTGTGCAATGCTGAACAGTTGTGAGTAACAGGGAATAAGACTAAATGTAAAGTACCCTTATTTGTAGCAATCTATGGTGTAACTAATTCTGACTGCTCGTAGCAACAGGCATTATGGTTTATTGAAATGTGATTGCTTAATTACAAGGGAATTAACTTTGTATTTATTAATGTATCATATCTTCCATATCAAGAGAATTACAATGTTCATTATTGACAGATCAAATATTTAGATAGTTACTGTATGAACAAACACATTCCTGCCAGGGTTTTCTTTGCTGTCTTCTCAACAGAATCTGACAGATTTGGTTCTTCATACTTGAATCAAATATGAGTGCTGATCTTTGGTTGTCATTTTCTCTATGACCTTAAGTCAACCTGGTCCCAGATATAGATTTGCTCACATTGCTAAATACCACCTTGTCACTTCACCAACTACAATCTGGATACTGGCATAAGGCAGAATTGTCTCTTGATCCCTGGCCGATGAGATCCTCCCAATGCCGAAGTTGGGTCTGCTGGATCACAAGTACATTGTGTATCACAATTTGCTACTAAAAGTAACAAATTTGCGCCATGTAAATTTTAATGGGTCTACTAATGTCATCTCAGGTTTTCTCAGATGTCAAAATCAAGGAAGAAATGTCACAACACCGGATTCGATGATAAAAAAAAATCTGAAGTTTTAGTTTTCTTCAGCAAGACAATTATAATAATTCGGGAAGTTTGACAACACTTTAATTTTTTCTTTCTTGTGGATTTGAAAAGAAACTCATGCCAAAAAATCTGTTAAAATTTTTTTGTTTGATCTTTCTCCAAGCATTTGTTTTTTATTTGATACTGTAAAAAATTATTACCAGCAATAAATTTTTGAAGAAAAAAACTATTACAAGCAATAAATTTTTGAAGAAAAAAAACTATTACCAGCAATACATTTTTGAAAAAAAAATATTCCCAATAATATGTTTTTGAAAAAAAAAAAAAAAATCTCTACAATACATTTTTGAAAAAAAATATTACCTGCTATATATTTTTTGAGGAAAAAATATTACCTGCTATATATTTTTTGAGGAAAAAATATTACCAGCAATACATTTCTGAATGAAAAATATTACCAGAAATAAATTTTTGAAGGGAAAAAAAATATTAGCAGAAATAGATTTTTGACAAAATATTAGCAGCAATAAAAATAAAATTTTTAATAAGCCATTGAGGTTGATATGCTGTAAAACAAAACAGACCAGACACTCCATATTGGTACATCTCTTGATGTCCATTTCTTCTATGTTTGTCCTGATGCAGTTGTGATAATGGTTGATCTTATTTACATTGTTCAGACTATCATCCTCATCTTTGTTGCCATATTTATCACAACGTTTTGGCTGTTGTACACTCCGGCCTTCTTCAGGTGGTTGGAATGCCGAACCGAACCCTTTATTTTGCTCACTGGCGTAGACTGTTCTAGTTCCACGTGCCATGTCTAAATGGATGTCAGTTATCAGTTATCTCCTGTTAATTCCCCTATCCAAGTTCTTCACTGCCTTAACCAGGCATTGAAATCACACTCTTTGAGTCCTGTCACTGGATCTAACTAATGCCTTTATCCACCGTGCCATGTGTCCTTGAGGACATCTGTGTATGAATTTCTGGGACTTATAAACCTAATGTCTTCAGCAACCATTTTTTACCAGTGCTCATATTTTTGCTGTTATCATTGTATGTTTTTTACCAGAGCTCATATTGCAATTTTTGTTGTTATTATTGTTTTTCTCTGACACTCCTTATTACTGGTTCCCATATTGTATTCATTTCTATGCTTGGTCAGCTCAGGAGATTTTTGTGGCCTAGCATATGTGCTGATTCCTTAAGTTTACAAATTTTCCAATGATGTTCTTTGACTATGATTTCAACCTGATCCCACAAAGGGTGGTGATTTCCCTTTTCTCTCCATATGTGGTCAGCCACGTTTGATTTTTCCACTTCCCCTCATGTTACAGCTTTTTGGTGTTCTTGAAGCCTTACTTTAAGGGGGCGGTCTGTTTCCCCTTTATATTTCTTTCCACAGTTGCACGAGATGGTGTACACACAGTCTTTAGCCGACTTATCATGCCCATCCTGAAACAATTCAATGGGACACACGGTTGTTGTTAATCTGGGCCTCAACTCATCCAGCATAGTTATATTTTGCTTCTCTTTCTAAAAAAGATTTCTAAAATAATTACATTCATTTGTGAATAAGTCCCGAAAGTTTCATTAAAACAGACAATTATTTGATTTTTGCAAGAATTTCCAAAACAATGTGTTTTCTACTGTGAGACACTAAAATTTCCTATACTTCTACAACGGATGGATGCCATCACATGCCTTGGACACTGCACTTGCTTGTCACTTGATATAGGTGGTTGCTATGGGGCTCCTTGAGGCAGTGTAAAGGTTAGCAAGCTTGTCTCGCTAGAACAATTATGACTGAGTAGTGAGTTCAATCTTCACTGGGTGCCCCATGCTTTCAGCCTTGTACCACATCTAAGCTACATCTGAAAAATCACTATAAGTGGTTGCTATTGTTAGCTAACCACAGATGGGAATGTGTTCTACAAGTTGTCTACACAGAGAAAACATGCTTCAGCAAGTAATGACTTCAGGAAGGTCAGGGACTTTACTTCCCCACTTCCATCAAAGAGCACCAGTCTGGGTCCATAATTGGATAGATGGTCACTCACCCATGGCACAGAAACCAAGGCTTCATTGATAAAGATGTCATCTATATAAGCTGATGTGACATCTTTGACACATTCTGGAACATGACTAAGTCGATGATAGCCCTCATAATGACAGGTGCTATATTTAAGCCAAATCTTAATCATATAAGGCCACAATGCCTTGTCAACGTGTATCTGTAAATAAGCCTTCCTCAAATCTAACAGGGACACATTTATCCATGCCATGTCATTCCCTCAGTGCCAGAAGTGAATGCTTCCATAAAATCATTCAATTCCTTATAATCAAACATTGGCAAAACCTTCTGTTAGTTCTCCTGAACCACCACCATCAGTGGAATCACGAACCCGGATGGATAGAGCTCACTTTCAGGATATGGCAGCAGCCATTCATTGTCTAGCCACAGCTGCAGTACTTTTTCATACTCGTCCTGGATAGCATCAGGCACAATGTACTCAAGCACTGTTTATCAATTTTTTGGGTGTGACCACTGGCAGTAAGGCAGTCCAAACCTTCTGATGGTTGAATTGCACACTAAAATCATGTTCGTTGATGTAAATGGCAGCACACTAGGGTATATCTTCCTTGAGGAACTACACTTCCCCTGATTTAATTATGCACATTCCCCCAAGCTTCCAGATCGCATCAACTCCCAGAAGCAGATGTTCCATCCACAACCAGGACTTCAAAATTCACAGGTCAAGCTTGACCAACATCCAATTTTGACTGTGCCATGCCACTTTAGTGATTTCCCATCAACTGTCAACACCTTCAACACCAGGATTGTCAAAGGCAGCATATACATCTGCAAGCAGCCAGAATCTACAAGGGCTACACACTTCTGTTCATTTATAAGCACTTTGATAACAAGTAGTGTATTGTTCTTTACTTTATCGGGGAGGAGCCTGACATTGACATCTTCCTCCTGAACACTTTCCCTGGCACTCAGATGAGATGTGTCCAACCTTGTTGCACCAAAAACAATGCACTTCACGACATGATTCAAGCACCAGGTTATCTGTCACCTCCAGGCATCCTTGCTTACAGTCCTTAGCAAAGTGGTTCAAACCAGAGCACCAGAAACAAAGCATGCCAACCTTGCACATGCCAGAAGGAGGCATCTCAACATGTGTTCATTGAATAGATGCAGTGATTGACTCTTCAGGTTTTTGGTCATCTGTCATAATGGCACTTGCTCTAAGGTCATAGTCTGTATTCTGGACAATGTTCTAAGAAGCCATCTGATGATACGAATACACACACCATCCACTAATCAGGTAACTATACACCAACCAGCCTAGCTGTAACTCTGCCAAAAAATTCATCAACAGTTTCCCCAGGATGAAGTTGTGTGGTCAAAAGAAATTAGCAACTTTGTTGTGAGACACAATTTCAGATTGGGCGTTTCTCCCCTCTACACTGGTTTCTTGGTATTTATCATTGTTATCTGCCTTGTATCCACTTCGTTCATTCATTCCACCATAACTGCATGTATCATATGATGTACCCTAACAGAATTTGCTCTTTTCTTCAAGATGGTCTCGTTTGATGGAACAAGGCACTCACCTTCTCTCAAATTGAAATCTTACATGCCATACCCATATGAACTCTCTCTTTTCGAGACACAGGCAAGTCTTGTTCACCACTTCCGCCCCTTGAATCAGGTTCTGGTTCACTATGTCTGCTATGAATTGCCTCGCCATGAACAGGTCAAACACATTGAAAGAGTGTACATGGTCACAAGGGCTTGCTTTATCTGTTGTGTCTGACCTCTGCTACTTAGTTGCCAGTATACAATAGTAATGGCAGAACATGCTCAATCCTCTTAATGCTGCACAGTTCTCATACCAACTCAATGTTCTCAACCCATTATTACATAATTGGTAAATTGATGACAACACCACTAAATTCCAGGGATCAATCAGGCATCAAGTCTTCTTCGAAGTCTTCTTCGCCATCTCATGAAAAAATTAAGAGTGGCCAAAATAGTTTGTAAAAATGGTAATTTCCTTCGGGCTTGTAATCAGTTTCCTAAATCAACTACTCCTCTGACACTGAGCACAACACATGTCTCCTGATCACTCCCTGTCTGTTACCTCGTTATCCACAATTTATATCTTCATTGACAGCCAGAATTTACATATATAAAAAGAGACTATCATGAAAGTCTATCTGACTCATAGATCTGACTGTTTTAAATGTGTGACCTGCATAGCGAACACATTTTCCTGTTAGGATAGTTTGCATGCTAGACACATCCAAATCTGTTTTTGTCCTGGAGGTAAACCATTTTCAGTTCTCTAACGTTACATTGACTGTTGCAAAAGATGCATGCAACCCCAGACTTCCTTGTGCTCTACGGTAGTTCACTACATAAAACTTTGTTGTTTTTTTTATCGAAAAGGCGAAATGCAGAGAAGATTGGACTCTTTTCGGCATCTCATCCCATGTACGCATGTAACTACTATACTTTATTCATTCGACCTACTTGTTCGATTAGGGATAAATCTTCAGATGCGTTGGAATTATTTCCCTTTCACGAATCATTCTTCTTCCGTTTTGATTTTTTTGTGCGAATCACTTTTTTTATTTGGTTGCTCAGTTTTTTAGTCCTTGTAAGTTTTATCTTTTTATATTATGACTCTATATTGTACATATTTATTTTAACTACTTAATATATGTTATGCATAAAAACAAAATACTCTCCTAAGCAAGTCAAGCTACTCATTTAAAAGAAAACTATTTGACTAAATTTCCAGAGTTAATTTTCAAGTTGTTTAATGTTAATAATTTGTTACTCGTCTAATTTAAAAAAAACAACAACCTTGCAGTATTATTATTTTGGGCAATAAAATGAAATTGTAGCAGTAACGAGAAATCTTTTAGTGACCATGATCAAACCTGCTTTTCACCAGTTAAGTTTGCAGTTACACTTTACTTTAGTTATTGAATTGTCTGTGCGTCAAGAAAATGCCGAGGAAAATATTTTCCAAAATATTCTAGCTGTTTAATTTTATTTTTCTTCCCGTCTTTGTCATAATTTTATTTAAAAACTTAGTTTTACTTAAACTTTTAAGTCTTATGATACATAGCCAAAAAGAGTACATTTTCCACATTTTTCGTTTAGGTACTTCCAAAAATTCGATTTAAAAAAAATGAGCATACATGTTTTTTTCCAAAACGAAAGCAAAAATCACTACTCTTTCTTGTTTTAAAATATTTGACAAAAAATTGCATAATAAAAAAATACTCGATAATTTTATTGTCAAAAAATTCAAGGAGGAAAGACTTTTAATAACTTTTTTAAAAGTTTTACTTTAAACCTTCGAAATTTTGGTTAAAAAATTTTCATTTTTACGTAAAAATTGAGCATCTTTTTGCGGTGAAAAACAGATTTGTAAATTTTTACAAAAATTAGGTAATTATTATTTTCACGCTACCTCTTGTTTTTAAGAATTTACCAAAAATCAAGAAATTATCAGATTTAAATGAAATTTTCAGCACTTATTATTTTGAATTAATGAATGGCTTGTATAGTGAGTAAATAGGTTTTTCATCTCCTACACATTAATAATGCCATCAATTTTTTCCCCCGAAATGAATGCAAAAGAACGCTACCCACATCAGAAAATTATCCGATTTAAATAAAATTTCCAGCACTTATTCATTAATGAATGACTTATATACTGAATAAGTTATTTTAATAGAAAACATTGTAGAAATATTTTTTGGTTGGGAGTAACTGATGCTCCCTAGACATTGCGAATACTTTTTTTTTAGTTTCATTGGACCGGGGTGATAACATATTTTTTAGTTTTAAAGAAAAATCCTTGAAGATATTTTAATTTTATGAAAAGATTTTTGGAATATTAAATCAGAATATCTTACAAAGATAATTAAATTATTCAATAAAACTCAAAAAGTAATTTTTTGTTGAGACTAGGTGCTTGCATAATTTAATAAAATATTTTCTTTTAGATTTGACAGAAAAAATTTACAGTGAATATTTTTTTCTTAAATTTACTTGTAATTTTTCAGTATGATTTTAAAATTCTGTTGTTTGCTGATGACAAAGATCTTTTATTAAAGATGTGTTTGAAGAACTGAAAACGTAAAGTTTAAAAATTCATATTTGCATTAGAAATATTTTTATGAGAATTTTCTTTTTGCAACTGTTAAATTATTTTTTGTTTGGAAGATCCAATAGGAAATAATTCAACAATTCTGAATGACCTTAATATTGGTCATAGATGGTTAAAAATAATTATGTATGTCTGGAAGTGTCTAGAATATTTTGACATTGGAAGCTGAAAGAAAGCAAAATAAAGGCAATCAAACAGTATTGTTATACTCTGCTTTTAATTAGAACCTGTCAGTTGGATGTGAACACGATAAAAGCAAAAATAAAAAAAAATCACTCTCTGCACATGGACTCCAAGCATCACAAGTGGCTCATGAAACAAATCTTTCTGCATAAAAAACAAAAACGTCAGAACCAATCACAAACATTGCTGCTAAAGCAAAAAAAAAATGACATGTATCCACTCTGCATGCTTCAAGAGTCCACTAGGCGACCCTCAAGGCATTTTGCAGTGATCTCTTGGTCAATCAACCTGATATAAGCTTCAACATAACCAACTATCCCACCTCCTTTGCCCAGAGTGCTGCCTCACTCACCTGCAAGAGACATTCTACCTTGTTCCAATGTATACATTAGTAATACAGATAATTTTATTTTAACATCTTGTCTCCTTTTCTTTTTGCCTCATCAGCAATACATCATTGTTTTTCGTTTGTTACTCTTGCAAAAACTGGTATCAGTATGCAGCGGGAGAGCAAGCAAAATGAAATTACACTGGCCTCACCCACACAATTCTCAACCTCAAGCAACAGTAAACACAATCCTGAATCTCAAAACCTACCCAAAATACACAGGTAAAAATTGGACAAAAGCAATCATTGTAGTTAGACCCGCAAGAAATGTTGGCCACCCTAAAATCTGCCACTATTAAAACCACAGACATAGCCCACAACCCCGTAGACTACAAACTACTAATGTGGCAGCAATCATTGATGCAATAAGAAAGATCAGAAAATTCGAACCAATGATATCAACCACTTTATTACAGATCTGAACAAAGCATACTTGATCTGAATTAGACCAGGACTCACCAACTACCCATCTACTGGAGGATGAATTTGTCAATCACCAAGTAGCTCTTTAACAAAGGCATATTCCAACAGATGGTAGACTAGCAACAGAACACCTTCATCTAAGAGCAGTTAAAGGCCTACCTTACGGCTACTCAAGGCAGCCAAATAACAAATTTTCAACACCTCAGCTAAGCATGGTATCTCCAATGATGAGATGGTGAGAAATTGACAGGCTGACTCAAAATAGTTCAAGCTGCCACCATCCATACAAAGCAAAGTTCAGATAACAGGAAAGCAGAAATAATTGCTGACACTGTTTTTTCTCTAATAGATGCTATGCTCATGAGCAAGAAGATCAAAGCCTGGACACTCACGATTTGCACTACTTGGTAAGCAGTCTAGCAAGTGATGTACAACATTACCTTGACTGGGTTATTAAAACTGACACCATAACCGCCCTTGATTCCACCATAATGCATGCATGTAAAATGCAGTGTCTGGACAAACCAAACTGTTCCAGTTTACACTGAGCAAGTGCTGGTCAGTATAAGGCAGCAACCATTTCAGATAAACCGGTAACTCTGCAGCATGAATTCACATGGCCCAACATCAACCAACCAGATTCATACCCAGACCCACCAACTAAAATTGTGGCCCTGCTATCTGAAGGAATTATGTGAAGTGCTTAAGCACAGATCACAACTGCAGATACAAGAAGCAGGAAATGAAACACCCCGTATCATTTTCCTGAATCCTTTCACTGAACTGGATATTCAGTAGGGAATGTATGAGATGTGATGTCTTGTCCCCTGGTCCACAATTTTTTCAATCATCATTACTTATTCAACTTCCAGTGGTCACCTAAGAAACAATCCCTATTCATCAAGGTCAACCTCGCCATTGATAATTTCAACATCACTAGTATTGACATGCTGGAATCTAGATGCATTACCTGAATTTAAATGATTTCTCATTTACCCAAAGAAGAAAAGGAGGTATATGGTCTAATCAAAAATCTGTGTTAGTGGAATTGAAGGTAGCATTTCCATCTTTGGTAAATTAATCTATGGTATTACTGTTGATGATCATCACTCACCTGTATTCAAAGATGGATATACTGGTCACATCTTCAATCATACCAATCTCAATTGATCAGAATATTCACTGACATCATATTTGGTAAACAATCAAAAAGCAACAGTTGAATTCAGGCACATACTCCCATCTGGTGGCACAACACACTTAGCTCCATTAGTTCCAATCGCCAACCTGAATACACTTTCCAACCCTGCATGGTGTCAGTAATGAAGCCCAACCTACAGTAAAATTTTCGCCTGATAACCAGACATTAAAACTGCTTGTAAGTTACAATAATATCCTTGGTACTGCAGATGATAAAAAGGGCATATTGATTAAACCAGTTCACATAACAATGTTTAATCCCACAGTCAAAAGCAGCATCCATTTGCCCAAACACTAGATGACATCAACACTGAAATTACACGTATGACCACAGAAGGAAGAACAGCAAAATCTCTGTTGTCAAGAGGATGCTCAATGAAGTGTTGGTAGATCTTGATCTATATCCAATGCCAACAATCTACTCCATATTCAACAAAATTGGTGAAGGTAAAAAATACTTTACATCTCTAAATCGCTGCAATGGTTATTGGTAGATCATCATTTATGAATATAACTGATGTGATGGAATAACCTGTCACCCCCATGAGTGACTGCACTATAGTTAGTAACTACCTATAAGTATCTGTAAGTCAACAGACTACAGAGAATAGCTGGAATCTGTTGAGTATGACTCAGACTTATGTAAGAACTATCAACCTTCCAATAGTATCACTCACTACTAGATTGACTTGCGACAACCTTAACTGCATAACTGTTACCTTTATTCTTATTGTACTGGTTTTTACAATAAACCTTTACTTATTTTATCTGCCGTGTTTTTCAAGTATATATTCCTATTAGCATGGAATATAACAATAACTATCATAAAACAGTGTTCATTTGCTACCAATACACTTGTCAAGTGTTTGGTCTAACATCTACCATCCATATCTTTTCCTGATGCATAGCCAATGTCCTGGCCACTTTCACCTACAATGTTCAGCCTCATCTTTTTTTTTTTTTTTTTTTTTTTTAAATCAATTCAGCCCATGCAAGGTGATAATGCTACTAAGATGCAACAAGCTACTGGGAGTGAAAGAGAATGAAAAAGAAAAAGCTTTAGAAGGAATTGGAAATCCAATCCTAAACAGGAAACAAAGGATAAACCTCTATTCCTGTTCAAAAGACTGAGGAAGATTGTGAACTCTTCACATTCAATAATATCAAAAAATGGACAAAAAAGATAATAGCAGTCACTTCACATACTTTCAGCCCAACAGAACAGAACTGGTTTACCACTGATTGTGAAGCATTCACTATAAAATGGACTATATCTAAATTTGATTGCTTCCTCTGCAGCCAGTCACTGATATATCTGGGCCAACACGAATTTAACAATGTTAAATTATAACAACAAAATGAAGAAATCTCTTGCTATAAGTTTAATCTTTTAAAGGTGAATCAAATGTCCAGGCTGACATACTCACTCAAATATATGGTCACAAAAAGGACAAACTACAAGCTGATCCTGCTAGCAAAACATATAAACTACAAGGCTAAATATCTACATTCTATCTTGGTGCCTTAGCAAAATCAAAGGTGCATACTTACTCCCATGACACACATACCACAGAACAACCAGTGTCATAGACAACTGACATGTTCTTCACTTACCATGTCATTTTCAGTCATCCCTATTAAGATAATTATTGATCATTTCAACATCACCACTGAACAGGAATGCAATGATATGCTATCAAGAATCATCAGTGAGGCACAACTTTAAATAAGTGTAAAAAAAAAATATATCTTGTTTGATTTTTGATGTCTGAATTAAACATTTGAGTAACATCTACTTGTTCTCTCTTTTTGTAGTTAAATTAATAGAGAATAAAAACTCACAGTAGTTGATACTAATAAATTACACCAGTTCATTTATTGTGAATAAGTTTACTTTCATCTTTTACAGTTGGAAGATGAAAATAGAATGGGCTCCTTCTGTATATCGTTGTCTCCATGGTGTGTTTTGTGTCTACAAACCTTCAAGTATGAGTATGAAAAGCATGGTAGAAGCCATCCAGTATAATCTTGCCAAAGGTGGGTAAAATATTTTTGTTGCAAAATTTGTATTTATTTTGGTTTTTGTTCTTAACATTTTCTACATTTATCTGGATACTATCATCAAACTTGAATAGACTTATAATTTTGCTACCTATAATACAGGCACAAACATGACTCCACCTCTCACCTGTTGTCTTCTAAGTCATGTTGATTTACTATTTTTATGAAAGACCGAATCTCAAGTCCAGCTGTTCATCAAATGTAGATATATATTCATCACTAAAAATTGTTGAGAAATTAGTTTTTGTGTACTTCTTCAAACACATTTGGTTAATTACATCTCTTTAGCCAGTGTTCTTAATATTCTAAATCTTTTTTTGTTTACATTTGCAGTACGATCTTCTTCAAATGCTTTCTTGCTGATCAATCCATTTGTTTATTTCTTTTTTAATTTTTCTCAAATCGCTTTTTATAACATTTTCAATCCAGTTTTTTTTTCTATTTCTTAGCATACAAATGTTTTAAATTTCTTTTTTGTTTGTTCTCAGAGTCTTGTTTTAACGTTTTTGCAATTTCCAATACTGTGATCCCATTATTCAATAATTTTATAATATCATGTTTCTCTTTTAAGGTTATTTCTTATAATCCATGGTAATCTTTATATATCTGAAATTAAAAAAATGAATATATATGTTATATATATATGTTATATTTATTTTTAATATGATGGCCAACTCAAATTGCATAATAAAATCTCATATCAAATGAATATTTCTATCAAAGCATGTTATGGAATATGACAGTATTTTTAAAATTTTATTAACATCAGTTGGTTAATAGCAATTTTATTGTGAAAACATTGACTTACATAATAAAATCTGACATAGTGTATTAATGTAAATCAAAATATCTCCAAAAAGTATCTTCAATATGAAAGCAAAATTATTTTGAGATGTTGCCTTCAAGATTTGCTTCATATAGACAGGGATAATTTGATTATAAAATGTTTCCTCTTAACATGTTTTTGCATTGGCTTTTGAGGTACATTGATTAGACAAATGATACTAAGGATGGCATTTCTCTTTGTAATAACTTTTTTTAATATTCATTGAATGTTTTTAACTTCTCATCTTATTGTCTTTTTCTTAGTGTTTCATCCTTCCAAAATCTCCTATGTTGTCAAGCTTTAAAATTTTACTTGATTGTTTCCCCTTCTGTGTATATGATTTCTTCTCTAGGAAATTTTTGTAATACTTCCTTATTGATGCACAAGGAATCTGTGTTTTGAGGGGTCAATATTATACATCATCAACTATTGAGTTGAACTATCCACTGGTGTGGGATCTTATAACATTAGCTGTGGGAGTGGCTAATTCACCATCTCCTACAAACTTTTGTTGATTTGCTTTTGCATGTTTTGTACCAGTCATTTCTGTTTGACTGATCCTTAAACTCACAAAGTATCTGACAGAAATCAATCTTTTTTTTCAATTTCAGATTAATTAGGATCATGAATTAACATGATTTGGGATTATTTGGTGAATAAAAAATTTATTTAAGCCCCTATGGCAGAGTATATTTCCTACATATATGAACTACTATATTCTCAATTATCTGATACAAAGTCCCCTTCTACAGTTATGTATTTGATATATTTCATAGTTTCATTGATTTAATTTCTTTTTAATAAATTTGAATAAATTTAAATATAAATCAACACTATTTATAAATTAAATAATAAATTCAAATACTGAAAGGTGTAACCAACATTTTATGTAAATAGACCATAGTGATAAATATATATATATATATATATATATATATATATAGAGAGAGAGAGAGAGACTATGAAATGAATATATACATGCATTCTAACGTATTTCCTGCTCGTACCAGTGGTTGGTAGTAAAAATTAGAGTTATAAAAGCTGATTTTCAAGGCAAGTATGCTCTGTTTACTTAGAAAACTGTCACAACACAATCTTATGCTCAACAAAACCAGGTAAATATCTTTGTCTCTCTCTCTCTCGCTCGCACAAGGTTTCTATCATTTCTGCTATCATTTCTTATCTGGATTCCCACAAAGCATGTGGACCTGATGGTATCCCTACAATAGTACTGTACCAATGACAACTCTGCAAACTCCGTAGATGCCCGCAAATCATCTGTTAGTGTTCATGAAAGTTCTGCCAGCAAAAACAAGGAGACTCCACCTTCTGAGTCTAAAGGAACCAATATGCCCTGTGGAATTAATATTGAAGGTGAAGATCCCATTGAATCTGTGCAAAAATCTTCCAGAATACAAAAAATTCTCAATAAATACAGAGACTTTGTAACTGGTGGAGGACTAATAACATCCCCACTTCATAATATTTCTTGAAAATGTGTAAATTGTGACCACCTCTAGATTAGTTGTACCCCAGCAGATACTTTACTGTATCCTAAGGACACAAAGTTACATCCCCTTCCTGTTAAGAAACCACCATATTCATTTGAATGTAACATGTGTATTTGTCTGCTATTGAAACCTATACAAATGGTTATTAAGTCTTGTTATCTCCTTCTACTACATCTTCCTCTCACAACACAGGACCTTTCATACAAACAATATGACTTTCGCTTCTCTAGGTGAACTGCTGATATAATGACAATTATTGCTGAAAGAGTCTATCAAGAATGATGTTGCTTTTGAACATCTCAAAAGCATTCAACAGGGCTTGGCATACTGGTATTCTTCACAAGTTTAAAGCTTATGGTATTTCTGGACAAATTTTTGAACTGATTCAGTTTTATCAACTTGCAAAATGAAAGCTATCCTGAACAGCCACTCTTCTAAATTTTATTCTATTAATGCAGTTATCTCCCAGGGTTCTATCCTTGTACCTGCTTTATTCATAATTTTCATCATTGATCTTTCTTATAGTATCAGTTTTCAACTCTGTATCTATGCTGATGATACAACTATTTACTCCCGTCTCAATAATATATCTGATCGGTTTGATAAGGTCAAATTGGCAGCTGGCGTCAAAAATGACCTACAATCGGCTGTTAGCTGGGACAAAGAATGGCTTGTTAATTTTAGCAACTCCAAAATTAAATCTCTGTCTAGTAATCATCTGAGAGACCCCTTTCTACCTTCTATCAGCTTGGCTGATACTAACCACCAGGAGAGTGACTTGTTGCACCTCCTTGAACTAACATTCTCTGCTGACATGAAGTGGAAAAATTATATTGAATCAATTTCTATGTCTGCTGCTAAGAAAGTTGGTTCACTGTTTCATGCTAGACAATATTTCTTTCAAGAATCTATCTTACACATAAGTCTACCATTCCTCCTTGCTTTGAATATTGTTGCCATATATGGTCTGGTGCTCCCACCATATACTTAGAGATTCTTAATAAAATCCAAAGAATCTGCAATGTTATTGGTTCTGACCTCGCATCTTGTCTTTGGTCACTTTCCCATAGACATAATGTAGCTTTCCTGTGCTTTTTCTATAAATACTTTCATTGTAATTAGTCTAATGAACTTCCCATTATGGTACCTAGACTTTATGAATTTAAGTGCAGTACTAGATTGGCAACAAGGTCTCATCAATTTACACTTCAACTGGCTAGAAGCAACCATAAGCTTTAACAGTTTCTTCTCTAGCACTGCTTGCTTATAAACTCTCTTTCGGCTTCATGCTTTCCAAACAACTTTAATCTTCAAAAATTTAAATGCAATATCGATCATTATCTACTGTCTTGATTACTCTTCTTTTATTGTTCTCACACCTTAATGTTTCTTTTTCTCTTTCATACTCAATAACTCTTTCTGTCTGAGTAGCTTTACTCCTATGCTTTGTGTGAAATGATATACACACACATACATCCATCTAAAAATTTTAGAAAGTGAAAATTGTATAGATACACATACACACCTGCACATAAACTAGTAGAATAGCCAGTGTTGCCAAGACTAAAATATAGTGGATATAAATGGCCTATAAATGTATATTCAGTATGACAAAACATTATTGGACACCTTACTCTGGTGAGGAATGAAGTGTTTTCCCACTATCTTCAAAGCAGTCTAGTGTAGCTATGTTATTTACATGAGTAAATTATAAAATACTATTCATATTTAATGTCTTTCAAGTCCTGCATAAAATTGTCCATCAGGAAAAGCAGCATTCCTCAAGATGATACCCAGCACCTGTAAATTTTTGCACTTGGAAGGTTATGATGGACATGATATAGCTCCAATCTGGACCAATTTTAATGCTTATTTGGCAACCAAATTTAAATAAGTACATTTTTGTAAAGAGGGAATGTTCAAATTCTGCTGTAGGACTGAAAGAAGTACTGTTGCTTCTCAATCAAGACTTTGGGTAAATGTATTTGATGGCAAAAATGTCTTTGTTAATACCTACAAAATTATATAAGATTATGTGATATTGTTTGCTTTCATTTCAGATTTGAATGTCTTGCCTTGTTATACGCATGAAAGGAAACAAACAAAAATCATCCCAAGCACAAACACAACTGCTGCAGATATTGTACCTGTTGGACTAACTGACCTCTCTGATCACAGACTTGGTAAGCTTTTTCTGCAAGTGAATCATTCTTCATCATTTTGAAGATTATTTTGACAATGTAAGTTTTGGTAGACATAGCTGGACATTGTATCTTCTAATTAACCTCAGTATGTATCACATTCACTGCTTTCCATTTCCTCTTTTTGAATTACATTTTTCCATCAAACATATCCTGAGATATAGCTGTGTTTATTATTATGAAAGGTTAGTTCACCAATATGTAAATGTACACTTGTATATTTCTGTTTCTGATCACATTACCAAATTATTCATGTGCCAGATTTGTCCTTAAAATTGTATTTGCACTTAAAATTGTATTTGCACTCAATGTGAAAGTTGGTGTTTGACATGACACAAAATATTTTTCAAAATTATTACTAATTTTTGAGGAGACAAGTGTAAAAATTAAGTTTAAGTTCAAAATTAGAATGTTAAAATTTTATTCCAGTGTTCAGTGAAAGATTTAACGTTGTCAAAAACTTCTGTACCCTTATGAAAAACAAATGTGTAAATGTCATTTAATAAAATGTTTTTGAATTGAAACATTTAGTTCATTCTCAATAAATCAAAGAAAAATAAATCAGAATTATGAATAATATAAAAATAATCATTTTATAAAAGTAAAATGGAGATTAAATACAATAATATATTTAGGTTGTGGCCAGTGATGAAAATCAATTCCTTTTATTTCTCATATGGTTGTGCAAAAAAACAAAATCACCATAAAAAAAGACATTTCTTCATTTTAATCAACAGTAGTAAGATAAATGTTTCATTCATGAATCTTGTACCAGAACTTTCTTTCAATGGGTATGGTCTAAAATTTGCCGTTATTTTTATTACATTCGATATTGAAATCTTGACTAAAGTTTGTTTGTCACTGTAAAATTAATTAGCTCTTCTGTATTTTATACAACAGACTTAATTATTTTAAAAAGAAAGTAAACAACACAATTTTGTACTTTTGAAGTGACTGGCATTTACTTAAAACATTGTGTTTGCTTATTTATGTGGAAAAGACTATATTTCCATTTAGGTAAAGTAATACTGTGTCTCTCTTTATTTTTTCTTATTTCAAATTTACCTTTGAAATTTTATTAAAACAGGGTAATGTTTACACTTGTCCTCCTCACAAGAAGTTAATGTTAATTCTATACTTGTTTTTCTTTTTTTGTTGGTTTAATTTGAAATAGTTTATGTCTGGATTTTCAAAATTTAAATTAATTAAAAAATATTTAAAAGCTCAAGGAGAAAACAGATCAAAAAGCAGTTTCTCAGAACTATTGACAAAGATGTTGTCAAAAAATATCAAACATGTAACTGAAGTAGAGACATTAGACAAGCAGACTGAAAGATAGCAACAACAGGGTTCTACACATGTTGCCTCAACATTAGATATTCTTCCACCAATGTCTTCCAGTGAAGAAACAACCAATGACAGTTTTGAGCCAAGGAGACACTCTTCTCTAGATATGCCATGGAACTTATTAAGAGTGATGTATCTTCCAACCTTGGGGCATGGCTTGCTAATACCTTTTTATTAGACATACAAGATATGGGCTTTCTTCATCCAAGCCTTAGCTTAAAGGACATAATCATTGATAAATCGAAAATAGGCAAGGAAAAGGCTAGAGTAAAAAGTAATCAGCTATCAGAAGCGTGAAAATATAATCTTCTTTGGTGTTAATTGCAGATAAAGGACACTTTGTAATACAAAGATTACAGAGGAAAATGGCAAAAAAGAATTAAGAAAATCAAAGGACAAGAGTGCCACTTCATTTTCACCAGAGATGAACACATGGAAAGTAGATATCTCACACACAGAGTTATCCCTAACATTGGTGCAACTGAGGTTGTTCTAGCAGTGGATGTTGCTGCCGTTTTAGAAGAATTCAACAATTCATTAAGGCAGTTCTTGTGGGCAATACCAGTACAGACAGTGGTTGTGAAGCAGGGCTTGTTATAGCTCTGGAGAAAAAAACTTAAAAAACTTGTGAGGAACAAGAAGACTTACCTCCCGCAAAGTGAATTTACTTGTCGTGTCAGGTCCTGTTGAAAGATCACGAGCAGATGTGCAGGGGAAAAAAATTAATAATAAAAAAAGACTAAGAATTCAAACCAGCTTGAATTTATAAAACCAGAAGTCTTGGGCTAACAAGAAGTAAGTCTTGTATGCAAATTGTAGTTGCCCCCGATGTAAGCATAGAGAGTCTGGGAGGAAGATGACAGAGTGAATTATTGGTGTGACAGTGTACTAATGAGACTGAGATAAGAAGAGGTCACTAGTGACAGCTCAGTAGACCGGAGGACTGAACGAAAGCAAGCACTTTAATCCATTTCAGTCATCACAAACAACGGGCAAACTGAATTACCCACGAAAATGTTACACACCATTGTCTGTTCACTTCATCAAAATGAACTTCCACTTTTTTTACGTACATTAATGCTTTTACTGGTTCTCTAGGGCAACTTTGTGGAAATGATTACCAAGATTTGTCCCAGGAAGAATTTAACTCTATCAATGACCCTCTAACTTATATCTTACTGCAGGAGCAATGGAAGATTTAAGACTGCTTTTAGAACATGCAGCAGGAATTTCTCAAGGGAAAGTGAACTCTAGATTAGCTGCCTGGAAAATAGGGACTCTAAATCAAGCAAGATAGCTAAATTTATGATAGCTAGTTTGTTTATGGACCAGAGATGCCTATCCATCAGAACTCTATGATAAATTGTACAGCCTTAAAAAATTTATAATTGAAATATATGCAGTTGAAATTAAAATAATTTCAAACCAACTGTATATATTTCAATTAATAATTGATGAATTCCATAACCAACAACTGTATATCTTCAACATGATCAGAATAAATCAAGTCGACTGAAATACAGAATGTTGCATCAAAAAATTTAAAGCACAAAAATATAATTTTTTGTTTCAGAAGTAGTGAACCACTAGAGAAGAAAATTTAAAAAAAAAAAGATTACATTAAACTCTGAAGCGACAAACTGGTCAAATTTCATTAAGCCCTCATAAAAAGAAGTTTGTGAACCTGTACTTGCAGAAGATTTTCAAATAATGAAATAAGAGGTTTTAATGAATGGAACATTGGATTTGCTAAATTTGCCTGCACATTAGCAAGTTTTGGAAGAAGCAAATTAATTACTGAAGCTTCACAAATTGTATATGGAAAACAAGCACATTATTACTAAATGATTGTGTCATCAAATAAAACCTTCATTTACTTCAAAGGGAAATTATACTGAACAATTTAGCTATATTATGATGTAATACCGTGCAGTAGTTTCAATTAACAATTTAAATTTTAAAACATTTTAAAATTCAATTGGTGCCCAGTAGTATTATGGTGTTATATCCACTTTTATCTTTTGTTTTCATTATAGCCCAACAAATTGATCACCTTTTTTGTAATCATTTACAATTTTTAGTTTTTACTTATCAAATACAGTAAAAAATGTCATATTTTGCTTGTGGTGGTTCATAATTCGAATTCTGGTTTGAATATATTTTCCATTTAATGTATCTAATAAAAAAATATCAACTTGGATTTATTCTTGAAATACTAAAATTTTGTAATCAGTTTGTAAGCAATATCCTACAGAAATTAGGTATTTCTGTACATTTTTTCAGACTATCTTTAAACCTAAATACTCAAAAATTGGTAAAAGCTATGAATATAATTTTTGGTGTCATTACTTATCACATCAAACCCCAGCTTTTACACCGAGTGCAATATTGTTTTTCTAAAAGTGAAAAATCAACCTGTCCTAATGTGACATAGCATCCAGTTGATCTGATCAAAGAATGTAATTCTGCTTGCACTAAGTAACATCACATTGTATTCATTAAAGTATTTAATATACAATATCTATTAAAAACCTTAGCAATTGGGCTGCATTGTATAATCATAATATCAGTGGAAAGAATAAAATCTGTTTTTTTCTGGGGCAGTATTCTTTTTATATAATTTTATCATGTATGCCCTAAAATCCCATTTAACTTTATAGAAAATGTAACTTGTACCAAAAGTAATAATTGTACTTATAATTTGAAGGTATGAATTTATTTTCCTAGTTTGGGTATTATTTTTCCACTGCTTTGATGTTAATTTATTTAAAGTTTTTTTTCAGATGTCAATCCTTCTATCTAAGGAAGAATCTGTCATGAGAATACCTACTTTATTATGGGTGGGATAGTTGTATCTTTGCCAAGAATTGGATAATGATTTTAAATTCATCTTGATAATCTTTTCTTTGTTTTCTAGTTCTGGGTTCACGTTACATCCAGTCGGATTTTAACATAAACTTTTTATGTGGTCTTAGTCGGCAGTCGTCTGGTGTACAAGGTTAGTTAACTTTTCAGCTTCCATTGTTTGTAATTCCTTCAGAATTGAAACCTATTCTTTCTTTGATCTTCTGGCAGTGGATTCCAAGTTAAAATTAGTAGGAACTCTTGATAATTAAATTACTGTATAAAAGAATATAGTCATTCAAACATAAAATGTAATTTCATTGCTGTAGCCAGTATATATTTAGTCTTGATTAGGTGAATTTATTTAAAAGATCTTGTGCTCAAAGCAATATATATATATATATATATATATTTTCTGTTAATATGTTATTTTTATAGATACAAATATTTAAGTTAATGCTCTGTTTATAATAAACAATATTAACTACATTTACCAGCATGAATGTCTGAGAAATGTCATAGAAAATATGTGTCTTCCGACAGGAATCAAACCTGTATCCTACACGGAACCATCATATAGCCTGACATGCTATACCATTTAGCTACAGAGGAAGCGTTTGGTTAGCAAAGTCAAATTACTGTTTTTAAACAACAAATTTTCCATGATTTATTATAAACAGAGCATTTACTTAAATATTTGCATCTATAAAATTAATGTATAAACAGAAAACATATTAAAGTAATTGTCAGACTTAGTCCATAATTATATATATATATATATATATATATATATATATATATATATATATATATATATATATATATATATATATATATATATATGTGTGTGTGTGTGTGGGTATAAACAAAGTTTCCACATAACTTTATATGTATTTTTATTAAAAGTTGTGTGGGAACTTTGCTTCCAACACATACACATACACACACACACACACACACACAAAATTCTGAAAAGTTTTTGGCACAGCCCACTTCCCAAAATCAGTTATTTCAATGACTAAACATCAGAATTGTATTTTTCATTTCACCCCAAACAAGGCAATAAAGCTACTAAGATGCAAGGGGTTACTAAGTGTGAAAGAATATGAGAAAAAGAAAAATGTTATTAAGGAGAGAGAACAATAAAAGAAAAGCAATTAAGAAGGCAAAAGGTAATGATTGACATTGCATTAAAATTTTTAAAAATGAAAGTTGACTGGAAAGCAAGAGGCCAAAATGTGTTCCACAAGCAAGACGTGCAAGAAAAATTAATTAGCATAGAATTTACAGTTATTTCATTTGTAAAATGATGTAAAAACCTCTGTCAATCTAGTACTTAAATTTTTAAAGTTCAGGTACACAAGAGTAAAGCTCATTAGAACAATTACCATGAAAATATTTATAGAAAAGGCAGAGAAGCTACGTTACAATGATGGGAAAGTGACTGAAGCCAAGATGTCAGGTGAGGATTGATAACATTGCAGAATTTTTCTGATTTTAGAAAGAATATTGGAATGAGAACTTTTTGGTATTGTATATGGGTGTGCGTGTGTATTTAATGCTTTTTGAAAATTATATTTATAGTTCATTAAATATTTTTGTTTTTATAATAATCTTGTATGTTTTTAAACTTATTTTTGTTTTCTCTACTATCTGAGATAACTATAAAAACAACCAAACTGTTAAATGATATATACAGTAGTGGAGAAATACAAGAAGTAAATTTTTATAGTGTTGCCAAAGGAAGTACATGCAGATGAATGCATGGTTCACTGAACAATTAGCTTAACAGAATTAATAATAAGATTCTAATGAATAGAGCTCAGAGCAGAATCAGACTAGTAACGGGGGAAGAAGAATGTTTTGTGCAAGATACTGGAACAAGAAATACTATATTCATGGTCATATTGTTGTCAGAATGAACAATAGAAATGCAGAAAGATTCAAATGTCATTGATTATACAAAGGCATTCAATAAAATTAAACATGAAGAATTTCTTAAAATGCTGCTAAAGTTTCATCCACAAGTATATATTTCATAACCTGTATTAGCAACTAATGCTTTTCTAATAATAGACAACAAAATAGAAAGAGAAGCACAGATATATTTTTCACTGTACATCAAGTTGATTGTAAGAGAATTAGAGGACCTGCTAAGATTTATTATCAATGTACTCAATGACACTGTGTTGATACCAGATTCAGAACTAAAACTGAAAGAACTATTAAACAATTTAGTCAAGGGAAGCTTTCTAATCTTCCCTTGACTAACTTGGATTGATCATTAAATGTAAGATAGAATGCATGGTTGTACATGGTATGGTTGGTTAGTGATACCACTAATTAGTATATGTGTATGAGTAGATGTTATGCATAGGCTTGCTACATAAGGTAGTGGAATGGTATAGAACCAATACTAAATGCATATAACTGCTTGAAATATCATAACAATATGGCATTGCCGATATGAACTTTATTGCATGATTTTGCTACTGGCCATTTTTATTTTTGATGTTAAAAATGTCTTAATAGAGTAAGTGTCTATGTTCAGCTTTGAAACTAAGAGCAAGCTGTTGCCATTTATACCGTAGATACCCAAGATAAATAGCAGCCAAAGAAAATCTCTATCAAAATACTTTCATGCTTTAAAAAAATGCAAAGAATAAAATTAAACAAAAATCAAGCTATTCAAGTAAATATGGAAACAATTAATAAAATGAATTCTTTAATGGAAATAAATTAACAGTAAATAGTATTTGTTTTTACTATTTTTAATGTTACATTCATGGTGATGACAGCCTTCTCTCTAAAACTACACAGGGATAATGTCATATGAGTTAGACTAAGAAAGAAGACAGAACAATTGCTGCTCTGTGTTTTTATGTATGTACATGTATGGATCAAAGGAAAAGACAATATGCAGTAAGTTTATATGATAAAACTGCTTTAGACTAATAGAGAACATGAATTCATCTGCATTATCTAGTAGTGGTTGGTTAAGTGCTACCACTAATTAGCATATGTATAGATTCCCTACCTAAGATAGTGGCAATGGTACTTGGACTGTATAACCAATACTAACTGCATACAACTGCAATCTCTACTTGGAATATCATAACAATATGGCGTTGCCAATAGGATCTTTGTTACATGTATAGGACCCAGACTTTGTTGAAACTTGGATAAGGTGCTTTGCAGCACTTGCTAGAAAAATGAAACTAAGGGAGAACAAAATAAATGGAGGTGAAAACAAAATGACATTTATTTCTGACAACAGCTGGTTGTGAAGCCATTGGGATGATTTCCTTGATGACTTATCCAACAGAGGTGGAAGAATTGATATTTAACCAAATCAAAGAGATTAATCTAAGGAATATTTGACCAAGGAAAAGGTTTGTCAGTGCTGAACAAACCGTTCTTGTCATTAAAACAAAAATGTAAGGAACCCATTATGAAATTTCTGCACCAGCTATAAGACACCAGCAGATATTGTGAATTTCAAACTTTATGACAAATGTATATTGAAGAGAAATAAATTCAACTAGTATTGATAGAAGAAATACTTAGCATATGTAAATTGAAAAATGTTAAAATGGTTGAAATTAAACCAAATGTCATTAAATACATGTATTAAATTTATGTAACATGAAGAGTTGATTGAAAAATTAAATAAGAAAAAAAATGGACATTATAAAGAAACACTAAAATGCAAATATTGTAACTATGAGCACGAGCCAAACAGAGAAATGTCCAGCATAACAACAGATATGTAAAAATTGTAAAAAGAAAAATCATTTTCAATCAGTGTGTAAATTAAAAAAAATAAATTAAAATATAGAGTGCTGAAAAAAATGAAAGACACTTTAAAAAGTGAAACTGACATTTTCTCAATACAGAAGAATAGGAAAGAAAATACCTACATGGAAATTAAATTGAATGAGGTAAATTAAAAAATGCAAATTGCTACTTGTAATGTAATGCTAATTCTGAAGAACTTTTGGGAACAAATGGGTAAACCAAAACTATATAAAAGGCATTTAAAATTAAGAGATTTTGATGGGTTATGCATAAAGACATTGTGATACTTTGAAGGAACATTTGAAACAAATACTAGGATAGAAATTACTATTGTAGTTGTGATCTATAATAAAAGTCAAGGAACAGATGTTCTTAAGGTTAATAACATTTAATTCATGCTATGATAATCCTGAAAATGTAATTATAAAGCAAATATTGAAAGAAAATTGTAACCCTTCCAATTTGTTTATCATCCTTGGTAGTTATGTAACTACATAAAATGGTTGAACAAGGTATTTTGGAATATGTTCTCCTGGAGGGAAGTAAATGGGCATCACCTATTCTAGTTCTGAGAAAGCTAAATGGTAATTCTAGAATCTGCAGCGACTAAAGTAGGCATAAACCATGAGATTTGTTTGGATTATTATCCTATCCCAAACATTGAAAATATATTACATTCATTAAAAGGAATGAAATGCTTTATGAAAATTGATCTAAGAAGCATATACCATCAAATTCATAAATTTAAGGAAATCACCACTATTAACTCCCCCAATTGGTCTGCTTAGGTGGACTTGTATGCCTTATGAAGTGAAAACAGCAAATGCCATCTTTTAGAAAGCAATAGAAAACCTTTTAAAAATTGGTATAAAAAATATGATAATATATCAAGATTATATATGTTTGGTGCAACCAATGAAAAAGAGTTGACAAAAATCAATCTGGTATTAAATAGATTAAGGATATTGGGAATGACTGTTAACAAAGACTGTGAAAAAATATATCTTAATACCAAATTTCAGAAGATTTTGATATTGAATATGTAAAAGGAAATGCTATTTCTCATGTAGATGCATTATCCAGATTACATTTTAAAAGGGGACAAAAAAATAACATTAGAAAATATGAAAGATGAATTTTTGCACTGGGTAGACTGATATTCTACCAATAAATTTACTTACTTGAGAAACATTACAAGATTCAATATTAACTAAAATTGTACCTAGAATAAAAACTAGTAAATAGAATAATTGTTCAAACACTGAAAGGCCACACAAAGAAATTAGGCATAAGTTAACTGTAGACAATGGTACTGTATGTAATTAAAATTTAGTAGTACCATGTGAAGATGTAAAAAAGATGTAATAAAAAGTGTGTATGACGTCTAAACTAATAGTTTCTTCTATCACACTTCTTGCTAGTGAAATTTTCTTCTGGTTTCTTGCTTTCCAGTCAGCTTTGATCTCCAAAAATTTAAATGCAGTGTCAGTTGTAATCTTCTGTCTTTTTAATTTTTGTTCTTTTGTTGTCCTCTCTCTTTAGTAGACATTTTTTTCATATTATCTAACACTCAGTAACCCCTTGCTTGGAGTGAAATGAATTTAAAAAAAAAAAAAAGCTACACTGAAGAATTTGAAATTAGAAGCATCATGGCCTGGATATGCATGCAATCACATCCACAAATGTCCAAAATGCACTGAAATAAAAAAAAATTTACAATACTATTTACCATAGGAAAAATAGTACAATAACGCAATATTACGAGTAATCTTTGCTAGAAATGAAGTGTTGAAAACGTTAGTGACAGATAATGCCCCAAAATTTTGTGAGAACACTTGGTTAAGGAAAATTGGGATGTATCCCATATAAAAATCCCTGCCATATCATCTGAAATCAAATGAAATTGTAGAAAGAATGCTAAAATGGGATTCAGAGCATTTTCTCCTCAACAAGATTAGTTTGATAGTTTCTTAACAAATAGACAAAGAAGGGCACAAAGCCTATTCACTTCATGGTGATGTGGTTGGTTAGTGATACCACTAATTAGCATATGTGTATAAGCAGAGATTATGTATAGGCTCCCTATGTAAGGTAGTGACAATGGTTCTTGTACTGCAAAACCAATACTGAATGCATACAACTGCAATTTCTACTTGGAATATCATAACAGTATAATTTATATGTTGGGACATAAAAATGAAACAGGTAAAATTTCTAGGCAGTGTCATAAACCAATACAATTTTGTACAGATTTGGAAAGTAAATTCAAATGTACATGGAATTGAAAAACAACATTAGAAATGAAGAAAAAATGCTAGACAGTAATGTTACTTCTACCATTCTATATCTGGGCATTGAAAACTGGACAGTTTCTTTGCAAATGAAAAAGACTGAAGTGACAGATTGTTGAGACTATCATATGAGAAATTAAATTTTAAGGAAAATAGAACTAAAATAAATCTATAAATTTTTGGGACACATAATGAGGAAAAAATGCTTCCAAAATTTAATATGCGCAGGGTGCATCAAAGGTAAGAAAAGCAAAGAAAAACAGCAAGTAATATATTTGACAAGTTTGTGCAAATTTAAGGAGAAAGACATACTGCAAAGAGAAAGCAGAGTCACAAAGAAGAAAGTATTGTTGAGAACAGCAAAAGACAGGAAGTTGTGGAAAGCCATGTTCACATAGATTCTACATTTGGTTGAACATTGTGACTGAATAAACTGAATTTTTGTCCTCTTTTTAATTGAAAAGTATATTGATATTTTACTTTGGCAAATGCAAATAAAGAGGAAATTGTAGAGTCATTATCTTGGGATCCTCTTTAATAAAATTCTTCAGAATTTCAAATTCCCATCATTGTTTGGATTATTGTCTTTTTTGTATAAATTTATAAATCAATGAAAATGCTTTTTAATTTTTTTAGTTTTTTCCTGACAGCTTATGTTATTCAAATTGATTATCCTATCTTAAATACTGTTATACATTAAATTCTGTTTTTTCTCCTTTCCTCTTTCAGTTCTTGGAATCGGCCATGGAAAGAAGATTTTGAAGATTTTGGACAATTCTAGATTTTTACGAGTAAATATTATTTAAGTTTCTGCATTTGATGTTAAAATTCCAAGCAAGAAGCACATTATTGCACAAAAAAACAAAAGTAACATTTTTGTTTCTATTCTGGGATTCTAATTAGTATCTCCATGCTTCTTTTCTTTCTTATTTTTGTTTTAAATGAAAGTCATGTTGAACAGGCTCACTTTCAGATCTTTTCATCCAAATATTGGGATTCTCTAGAGCTCTATCCTGGGACATTCATCAATGATCTCCCCAATGTCATCAGTTCCCAACTAGGTATTTATGCAGATGATACAAGCAATTACTCCTTTCTCAGTAGCAAATCTGATAAAGTAAACCTGGCAACTGCTCTTGAAAAGGACTTCCAATCATTAAGTGGGGCAAGAAATAGCTTGTAAATTTTAACACCTCCAATACAAAAGTTGTGGGTAATTCAGTTTACCCATTGTTTGCACTGACTGAAATGGATCAAAGTGCTTGCTTTCTTCCCAGTTCTCCGCTCTACCAACTGAGCTGTCGCTATTGACCTCTTCCTTATTATTATTGTTAGTATGCACGTATGCCATCACACCAACAATGTATTTTGTTCTGTCCTGTCTTCCTCACAGACTCACTATTTATGCCCATGTCAGGGGGCAACTAAAATTTGCATACGAGACTTACTTCTCGTTCGCCTGAGACTTCCGATCTTATGAATTTACGCTGGCTTGAATTCTTAGTCTTATTTATTTTTATTTTTCACTGTACGCCTTTCTGCGATATAGGAGTTTTGGAATAATTCATTTTCGCTTTTAACGCCAGTCACAATCTTTCAACAAGACCTGACATGCCAAGCAAATTCGCTTTGCGGGAGGTAAGTCTTCTTGTTCCTTACAAAAATACTTTCATTTAACCACTGCAGAGAACCTTTTCTGCCTTCCATCAGCATGGCTGATGCTAAACTCCAGGAGTGCAACACTCTACACCTTCTTGGCATCATTTTTTCCACTGACATGAAGTGGAACAACTATATCAAGCTCCGTCAGCTGCAAGGAAAGTTGGTTCATTGTATCATGCTAAAAGTTTTTCTCATCAGAATCCATCTTGCACATTTATAAATCTGCCATTCATCCATGCATTGAATACTGTTGACATATCTGGTCTGGTGCTCTTGCTCTACATCTCGCAATTCTTAACAAAATCCAAAGAATGCAATGTAATTGATCCTGACCAGGCATCTCAACTTCAGTTATTTTCTCACCAAGATAATGTGGTTTCACCCTGTCTTTTCTACAAATATTTCCATGGCAACTGCTCTGACAAGTTTTTTTTCTGATGCCCTGACTACATGAATATAAGATTGGCAACTAGATTTACTGTTGAAATAGCTAAACCCAACTGCCTCTTTTTCTGTTGAATACCCGAAAAGTCTAATTTATCTAAGTCTAAATTTCTTTTGTCTTTTTCTCAAATTCATTGCTTCTTTCTTTCATCTATTGTTTTTTTATTTCATTCAAGTTTATGTTCATAAAAATTCAATAATTTTGAGGAGTCTGATAACCAATATTATTTTAAGTTGGGATAGTATTTAATAATGTTACAATATTTGAAAAAATGAAAGAAATAAAAGAAATTTGTTAAAAATCATGGCATAAACAGTGAAGAACATACCTGATGTTACTTAATCTCCTGTTTTATTGTAAGACGAGAAATAATTTTGGAATCTATTTTATTTTTCTTATATGGAATTCATATCCCAATAATTATGAAAATATTTACTGAAAAAATAATCAAAGTGGTTATAGATTTTAAACTTTAAGGCACAGCTATTATAATGAAGAATCAAATCAGAAATAAACAAGAAGCAACCACATCCGTTTTATTCATGGAAGCAAGAATGCAGGTATGAGTGGTGTGGCTGATTTGCATGCATTAACCAGCCACATATGCAAATAACTCAACTTGACATCAAGTAAGCAAGTCATTTTTACTTCAGTACTGTGTTATGTCTGTATTCAACACAAGTCACAAGCTACTTTGATGAAAAATGACAGACAGAAAATTTGATCTGGACTTTGATGGTTTAGCATCTGGTCTGTCGATAGACAAATATTCTAAAAAGTTGCTGTGCAGTCTGTGTGAGGTAAAACAGATTGAGAAGGTTCCTTCTCTGCACCTAATTGAAGAAGCATTTGTCACCTATAAGCAGTTGAATGCAGAGGCCAATTGTCACAGCTGGCACAACCAATGCCACTTACTGAAAATCCATGTGGTAAAATCATCTATAAATGCAATGGCCTAAATCATATAGCAAAAGATTGTTTTAGCCAATGTAGAGAATAGGGAACACACACATGTTTCTACTGATGCAACAGAGACAGCCACATCTCTTGAAATTGTTCAGGAACAAGAGGCAGGGGAAATGATTTTGGCACTAGCAAATTCTGAATAAAGTGCTATCTGTTATTGAAGTTCATGTTAACAAGACCTCATGCTTGGCCCTCTTTGGGCTGCTCCCACTCAATCACACAAAGCTGTTCCAGTAATGAACTAAGAAAATTGTCAAAGTGAGACAATATGCTATAGATTCAGAGTAGTTAAAGTTCATACCCATGCTTCAAACAAAAACTTGAACTCTTTTCTACTCAATAGTCTTATTCTGCTGATGGCTGTATTAGAGCAGAACAATGCTGAAGTGAACTTAATGATGGGTTGCAGGTATGTCAAAGCATCATAATAACTGGAAGACTGCATCCAGGTAATGGCCATCAATATCAAGAGAGAGCATGGCATCTTGACATGAAAATAGGAAAGTATGGTTCCAGTCATGCCAGACATGTTGGAATATTTTCTCTCTGCATGGGAAACTTATAGGGCACTTTTCAGTGTATGAATGGCTTTTCATGGCAATACAGAGAAAAAAAATTGCCTAAGCATATATCATGTATGGCATTTAAATGACTGACTATGTGCTTATATCAGCCAGTGGCATAAAAGAGTGAGGATTGTATGTTACTGAACACTACAAGTATTTGCAATAAAAATGCAAGAAAATGTTAAATTTACTTATCATTCTTTTAAGTGAATTTAACATATCAATATAAAAAAAACAAAAATCAAAAAAACAATGTTTATGGTGAACACTGTTAACAGCTCTAAGTTAACAAAGTTGGAAGTTTCACTGTTGACTGAGATTTTAAATAAAATTTTATGCATAAAATAACCAGAGTGCCATTGGTTTTGTTGTAAAATGGCAAATATTTAATTGAGAAAATTATTTCAGAAATTCTTTTCATTACCAAAGTAAGGATTTCTAAGCTAAAGTAACACATTTATAATAGTTTTAGATAAGGCATGGTGCTTTATTCTTTGAATAATATTTGTATATTTTTTTATATCTATATCTGAAAGTTGATAAGACTTTTGTTTATCTATGATGTTTGGCAGATGGCTTACATGAGGACTGCCACTAACATAGATGTATATCTTGCTAAAATGAAGACTGAAAGTGACTTACATTGTTTCATACTGCAAGAAAATGTTCAAAATTTTAAGGTTCAAAACTATTACCAATATATATTGTAACATAGACAAATCTGTCTATATTTCTGAGATGAGTTATTATGTACATTATTTACTATTGTCCTCATCTTTGTCGCCATATTTATTACAACGTTTCAGCCATTGTACACTCAGGTGGTTGGAATGTTGAACTTAACCCTTTACTTTGCTCACTGGGGTAGACTGTTCTAGTTCCACGTGCCATGTTTAATGGATGTCAGTTATCTCTTGTTAATTTCCCTCTGAAAGTTCTCCACTGCCTTAAGCGGGTATTGAACTCACACTCTTTGGGTCCTGTCACTGGATCTAACCAACACCTTTATCCACTGTGCCATGTGTCCTCAAGGACATATAGCACAGTGGATAAAAAGTTTGAGTTCAATACCACAGTGGATAAAAAGTGTGAGTTCAATTTTAATATCATAATTTACTAATATCATCAGGATATTTAAAATCAGTCAATACAAACATATTGTATTATTTTTATCTTTCAATATATTTATTAAATTTTTCTTTTTTTCTACAAAAACATATTTTTGTAAAAAAACAATTTGTTATTTGTAAATCCTAACTATACAAGGTCTGATCAAATAATATTGCGACTGATGCTATAAAAAGTAAACAACAACACATATCAATTTGGCATTTAATCTCCTTCAAAGTATTCCATTTCTGAAGCTACACTTTATCCAGCATTGCTGCAACTCCTTTTTTGGTTAATGAGCTGCTGCTTTGTTGCATTCCCTTTGATTTCCTCAACATCTTGAAATCTTGTTTCTTTCAAGTGAAATTTGATTTTTGGAAAGAGAAAAAAGTTGCAAGGGGTGGGATCTGGGGAATAATATGGTTGTCGGACCTGGGAAATGTGTTTGTCCAAAAACTGCTGCACAAACTGCTCTGAATGGGGCAGGTGAGTTGTCATGATGGAGTTGCCACTTACCAGACACATGCAATTTTGTCCTTTTCCAACAATCAGCAACCCACAAATACCACAACATGTTACAGTAGTACTCGTTGTCTACTGTCTGACCAGGTGGAGCATACTCATGATGAACAATGCCCTTATGGTCAAAGAAAACTGTCAACAGTGTCTTCACATTGCTTCAACTCAATTGTGCTTTTTTCGGTCTCAGGAAAGTTAGGGTCTTCAACTGTGAAAACTGAGTTTGGTTTTGGGGGTCATAGCCATAGACCCACAATTTGTCACCTGTTACAACCATTTTCAAAAAGTTTTTGTCTTCCTCAAAACAAGGAGATCCTGCAGATTTGAAACCCAATTTTCTTTTTGGTCAGCTGAAAGCAGTTTTGGCATAATCTTGGCAGACACATGTTTTGTGCCCAAATCTTCAGGGAGAATTAACAGAACTGAACCATAACTAATATTCACATCCTCCAACAACTTATGCTCGGTGATTAGACGGTCTTTCCAAACAGTTGCATACTCATCTGTGATGTTTCCCTCATTTCTGCTGGTTGCGGGTCTTCCAGAACATGTGTCACTATTGGAAAAAGCTTGCAGAATTCATACACTTGTCCCACTCATACACCCCTCTCCATACACTTTCTGCAACTTTGTGTAGGTCTCTGTGCAAGTATCATCAAATTTTTGGCAAAATTTGATGCTGATTCCTCTGTTCAATTTTCTCTGCCACAGTCACTGATTGAATCTCTGGTGTGGTGAGAAGAGTACACACTTTCCTTCCAAACACTGCTATAAAGAATGGAAATGAGTGAGAATTTTATAATTTTGTATGCGTGCATGACAGAGTTCAAAGTCAATCTGTGCCAAGTGACCTCACTCTGTATACTTTAGGTCTGTTACCATAGCAACAGTCTCAATACATTTTTGTCAGACCTTGTAAACATTATTTTCAACATCAATTCTGTGAATTTAACTTAATAACCCTGTTGAAATTAAATTCTGAACTTTTTTTTCTTGTCTAAATTTGAGCCATTAACATTTTAAATTTCATTTTGAATATCTTTGTGTTGTTGATGTTGTGGCTACAAAATTCCAGCCAATCCATTCTACAGCCTTCCTCAGGGGAATAATCTATAAGAAAAAGGTTATGAAAAGAGACCTTTTTTCTTTGCTAGTTATTCACCTCAGAAGGTTGTAGAATATCCATCTTAAATGCATCGGCAATACACGTCCATTTGTCCAAATGAATTCTTATTTTTAAGAAAATTGTTTATCTATTTCTACATTTCTTTCAAGTAAAAATATTTATAACTGCAATGCCCTTTTATCTTGACTCCTTATGTTTGTAGAGACTACCTTAATGTGTAGTGTGCTATAAAATCTCTAGCAAACTGTGGTTAAGAACATCACTGTTTGAATCCCATAATTGAATAAAACATAAATTCTTCATTAATTTCTCCAAATGTTAGAAATTACAAAAATTTTAAATTCTTTTGCAATCAATTTCAGGTTTATCATTTAAAAGGAAAATTTGGAATGGCAACTGACAATTTCTCTTGTCATGGTCGACTTTTACAAAGATCTACTTACCGTAAGTTTTCCATTATTGGAGTATAATTGCTACAGCCAATGTGGCAACTTTTTTCTCCTTAATTCAAAACAAATACAAAATGGTCGAATCTTCACATGGAAATTAATTTGTCTTAAAATTTTGAAAAATATAATTTGTTTTTATAAAGATTATAAATTTGGTAATAAACCAATATCTCAAAGTGTAAATCACATTTTGCTTTTCTGTATAGGTAAAATATACAAATAACTATCTTCTGTGTCTTCTGAGATGTTTCATTATAATTCCAAAAGTTGTTCAAACAGTTTGTCTCCTCCCCGCCTTCAATATGGGTTGTACACTGGAAGGAGGCCATAAAATTGGCAGAAACATAATGGTAAAAACGAAAAAAATGAAATCAGTACTCATTCAAAGAGTCCCCTAGGTGTACTATGGACAAAGCAGGTTTTTTTCTCACTCTCTCTCCTGAAAAAGGCTGCAGAATGTGTCAATTGAAATATTATTATTGCTTCTAAACTTGGGTTTGAAATTTTATTTAGTTTTCAACAATTTTTGTCCATTGTGATAAAATTGATTGTTGATTGTAAAGGAATATATTTGAGAAAAAGAGAAAACATAAAAATTTATAAGTAAAAGAATTAGATTGTATTGCTTTTACCTGTAGAATGGAGTGGGAGGTGTATATAATATGGAATTAATGTTACCCACAACTTTCTCTTATAGATGTACAGGTAAAACAGTATTTGTTCTCCTATCCATAATTCTATTACATATGTATACTTTATTTGACAGCATTTTATAAACTATAAAAGTATTCTTAAAGCCAACTATTCATTTCTTCTTTTGTTACTTGTGTGTATATAACAAACATTATTTAAAAAAAAAAAAAATCACATAAATAAAAAGTGTATTGTTTATAACAATGTGAAGCCAAAAAGGACCTGGTGGGATTTGAATGGCATTGTGTATTACAAGTTACTTCTGCAAAATCAGATATTGAATTCAGTCAAGCCTATAGAAACCATATATTTGGTCAAAACAAAAGTTTGAAGCATTTTTAAAAAGAATTTCAAAGACAATATTTAGGTATTTGTACATAGATTTATTCAACCACATATATGCCTTTTTGTTTCGCTACCTTTCACTATCTTTAAGGTAGCTTCATTATTCCATCCACTCAGTATTATGGCATCTTTCTGGCTGATGAACTGGTCTAAGTGATTTTTACAGTTTTCCAGAGAATTGAAGTTTTTTCCCATTAAGAGAATTATGTAGGGATCAAAATAATTGGTAATCCAATGCAAGGGTAGGTGAGTATAATAGGATATCCCAACCAACCTGTAACAATTTTTGTAAGGTCGCCAAGGAAATTTAAGAAATGTAGCATATTCCTGATTGAAAATGACACCCTTCTGGTTAACTCATTCCAGATACTTTTCATTGCTGCCTTTAATTAGTACACTTATCTGAATTCAACATATGGTTTTATAGGAACTTGTAATAATGCCCTTTCAACCTCACCAGATACATAGAATCACTTCAAAAGTCTATCTGCATCTTTGGATGCAGATAGACTTTTGAAGTGATTAACAGTGGCTCATTTTCCTCAGAACTTTTTTGGCTCTATTTATTTCAATGCCTGTGACTGTTCTTTCAAAAATCAGTCAATTTTGTTACATTTGAGCAGAGACTTATGGATAGAAATGCAGCTCATGAAAGTTTTTTTTCTGTTAAATCGGGAGGCACCCAAACATTATAGTAATTCATGGATCTACCAGAATGTTCTTGGTTTCCAGATCAAAATTCCTATTTCTGAACTAAGCAAACCACTTAAGAACATTAGTGTCAGTTACGGCAACATCTCCATAAATGGGACATTATTTTTTTGCTGTTTCTACAGTCTTTTTTTTTTCCTTTCTGGAAATAAAACAATATCAAATAACAAATTTTCCTCCATTTTCATTTTTAATGCCAAAACATTAAAAATTCATACCCCACACAAATCATATAGAAAAATGAATTGAAATATTTTTTGGATCATTTTGCCCCAAGCAAGGCATTAAAGTCACTAAGGTGCAAGTGATTACTGAGTGTGACAGAATATAAGAAAAAGGAAAATGTTATTAAGGATAAAACAATAAAAACAATAAAAGAAAAAGATGACAGAAGATAACGATTGACATTGCATTTAAATTGGAAGATCCAAATTGATTGAAAAGCAAGAGTCTGGAAGAAAGTTACACAAGTGTGAGAAAAGAATGTGTTAGCATAGAACTTAGTTACATCTAGCCATTTCAACTGTAAAATGATGTAAAAACCTAACTGCCAATTTAGTACTGTGCTTCAATTCACAAAGTCATTGTATCAAATAGGAAAGCTCATCAGAACAATTACCATGAAAATATTTATAGAAAAAGCACAATATGACTGTGGGAAAGTTACTGAAACTGAGATGCCATTGTATTTCAAGTAGAACTCATATATACAATTCATTGCTATGGATACAGGTAAATTGGTCAGCTCTCTGTACTACTCCAGTAAATACCTGACCCCTCCTGCTATCCTCTACCTTTACAAGGGCCAGATCAGGCCAAAAATGGACTACTGTTGTCATATTTGGGCAGGAGCTGCCCAGACCTCACACTCCAGCATTGATAGAGTTCAAAAGTGTCTCTGAGCCCTTGTAGTTGACAAATTATTCTCCACCCTTTAACCTCTTTCCCATAGGAAAGACAAACCTCTCGCTGCTCTGCCACTGCTTCAATAGAAAGTGCTCAGACAAACTATATTCCATGGTCCAACTGAGGCAAACTTCCTCAGTAAGAACATGCCATGCCACTTACATTGTAGCAAACCAGCCACATTGCCTCTGTATTCCATTGGTGAGAAGTAGGTTGACGCAAAGAAGTCTGTGATGGCTTTGCGCAAGTCTGCTTCATTGGTGAAGGATTTCCCATGAGGATGATTATCCAGGGAGTGGAAGAGGTGGTAATTGGATGGTGCAAGGTCAGGTGAATAAGGTAGATGGCACAAAGTCTCCCACCCAAGTTGCTGTATGGTATACCTGACCACTTGCACCACATGCAGCCTGGCATTGTCATGGAGGAAAAGCATACCTTTGCGATTCACCAGTGCTGGCTCCTTCTGGCGCAATGCCTGTTGCACACATTTCAATTGCTGTGAGTATAGGTCTCCAGTGACCGTTTGGCCCATTGGTAGCAGTTCATAATGAACCACTTGACGACCTGTCCACCAGACACAAAGCATATTCTTGCATAGGCGGTCTTGCAGTGTGAGGGACAACATCCTGAGGAGACAACCAATGTCTGGAATGCTTGGGAGTTTCGTACAGAACCCACTTTTCATCACTGTTAAGCACTCGATTGAATAAGGATGCGGTACGGTGGCGAGAAAGCAGTGATACACAGGCTGCCACTCGTTGTCCCTTGTGGACCTCCAACAGTGTTTGTGGAACCCACTTGCTCAGTTTGTACATCTTACCTAGGTGGTGCAGGTGAAGTCTAACTGTTTCATCGGAAATGTTGAACTGTCTTGCAAGTTCACCACACGTTAGATTACTGTCCTCTTCAATGGCCGCCTTCAGGACTCCATCATTGAAGACCTGTGGTCGTTCACTGCGAGGCTCATGGAGTGACAAATCTCCCGACTTGAATTTTCAAAACCAACGCCTTGCAGTACGTTCATCCACGGCACTATCCCCAAACGCTTGACATATGCAGTGACTTGATGCAGCTGCTGATAAGCCCACTTTGAAGTTGTAAAGCAAACATCCCTGAACGAGATCTCTAGACACTTCCATCCTTCTCACAGCTGTCCAGCTTATAACTGATGGCCGGGCACGGTGTGCATGTTTTTTATAACATCTGAATTTGAAAACAATTGCTACACGCATTTCGTATATATTTCAACTTCATTCAATGAATAATCAAAAAACGGACAGAATTTTTTTGGTTACCTTGTAATTAGTATACTCTTTTTAATTTTAGAAGAGCCACCTTTAGGTCCTGTGAAGCTACAAGAGGCTATTATCATGAAGCCTGGCTCAATTTTACTACTTAAGAAATTCACACCTCTGCAAACTGTAGGAAAATAAAATCTCTTGGATGGAGATATGATTCTAAACTTAGCCTTTGAAATTGTTTTATTAGGATTTCAGGTTGAATGTTTGAATGCTGATGTTACTTTTGTATAAATATTCGATTTTTTTGTATTTTAAACTTGCCTATAAATAATGAAAGTAATTCTCTATTTATAAGGTTTATTAAAAGATCACTTTTTATTTTAGGAAGAAAAACAAAGTAATCCAACTTTCAAAACAATATTGTATTCTTTGCTATTTTGAAAATGTCTTAAAGTCCAAAGATATTGCTCTGAACATTTTTTTAACAGAGATAATTCATTGCCTACAGTACTTTCTAAAATTGCAAAAATTAAAATTATTGAAAATTCTTACAAGAAAATGTTTGTGTATTTTAGAAATAATGAAAATAATTGAATTGAAAATTTTATACAGAGTTGTTGATGACCTTGGATGAATTTACAAAGATTTCTGTGGATTTGATATATATATATATATATATATAATTTTTATGCAGATCATATAACAAAGGCAAAACTGGACAAGGCTTGCTCAGCTGTACAGGGTCAACACCAGAAAAATCTATTTATGTAAGTTTGTATAATTTCATTTGTGTGTATGTATAATTTATATATTGTTAATGGATCAAAGTTTAAAATAAACATAGGTTCACATGGGAATTGTGTAGAATTTAGTATCACATGAATAAAATAAATGATGAGCAGATCATGATAAGTTGGTCAGCAATGATGGGTACATTCATAATTATTGCCATTATCGGCAGTATAGAAAATTAGAAGTAGGAGGGAATTAATTTGTGGTAATCAAATGAGTATGCAGCAACTCGAGGGAAATGCCGAGCAGTGTTCTTTACCCATACAGAACCAACAAGGAAATTGCAGAAAAGCTGACAGAAGAAGCTAAAGTGGAACCAACATGTACGACGGAAAAACCTCCTGTAGCAGAGAGAAAAACATTGACCAAGAAAAACAAGCCATAATAACCACACACATACACCCACAAGTACACACATGCTTTAAATTGCATGAAAAAGAAAATGAAAAGAATATTACATTGCATGGAAAACAGAAGAAGATGGAAAGAACTTTAAATTGCATGAAAAAGAAATGAAAAGAACATTGCATTGCATCTAGCAGAGAAAAAAAAATGACGGATCACAAAAGAAACCATGAAAAGGAAAAGAAGAATAGAATTGTATGGAACAGATGCATGATAAATAGTGTATTGGGATTTAGGTGTCATTTACTAGTAAATGACAAAATAGGTTGGGGAGGATTGTGACACTATTTAGCTATGGTAATTGGCTAACTAATTAACCATAGAAATTAAAACAGGAAATAGTTAAGGCGAGAAAGAGCTATATTGAAAGATAGACTGAGCGACATTAAAAAGAAGAATTTATTTTATTTACAAAAGAAAGATACTTTTCGCAAAAGACAGAAAATCCGTAAGAAAAAGCAAGACTGTGATTCTGTCAAAAATTAATTAATGTCACGATAAGGGAGTGACGCGACAATGTAAACAGAATTCAGATAGAAAAACAAAACCAATTTGGCTTGGAACCATCCTGGAGAATAGCTATTAGTTATCTTTCAGAGATATCATTTAATTTTGGTTCTTGGGTCCAGCGAAGAGACCCATCTGGTATATGTATTAATCTTTACATGAAAAAGAGAGTCGAAAAGGGGATCATTATTATTGCTTATTCAAACTGTTGATGTCAGACATAGCGTCTTGAAATTGAGCATCTGGTGATAAGAGAATTTTAAGGCATGAGAAAAATAAAAGAATTTAATTATCAGGTAAACACGACCACCCAGTTAAAAGTTGACTAAGTGTATCTGAGTGTCCCCAAAATCAAGATGTGATAAGAATTATTCAGCACTCTGGGATTTGTAAATGTTTTGGCCGAAGGAAAAGAAAAAAAAATGTATTTTGTAAACAAAATTCTTTATGATAATTCTCAGAGGTCCGGTCTAGCCACACCCACCCTGCCGAGAAATCATTGGCCAACTGGTAGCATGGGTGATAGGCGGAGGTGAATGTATGAGAAAGACAGAGAAGTTAACACCCACTGAGGGGATTGGTATGAGATACCAATGTGAGAGAGGAAGAGTCTAGGAGGATAACTCTCTTCCGACCTTCCCTCATGAAACCCCCGAAATGGAAAGTGATTAATCTTCCAAAAATGGGAAGTAATTCCTGGCTTAAGAACAAAGAGAATTCTTGTTGGGAATTGAGAATTGTCAAAGAACCCAAACCACGTCAGGCCCCCACACCGAGTTTGGGTCGGTGTTCATATAGATGACACGTCTCGAAGCAGCTAGGCAGAGTTTCAGAGAGTTCTCAGTTCCAGACAGTTCAAGTTTGAAGTTGGTTCGAGAAGTTAGAGATCAGCCTTGCAGAAGCTGACCGAAAGATTTCTACATCCTTTTCGACTTAGTCTTCCTACCAAAAGCAAGTTTTTATTGAGAAATGACTTAAGATACCATAACTCGTTTAAGAAACGCAAAAAGTGTCACGAATCCATAGAAATGGGCTGGGAGAGAAACACTCCTGTATTCAACAAAGATAAAGATAATTGTTATTTCTCAACATATTTGAACCTCGTGAGTTTGTTTTATTATATTTTTTTTAACTTATGCTTGTGCGGTATCACCTTTACCCCAGATTCAGCTTGCACTACAGCCCAACACCTGATTGATTTCGTCTACCTAAGATCAAAGTCACAATGTGGGTAGGTTAGACTTGAGATCAAAGCAGTTACTTCAGTGACCAATCATTGGAGGCGAGCTGAGAACGACAAAGCTGGTATCAAATCGGAAATGACCAGATTGACCAGGACACAGGCTGGTGGCAGCGACAAGGAGTCAACCCCAAAATGCTGGTGGAAGAACCTTACAACCTTTCTACAATAAGATCATTTTTAACTACATGACACTAAAATATACTTTCACACATACACACGTGACACGTCTCTAGACAAACAGATTTAGAGATAATCCATATGCATGTAGGTATATGAATTTAGACAGGAATAAAGCATGCCTGCATATATATATATATATATAGGGGAATAAATTTTCCACAATCATGGAATCAGACAGAATTGCTAATCGTAGACGGAATTTGGGTTTTTAATGTAATTTTCAATAATAAATAACAAATTAATTATTTGATTTATTTTTTTCAGATTTTTTTAAATTCTTTCAAAACTTAATAACTTTCTCTTTGATTTTGTTAAACATTTTAATAAATATAACAGTTATTTCCTTAAAATTTGTTTTTACAAATATTTGTTATTTTCCTTATAAAACCCAAAAAATAATTAGAAAATAATGTTTACATAAAAAAAGATAAGTGGGTTGTCGGTTTTTCTGAGAATATGTTGGCTATTTTTAAATATTTTAAAACTTTTCTAAGAAACTGTACGTTTCAAACAAGATGAAAGTCGGAAGGTCACAGCTCGGTCATTGGAGGTGAGAGAGAGAGAGACAAAGATCAAACCAATAAGTTTAACTAATTAATTTCCTTTAAGGCCTCATGCAATTTACAAATAAAAGATTCTAAATATGTTGTAACTTTGTTTTATGAATATAAAAGAAAAGTAAATGTTATCACATCCCTACCATACAATTTAGAAATAAAGAAAAAAAAATTCTCCATAAACACCATTCTATGAAACAACTGGTTTGTCTAAGCTTACCATCACAGATTAATAATTGCATCATCTTCAGTGCTTCACCATTGTAAACAAATTTAAATTGAACAAAAAAATCCTTTAATAACATTAATTGTCAATGATTATTTGTTCATATTTTATTTATATTTTGTAATCTAAACCAGTTGTATGAAAAACAACAAATTGCCAAGATGAATGAATCAAATCAATATAGTGAATGAACCTCAAAAGTTGGGCCTGCTCCTCTAAAAAAAAAAAGAAAATGACCCCAGTATCTAAAATGTGTGTTAAAGCCAGTGTTGAGCAATTTCTTGATGACTTTTATGCAGAAGAAAATGTTATTTTGCAAATTGTCTCCATAGTGTAGACATTTTTATGGTCAACACAAACAAAGATTACATCAAATCAAAAACTCATTTGACAAAAAAGTCGGTTCAACTAAAACAGAAAATAATCACAACTTTGTTGAAGAGTAAAGAGATACAAGATGATTTGTCCTCGATTTTTTAAAAATGTGCACTTTGTCTGACATTCCCCTACACAAAATTGACAATATGAGGCCATTTGTATAAAAACATTGTAAAAAAGGTGGTGCTATTTCATGTCAGTTGTGTTAAGTAACTTCAAACTTATTTGCTGCCCTGAAAGCCAAACTTATTAATCAATCAGTCAGCATCATAACAGATGTTGTTTGGAGCCATCAAGGACTTGCAATGTCCTTCTACTGATCTTCCTGAAGAATTCCAAATGTATGGTAATTACATCTGCATGATCTTGCAGTTGCTTTAAGCAAATACTGTGGGCCTTTGATGAAAAGTGCTCACTCATTTTTTTCCAGATAGATGCTTGTTGGATTGCTTTATCTCTTCCTGATGCAACAATATTGTACATTCTCCATTCTAATGAGACATGACATCCATTCACGTTTATAGAATCAAATTTTGTGCAGTAATTACATCCTAGTTTCTTTTTACAAACTATTAAGCCATCATATTTTTTCTGGAAATTTTCATATTGTTCATTACTTAAGCAGCCTGGAAGTAAACTTGTTGCCTTATATCCACCTTGTAGTGTCAGTATCTACATTGTTTCCATGAACATTATAACCAGAAGCAGAACCAGACATTTTTTTCTGTTCAATCTGGTTCTATTTCACCGTCTCATACCTTGAAGTTCAATTCTAGGATTATTTTGCACAAACCCCAATAAACTTTGTTGTCTCTTCCTTTTAATGCTGAATGATGAAATGAAGAAAAATAATTTTTAGAATTTTATTGTGACACAAATTGTAACAAACATGTATATTATTTATAGATTTAGTTATACTTAAGTATTATTATTTAAAAATTAGAATCCTGGAAAATGTTATTTTTTTTTCAATTTAATTTAGATCAAGATCTAGTTAATCTAAACATATTAGTAAGTCATTTTCCATAGGCATATTAATTAGATCTAAACAATTTTTCTACTAGATCTAAATCTAACCCTAAGTGACTAAGTCTTATAGGAAAGGCACATTTAAACCTCTACAAAACTACAAAATCAACCACCATTTCAATTAAAATACAGATCTCAAAAGGCCAAATTTTTTTTTATAAACATAACTTACATAGCTTAGTAGATCTCTACATTTTTAATTTAATCAAACAGCAAACACAGCACTTGACAGCTGTAGCCTCTAGGCATTATAGATATCTAAAACAGCCATAGATCATCTAGATCTAGGACTAAAATAGAGAAAAGCTTGCAGATCTAAAAAAAGAAAGCTAACTATAAAGTTCATCTACCAGCTTGTAATTTAGTTTAGCAGAATGTAATAAATATATATGCGAATAACATGGTTTTAGGCTATATTAGCATATTATGTAATTACGCATGTTTAGTTAGGTAGATTGTGGTTCATTTACATGTTATGTAGTGAACATTTTGTTTTTGTTATTATTAGTTACTTTGTTTAAATAAATTCATTTCATTTTTTGCCTTGAGAAAGTCCACATTGGACGAAACGCGTCGGCAACTACTACAGTTTTCCTATTGTCATTTATATTCATAAATATGTAGTGTGCACTATGTTGTATTATAGGCTATATAGCTGTGTTTAAAAATGCAAATTCATGTAATTTTAACAACTGGTTCACCAAACTTGCAGAATTTTAATCACTAGATTGTGTGAACCAGTGCAAACCAGCTGAATCCCACTATTGGCCCTATATATATATATATATATATATATATATATATATATATATAAGGACAAAAGAAAAACATTTCTTTACAGACGTGTTTCATTCTATGAGGGACTTTATCAAGGTAAATGTAGAGATTTTTCAACTTACTTTTTGTTTATAAATACAAGTTACAAAATAAAATCTTTTCATTTACCTTGATAAAGCCCCTCATTACATTGGTAAAGAAAGGTTTTCCTTTACTCTATAATTATATCATTACAGATATATTTTATTTATATCTTAATTTTTACATAAATTTGAAGAAGTCACTGCTACCAACAAATAAACATGAGAAAAAGTGAAGATCCCTCCTTTTTCTTGTCTCATTAATAATTGTCAACATTCAACACTCAATGCCATTATGCTTGATAAATGTGTTTCTCAGATTAGATGATAGGAGTGGTTGCTTTGATCTCAGGTTTATGCTTGTAAAATTTTACAGCAGTTTAAGCACTTCATAAAGTGTGGTTCCAGAGTAAACTTTTTCCAGTTTAAATAGTAAGTGTCATGACCGGTTCTAGTTTAGCCTTATATATTCAGCCTCTCTTTTTGGCTGAGGGAATTGCATTCAGACAGCCAAAAGACACACAGTGAAGTTGTGAAACCTGCTACATTTTTCTACCATATTACTGATCATGAGTCCACTTGACTAACAGTTTACAGCTGCATCATGTTGAAACACCACTTCCCATATGATCACAAAGTTAAGCAACATTGAGCCTGGTCAGTACTTAGATAGGTGACTGCTTGGGAATATCAAGTGCTGTAAGATGGATGTATGGGTGATGTAATGGATAATGGCTTGAAATTGTTAAATGGAGAGCCAAGTTCCAATTCCTGTTGCACTTATGCATAAATACCATTGGGTAAAGGTATGAATTCACCACTTCTCCTCTCAGCTATGTGTTAATTAGTAAGACTTGTGTCGCTAAACCATTATTAACTCATAAAAAGTTCTTACGATCTAAAAATATTTTCTGGTTTTAAATAACCTGCTTTTAAGCTGCAGAAAATACTAATACTAAATAATAATAAACTTAGCTAACATAGATAGCAAAGTTGAGATAAGTTGTGCCATCTAAGTGGTAAAACACACCTGCTAAAAACCATCTAAAAAGCAATCCTAAATAAAGACTTAATGCAACCAAGTGTGCCATTTCATGTCATTTTTCTTTTTGTCATGAATTGCTGATTTTCCTTTTTAAAGTTGAGTTTATCATTTGCTATATGCAGCTTTAATAAATACCAACAGTCATCTTTTAAAAGAAACCAAACAGTTAACCGATAAGAGACTGAGCACTAGATGTTACCAGAGTGTACACTGAAAGCATGTATCAAATATTTAACCATTATTTTTTATGCATATTAAATATTTTATCTACATTTTAAGATTGATTCTTTTGTATACATTTTTTTTTTTTTTTAGAAAAAAAAAGTTATCCCTCTACCCCAAATGTTATTTTGTGAATATCCATGTTTGAGTAAATGCCCTGTTTTTATAAAAAGTGTAAATTATGCCTATCAGTCTGCACATTCCAGAGATTTAATAAAGAAAATATGTTCTGGTATTTTCTTTCTTATATCTTTTGAAGCCAGTAGGCATAATTTATGCTTTTTTGTGAAAATGCAATATTTGAAAAAAAATTATAAAACTGACATATCACAAAAAAAACTCATTGATAATGAATTATGAAAGTTAAAAATACTCAGGCATTGGACAATTTATATTTAAACTTTCATCAGAAACCAGGAATAGGAAAAACATTTAGAAATAATGACAATCTTTAACTTTCATGTCCACAAAAAACTGGTGTGTCAAAAGAATGGTTTTTTCCCTTGACACTGCTATTATTTTAACAACCTTCAATCATCAACAGTGTTTATTGTTTTAAAAAGTGAAAATTAGAATTTTAATGAAACCTAGATATATGAAAGGGAATTTATACATTTTCTTTGTTCTTGAGAATTTGCAACAACAATATTAAACACTGGTGAAATCAATTTGCTGGTTCATTTCAGGAATTCATGTCATCTCATGAAATTTTATTTGTTGTCTACCTGCCAGAAATAACAAGTCATGGCTTCACTGGTCTGGGTGAGATTTCAGTCATACTGTTTCTTCAACGTCAGCCAATCTTGCTGAAAGGGATGTAAACATGCCAACACAAGTAATGACCCTGTTAAAAAATTATCAACAATTTAATTAAAAATGAAATGTAAAAGTCATACAACAGCTATAGAGTTGTTTCATCCCAATCACTTCTTTTCTATCCTTGCAGCATTGAGAGACATCTGCTTGTTAAAAAAGGCAGGGGTGATAACATCTTAGTAGTAATGACTTCTACAGTGGATTTTCTCTAATGCCATGATGTGTATGGGCAGGGTTGCCATTTTTCTCTGTGAGCATTTGACTTTGAGGCATATGCTTTAATGATCTCTGGGTAACTCTCTTTTCTAAGCATGTGTATTTTGTTTATATAGACTTCAGTCTGAAATAGGTATGATTAATTAGCTTCTCAAAAAAAAGAACCTCCAGTTATATAACCCAGTCATACTATAAAGTCGTTTTCAAATTTGGCCTGGATTTCTAAGTTAACAAAATTTTCATTGAAATCAATGTGAATAAGCTTGATAGGTTGCCTATCAAAAACTCTAAAGTTACCAAAAATCCTGTGGACTTTTGGCAAACTCATTACTTATTTAAATTCCTTGAAGCTGTGAGCAAATGAAATAAAATCAATAAATAAAATGGAGAAAACTACCAGTTCAGTGGGGGGGGAACTGGCTGATCACATTCAGTGCCTCAAAAATCAAGCTGATTCATCGCTAAAGATGTAGGGAAAATGGTTGGTTCCCTGTACAACTCCAGAAAGTACCTCATTCCTCCTGTCATTCTCTACCTTTACAAGAGCCAGATCAGGCCAAAAATGGAGCACTGCTGCCATATATGGGAGGGAGTGGCCCAGTCTATATTTTTACTCTTGTTAGTCCAAAAGTGTCTCCACATCCTTGTAGGTGACAAATTATTTTCCACTTTGCAACTCTTCTCACAGACGTGATGTTGTGAGCCTCTCACTGCTCTGTTGTTATTTACATGATGAGTGTTCAGGTAAGCTACACTTCATTCCACTAGACATAACCTTCACAACTAAGACCTGCTGTGGCATGCACATTGTAGCGAATCACCTTCATTCAGTTCATATCCCCCTGGTGAGATGTAAGTTCCACTCAAACAGCTTCTTCCTATGAAGCACTGCTTTGTGGAACTAACTACCGAGAGGCTGCTTCCTCAATCACTACAATCTTGACCTGTTCAAGTCAAGGGTTAACTTATCTTCTGCACATATCCACATAAGCTGTACCTCTTACTCTGTAACCCTTTTATCTTGAGTGACCCCAGGGCCTTGTATAGGTGAACACCACTGTAAAAAAAATTTTTTTTTTTTTAAATTACTTCTTAAGTTTTCAGTTCTGTCTTTATATCTCCTCCATTATGCAAAAGGAGAGTACCTTATTTCAAACTATACACCTTGATGCATTCAGCTTTTTGTGAGATGCATTTTTATCTTTTTGCTATGGAATATCTTCATTAAAATGTCTGCATGTTGCATGTTTCTTTTTTTCACCTCTATGAAGATTAATCTATTCTTAATATTTTTCATGTTTTTAGAAGTTATATTAGAGGAAATCATGTTTTAAATTAGAAAATGGGATAATTTGATTAATGGGATAGACTCTTCCAATTTCAAGACGATAATTCTTGGAAAATTAATTTTCTGTTATGTGTGCTGACATGCAGTCACTTGCTGCTATCCACCCATCTCAAAGTCAAATTTAATGGGAAATATGAAGGGTGAAACAAGTTTGCCTTCATAAGACAGAGACACAGGGGTGGTACAGTTGAATTTTTCCTTTTTTAATCAGCAAGGTAAAAAAGCCACTAACATGCAGGGAGGTTACTGAGTGTGAAAAAATATATAAGAAAAGCATTGAGGCGTGAGAACAAAGAAAAATCAAGAAGAGAGTAGATAACGATTGACATTGCATTTAAATTATTAAAGATCAAATTTGACTGTAAAGCAAGAGAACAGAAAAGAGTTCCATAAGCAAGAAGTGCAAGAAAAGAAACTTAGCATAGAGCTTATGGTTGCATCTAGCCATTTCAACTTGTGAAGTGATGAAACCTTGCCACTAATCTGGTACAGTGCTTAAATTCATCAAGTTCAGGTACCATAGAGGAGAGGTTATCAAAACAATTACCATGAAAGCATTTATAGAAAAGGCACCGTGATGGCAGTGGGAAAGTGATTGAAGCTGAAATGCCTGCTCAGAAACATTGCAGATTCTTCTTTGGATTTTATCAAGGATGCAGTAGGAGCACCAGATGTAGCAGCAATATTCTAAGCATGGACGAATGGTAAACTTGTAAATATATAAGATAGTCTCGAATGAGAAAAAATGTCTAGCATGACACAGGGAATCTACTTTCCTAGCAGCAAACTTAGCAATTAATTCAATATCATCTTTCCACTTCATGTCAGTTGTAAGCATTAGTCCAAGAAGTTGAAATGAGTCACTCACCTGGAGGTTCATATCAGTCATACTGATGGAAGGTAGCAAGGATTCTCTCAGACCATTAAGAGATAGTTTTGTTTTGGAGGCATTAAAATTAACACACCATTCCTTGCTCCAGTTAACAGCAGAATGTAGATCTTTTTTTTTTTTTTTAGATCAGCCGCTAATTTGACCTTATCAATCCGCTTGAACTTACTATTAAGACAGGAATAAGTGGTTGTGTAATCACTATAGATACAGAGTTGAGAATTGATACAATCATGATGGTCGTTGATGAAAATTAGGAACAATGTATGTCCAAGAATAGAGACCTGGGGGACATCTGCATTTATACACAAAGATCTAGAAGAATGGCCATTCAAGACAATTTTCATTTTGCAATTTGATGAGAGAAAAAATAAGTTCAAAAATTCATTCAGAATTACCATGACCTTTCAAATTGTGTAGAAGACCAATATGCCAATCCCTTTGATATCCAAATCAACAGCCATTCTTAGAGTTTAGAGAGAACAGGAGCCAGTTCAGGACTATTGCAGGGATACCATCAAATCCACATGCCTTGAGGCGATCCAGTTTAGAGATGATAGCAGAAACCATGGACAGAGTTATATACATATCACTCAATAGGGACTAGGTTCTAAGTGAAAAATCAGGCAAGGATTCTCCAGATGCATCAAGAGCAGAATTTGAAGAGAATTGAGAATTTATCAGCAGAAGATGTTAACACCTCAAGTTGAGTGAAGAGAGAAGAAATAGAAGGAATAGGAATTTAAGTGACTATTACAGAGTTGCCAGTAGTCACAAGAGTGGTTACATTCATCTGTGGTATGGTATGGATCTCTGTCTGCATATTTGCCACATATGGCCAAAATGTTGCATCCATCTTCATGGTGTCCGAAAAATTAACACTCTCTTAGCATCTATCACTTCTTGACATTTCATTTCAGTCTTAGAGAAAATAGAAACTACAAAGAAACTTATACTTACAATCAGAAAGAAACAGATAAAGTTTCTGGGACCCGATGAAGAAAGAGAACCTACAGAATTTAGCACACACAGGACAGGCAAGAGAAACAGAAGAAAACTGAGTAACCTACTTAACAATTTGTATGAAATGATGGTAGATAGAGGGATGGTAACTGGATAAACATTACTTAGAACAACAAAAGACAGGAAGTTGTAGAGAGCCATGATAGTCCACATCCTTAAGGGACATGGCATTTAAAAAAAGATACTAGTATTTATGAAAACTTGATTTATTTTTTTTAAATTTTTTATTTTTTAAGCGTTTCACCCCAAGCAAGGCGGGAAGCCACTAGGACACAAGGGGTTACAGAAGATTTGGAGCAAGATCAGATAGGAGTGATAGAGGAAAGGATGAGGAGAAGGATAGTGGATAGATCAAGGCAACTGGAGTTGTCGATTGACATTACATCTGAATAGTTGGAGATTATATCTCTCAGGGAAACTGGAATAGGGAAGGGAGTTCCACAGGCGAGAGGTGCAAGACATGAAACTATTGGAGTAGAAGAGACGGCTACATTTATTAGTTTCAACAGTGAAAGGGTGAGAGCAGGATGCCAGCCTCGTAGGGCGGTTGAATTCATGAAGTCTGAGAACCAGCGAATGCAGCTCCTCAGAGCAATTACCATGAAAGTATTTGTAAAAAAGACAGAGAGAGGCGACGGCGCGTCTGTGAGAAAGTGACTGTAGATGAGATGCCAGAACAGGGCCAACTACATTGCATACGCGCCTCTGGAGCTTATCAAAAACCCCGAGGCAAACAGAAGGGGCTCCAGACCATATATGGCAGCAATACTCCATGCAAGGGCGAATTGTTGATTTGTAGATCTGAAGGATCAATTCCAGGGAGAAAAATTTCCTGGCGTGGCACAGGGAGCCAACTTTCCTTGCGGTGGACGAAGCAATTGACTCAATGTATTTGTTCCATCTCAGGTCAGCAGTCAACATGAGACCGAGCAGCCGCAGAGAGGTGGTCTCAAGAAGTTGAGCATCAGATATTCTAATGGAGGGCAGGGAAGGATCTCTGTGGTGATTAATAGAAAGCAGTTTTGTTTTTGAGGCATTAAAGTTGACCAGCCAATTCCTACCCCAGTTCACAACCGATTGGAGGTCCTTTTCGAGACACACGGCCAGGTTAGTTTTGTCAGCGACACTAGATTTGACAGGAATGATTGTATTAGGTCAAACAATCGACCTGTAATGCCATAACCCTGGAGCTTGCGAAGAAGGCCAGCATGCCAAACCCTATCAAACACTTTGGAGATGTCTAGAGCCACGGCATGAGCTTCCCCGTTATTTTGAAGAGCTTGGTAGACAGTTTCAATGATGGCTGTAAGCACATTAGCTGTAGATCGGGCAAAGCGGAAGCCATATTGCTTGTCCAAGAGCAGATCATGGTGGTTAACCACTTCAGTATTGATTAGGGCTTCGAAAACTTTGCCGAAGAGGGGTAGGAGACTGATAGGATGGTAATTAGAAGGGTCAGAGGGGTCGCCAGATTTCTTGAAGACAGGAACAATTGAAGAGGACTTCCAGCAGTCAGGAAAACAAGATTCCTTGAGGCAGTAGTTATATAGTTTAGAGAGGGCAGGCGCCAGTTCAGGCGCGCATTTCTTCAAGACAATGGCTGGTGTCCCATCCCCACCACTAGCCTTTTTGGGGTCTAAATTGGAGATAATACCCAATACCAAAGACGGGGTTATGTGTAACCCACTCAATAGGGCCTCAGTTCTAAGAGGGAAGTTGGGTATGGGTTCACTGAAAGAGTCAAGCGTTGAGTAGAATGAAAATTTCCAAGCAAAGCATTCAGCCTTGTCGGCAGAGGAAGTCAGGACTTCGAACTGGTTGAACAAAGGAGGTATAGAGGGTTTGCAATTGTTCAATATGCTCTTGCAGAGATGCTAATAATCTTTGGAGCCAAATTTGCGAGATGCAATCGCTCTCCTTCATCCGAGCAGCAAATAGTGACTTAGAAAAATGAGGACATGCTTACACTCCAGTTAAAAATGAGGCAAAGAGACATCTATTGAGTCCGACATGTCACTACAAAATAGGTGAAAGAAGTGGTTCCTATGGGCAATGGCGGCTGAGCAAGCAGCGGAGAACCAAGGGGAGGAGCGTGACTTGACCCTATATTTCCTTGAGGGGATGAAAGCATCGATTCCAGCTTTAACCCAGGATTAGACCTCAGAAGCAAAATCATTCTTGGACAGGGGAGCGTAAAGACAACATCCCAGGAGACATCATTCAGGAAATCACAGAAGCTTCGTTGATAGTAGAAATTGCATTCTAGTGGTAGGAGGTTCTTTTTTAGGGGTGGAGTTGAAAGAAATGTTAACAGATACTACAACATGATCTGAGTTACCAAGAGGGCAGAGTTGTTATTCCACAAGACTCGGGGATGGAAGTAAAACACAGATCGAGAAGAGAGGCCTTACCTTCCCGGTTGAAGGCAAAACGAGGAGATTAGTAGTAGACATAAAAATTCAATCAAAAAAGTAATAAAAATAATGAAGATAGAACATTTACTAGAAGACACCTAGATTCTATAGCTTACCAAAACAAATGCGGCAATGCAACCTGTTACATCTGGTATAGGCAGCATCCTTCACAAATTAGCAAAAGACTTAGTTAAATTTTTTTAACATCTCTTTTAAAAACAATCCCACTTTAAAAATTTTAGTGCTCCCATCAACAAATTGAAAAATCGAAAAATATAATATAGTTATAGCTAACTTAAATATAAAATTCTTATACACCAATATACAAGTTGACAAATGTCTGTTTTTAGGCAACAGACCGGGTTTGAGAAGCAAAATTTGTCAATACATGGATCGACATATCAACTGTGTCAAGCCCATTTAAAGATTTTCACCTTCCTAAAACGTAGTAACACTGAATTCTTTGGAGACATAAATGCTTAATGAGCAAAACATTTGTTTCATTTTTAGGCATACCCAGATTGATTCTCAGAGCCAAGAAGCATATGAATTGGCCTGCAAGGGATTGATACGGCCACTGGAAAACTCGGCAGTCCCTATCCTTTATGGGGTTCGGTGCATAGATTTTAATCTGCCTAATTTTACTCTTGGTAAGTTGAATTGCACTCCCTGAAAATGTTAATTATTTGAAGTTAAATTATTTAATAAAATTAACCCAGATTTTATTATGAATGACTGTTTGCAGTTGGAAATGAATAAGTCTTTATAAAAAAAAACAAAATTAACCTTTAAAATACCTTTATTTCAAAGGTTATTTTTTGTTTTTCTATTAATTTTATCAAGTTCTTTCATGCTTATATCAATTAACAAAACCAAGTTTGCTTGTTTCCCATAAATTTCTTTGGATGATGACAAAATAAACCTTTTAAGAACATTTTATGATAAAATGGGTTTAAAATCCCTTGCATATTTTTCCTATTTAATTTCTTATAAACTCTAATACAAGAATGTGATGAGGTTTTATTATTTGTAGCTCTTATTAAGATGGTTAATTGTTTAAACACATGACAAGATGGTTAACATTATTTAAATATTTTCGATTTACTTCTTGGTAAGAACATACATTTTAGATGCTGCCACTTTTTCTTTTTTCCAGAAGTTCACACCCTTTATGAAAAGGCATCCTATCTGATGTTACTGTTACATGATCTTGGTATTCTTCTAAAATCTTCAGCTGTGTGCACACAAGTGCGGCGTATACGTTACGGCCACTTCACCTTGGAACATGCCCTGCTACGGAAATTTTGGACATTAGAAAATATCCTTGAGAATATTCAGTTTTGCAAACCACTGACACAAGCAGATAAAATTATCACACCAGAGTTATTAGTGGATCAGGCAGACACAAATTTGAAGCAGTTAAGTTAGTGAAAAATCTCATTGATAAGTTGATGTTTGACTGCTTTTTAAATCTTGTCAAAATGGCAAGATTTTTGTTTTATATATAAAAAGAAAAAAATTTTAGAAAGCACAAATTATTTGAATCAAAATTCAAATGCATTTCATCAAATAATTACATACAACTCAGCTTCTTCCAGGAAAGAAAGGTGCTTTTCATCTTGCTTTGTGTTCTCAATAATAGTCACATCTTTTTTGACCGATTTGATACCATCAACCCTAGTTCCTTCTGTAGAGTTAAATAGTTCTTATGAATAAAGATGGAAAGAAAAATCAGATTACCAACTTTAGAAAGGTTCACAAATTTTCTTAGAAAACAAGAAAATCTACAATGTTTTTTCTAGGTTTTCTTGTTTTCTAAACAAATAAAAAGAAAATGAAAGAAATTACATGTATCAGCAATAGTCAAGTCTCTATCCACAGTTGTTCTAATAAAAAATGGTTAGATTAAAATATAAATATAAACATCGTTCTCATTTGCATGTAATTTTGAGTAGATTGTTGGTCATCTTCAAACATAATTTCTATTCCTTTAAATATATTTTCATGCTGCCCCATATGTAAATTCATAAATCATTTTTTTCAAAAATTACTTGTTAGTACAAAACAATTTATTCAAAACCTTCCAAAACAATTAAAATGGCAATGGATATTTAAAACATTGTAAATTTCAAAATGAAATTAAAAATTTTCTATTTTTTTATCAAAGAAATTAGACTTTTGATTTAAAAAGCATTAATGGTTGAAAGGAATTGGAATTTCAAAATGAAATCCTGTATACATGGAAATAATAAATACTTAGGCAGACTTACACACATGTGCACATTTTCTTTTATAGAAATATCCAATGTTGATGAACAACAGACATTTACTTTGCTTAACTTATGGCCAAATGGTAGGAAAAAATTGGTATTCAAAATCCTGACTTGAACTTTAATGGTTGCTACTACACCCATCTGCAACTACAGGGAGACAGAAGCATAATTAATTGGAATTTTCTGTTGTAGAATCAGCTTTGCTTTCATTTTCATTTTCCTTTAAGACACATTCAAGTTCTTTTTTAAATTCCTTGTAGTCAATGCTGTCACTGAAAAGACAAAAAAAAGTCACTTGTTTGCAAATATATTTATATTTACTAATTTTAACTGAGTCCAACACAAGGTCACAAATGTGTGACACCAAGAGAGGATTGTATTCACTTTTGGTCTGCAAAATTCACTAAATATCAAATAATAGATTGATTAATTGCCTTATAAAACAAAGAAACACAAGAGAAACTTCTCATATCTTTTGACAGCCCAAACATCTGATTCCCAAATTTTAGCAACATTTTTCTCCATTGGAAAATTGATCTTTCATTTGACATTTTTTCTTTGTTGTTCATCGCAATTTGTAAAATCCCTTGGCCTCTTGATGGAATACACCAAAACATGACAGATACCTTGTTACCATGCTGCAACTAGTAATTGAAAAAAGAAAGATCTTAAGGTCATTGAAACAGTTTAAGAATATACATAATTGGTTATAGCATCCATACAAGCAAGAAAGTGGCACTCTGAGGAGATTAAGGCAGCTCAAGATAAAAATGCCATCTGCTATCAGGTAGTCATATTTGGATGTATGGCCTCTGATCATTTCATCCTGAAGTAAATAACAATACGGGGTGGGGGTTCAGATCAAAAAAATCATAAGTCCGAGTTTGTAATTCAAAGGGTAAAAAAAATCAGTACTGCAAGTTAAATGTCAGAAACTGCTGGGAGCATAAATCAAAAAGGTAAAAAAAAAAAAACACATTACAATATGCAACTATCTTCTTCACCCACAAAGAACGAAGAAATCCTGTCATCAAAAGTAATATTCTTTTATTGGGGTAAGAAAGGTTATGATTGGTTAAAATTGGTAGGGAAGACCAAACAGTTACCATATTTCAAGGCCTGCTACAGTTGACTCAATCAGCACAGATAACACAAATTCTTTTTTGAAGTAAGGCTTGGTTTTCTCCTTTGTTGCTGCACTCCTCCCTGATTTCATGATCAGTCAAGTGACAACCTGAAGTTAGCTTCTTTAGTTTTGTGTTTCTGCTTAATGGGATGATCATTGTCTTGCCTTCTGAGGTGTTTTCAGTCTCTAAGGTGTCCACAGAATTATTAGGCTCAAAAGTGTATGCTTTTGAGGACAAACCCAATGCACCTCTAATAGTGACTAATCTTTCACTATCTGAGGATGCACTGCTTGTCTCACTCGCTGACATGCCAGAACCTACAAAGGGGTGCAATTTGATGGTGCAGTATTCCATCAACAAGAATATTGTGTGGCTATTGATTCCAATGACTTATCCTATTCAATATTTTGCATCATGCACAGCTGTGTGAGGCTTTTACCCACACATCCCATGCAGGCGAGATTGCCACATCAATGCCTTTCTGCCAAACTTGGTAGTAGCGTATCATATTGGTGGATGCAGTTGAGGTCAATGTGTCATCATTTGGCATGACATTGTAACAATAAACTGCTTCCATTATTGTACATTGCTTTCTTGCAATGATCCTTTTCAAAGACCTGTGGTATCTCTCATGTACGTCATTCCCTGAAGGTGTATACATACATCACAGCCAGGGCCTGATGCCCCATTCCTCTATTGGCTGCAGAAGTCTCATTATCAGCTAGTGTTTCTGGGGGTGGGGGTTGCTTGCTCAGAAAACACTGATTCCCACTGAGATATCACTAGCAGTGACTGGTTGCAACAGTGGTCACCAAATTGAGAACAGTGTAGGCCTGCAGTTGATGATCAGCATCAGGAATTGTTTGTCATTGTAATGGGTGGCATCCATACTCAGTATACTACAGGTTTCACTGATATTTAGATTACCCTTTCTTCACCACATGGTAGCTAGATGTTGTGGAGTAACTGGATTGGCCTAAGACTATTTAAACAGCACTCTCACTTACTGAGGGAGAGGAGTTAACGATTAGCTGTTTATTACATTATTCTGTGTTCTCAACCATGTACCATTTTCTGGAATAAACTACTACTTATTTTTTTATATGTATGTCAACCTTTCCTATTTACGACACAACATTTATGAGGGATTCAAATGTTAAAATTTCCAGTAGGATACCAACATTTGACAACAAAATTTTTGAGTGTAATGCCAAGACAGACTGAGGATTTGAGTTTAAAGAAATTTACAGTCATATACCAAGAAATTGTTGGCAATGACTCAACCTTGGATTAATTCCAAATCTGCATAACAGATTGATGTGTTAAAAACAATTAAGTATTTTATTTGTTCAGTAATTTTTTATGGGGAAAAAAAAAGAGTAGGAAATTGTTTGGTCAGTTAAATTTTGTCTCTACAAAGAAACATGGAGGATTTGAAAGAAAACAATGGTGGACTTCATGAAAATCCAGCAGAAACAAAATGAACAGTTGTAGGATCAACAATGTTTGGACCAGGAACACTCTGAAAAACAAAACGAACAGTTTGAAAAAAATGTTCAAATTGTTAGTATTGGAAAAAAGAAAAACAGCAGTTCTTTTTCTCAGTAAATTCAGTTGATGAATTTAAGTACAGTCCTGAGGAGAAGGTAACTTTTGTGGTGTATTTTCACTGTCATGAGATTTTTCAAAAAGATTGCAGTTGGATGAAAAGAAAATACATCTGTTGCTTGGAAAATTTAGTCCAAGTGAACATGAAAATTATGCAAGCTACATACTTCCGCGAAATCCTAAGGAAATATCTTTCGAGGAGACTGTCTTAATTCTGAAAAGATTTTATGGGGAGAAAAGTTCTCTATTCAACACAAGATGGCAGTGTTTAAACCTTACAAAAAAGTGGAGTGGATTATTCGACTTTAGCTGGGATTGTAAATAGAGAGTTTAAATTAAAAGAACTTACTCCTGATAAGTTTAAGTACTTGAGTTTTGTACAGAGACTGGTGATATTATAACTGGAATTTTGTCTAAATTAGAACAAAATCCAAAAATGAGTCTGCAAATAGTCACAGAAGAATGCAAATGAATAGAAAATCTTTGACATGACACTGCAAGGATAGAAGAATGTGACATGTCAAAAATTCAGGCAGTTAAACAAAGACAACATAAGGAAAATTTTGTCCACAAAATAAATTCTTGTTATGGCTATGGACATTCATTATTACAAGGAATATCCATTTAGAAGGAAAGAATGCTTTAATTGTGGAAAAAAGGACATAAGCATTATACATTGAAGAAAAACCAAAGTTAAATGGGGTCAAAAATGAAAAATACAGTTAACTACAATGGAAAACAAAGAAATAAAAATGAAAAGAAATTTTGTAAATGTACAGATGAACCATAAAAATATTAAGTTCCAATTATTTACGTGTCTAGATCTGACATTGATAATTGAACAAACTTGGAAAAGAATTAGCAGGCCAACTTTATTGATGACAAAAAGAAGTGCTCATGACATTATAGGAAGTAAACTAAATTTTGAAGAATTTTAAACACTGTGACATTTATTGGTAAAACTATAAAATTAAAAGGATTCATTATGGAACAAACCCAGAACCTGTTTGTATTGATTGGATTGAGTTATTCGATCTTTTCAACCAACCAATTAATTTGTTCTGCCATAGTGTCAGTGTTAGTTCAAACAGCATGGAAAAATTAAAAAAGAATTAAAGATGAAATTTCCCAAAATCTTTTGTGGGGGACTTGGCAGATGCACAAAAGTTAAATCCACATTCAAACTTAAAGAGAATGTGACACCTATTTTTAGGCCAAAAGGAAAAGTACCTTTTGCAGATAAGTGGATTTGATATTTTTCTGTTTTTCAGTGCTGTGATCACTGACATGGAGTCGGTGTATATAAATCATTTTCTATGTTTACTCAAATTTATGATGTCACAGGCCAAGTTGTTAGCTGTCTAAATACTAAATATGGAAGCTTTGTCTGGGAGTAATTTTATTAATTTTGATTTTGTGGTGGATGGCTGCACATCCAACTTTATTTGCAGCTTTAGGTCCATCTGTATAGATAGACAGGTGGTCTGCACAGGCATCTTTGATGGAGAGTAATTCTTCATGGAATGTGTTAGGATTGGTTTTAGATTTTGGGGAATTTTAATAGGATGTTTGGTTGTTTTATCATCCAGGGGAGTGTTTTAGAGTTGATGGACTCTTGGATTTATGCTGTATTTATTTGTTTTGTTTTTTTCAAGGAAATTTTTAATACAGATATCATATGGTTTGATGGTGTCTTTTGTGAAGAGAACAGTATATTGTTGATGAAATATGCATTTATATGCAGGATTTGATGTGCAGGTTGAGAGTTTAATATAATATTGAAGAGCCAGTTTTTCCATTGTATTGCTAATGGATGTTCATGTGCTTTTGTGTATAGTGTGACACTATTTAGCCATGGTAATTGGCTAACTAATTAGACAGACTGATTGATGAAAAAAAAAAAAGATTTTAATTCTATTTATGAAAAAAAAAAAGATACTTTTCACAAAAGACTGTGAACCCAGGAAGAAGCCACGTGTAAGGTCTTGTCCTGTCGAGTTAATTTATGTCTCGCTGAGGGAGATAGAAAGAAAGGCAAATATGGAATTATCGGCCAAAACACGTGCCAGTCATAAAAATTTCGGCTGGAACAAAGGCCAATACAGGCAGGGAGAATCAATGTTAATTATCTTTCCAAGATATCATTAATTTTTTTTCTTGGATACAGGTGAAGAGAAGCAATGTGGTAATTATAAAATTTTGGCATTGTCTCGATATAGGTGAGAGGCTTGTTATCGTTTACTTTGCCAACAGACGCTAAGACGTTGAATAGCAATGTGGCAATTGTAAACTTTTGGCAATCCCCAGAAAATAGTGGACAATTGAGATTTGGCGAGATAAAAGAATTTAATTTCTTAACAAATCAAGGATTCCATTATGAAGCTAACTTAGCGTAAAGAACCAGATGACAAACTTTGACAGTGATTAATGAGACGGTAAGTGTGCTGGCTAAGTGACTTTTGGGTGGCCCAGGAAAAGGAGTAGATATAAAAATTTAATTGGCAATGTGGGGGTTCGTAAGAATTTTGGCCGATAGGAAAGGAAAATTTTGTAAACAAAAATTCTAGATTATAATTTTAAGGAGGCCAGTGTAGCCACACCCACACTGCCGAGAGATCATTGGTCGTATGTTAGCTGGTGATAGAGTTGGCATTGAACCAGTACAGCTGGTGAGCTGTTAACATTGACGACCAGAATTCGACCCTGGTGTCACATATTGGTGCCTAGACCACTGGATTCAACGCTGGACGTCTGAGTGTCACATATTGGTATCCTGACCAGGGGATTTCGCCAAGTAGCGATGACCGGGACACAGGCTGGTGGCAGTGACAAAGAGTCAACCCTAAACCGTCGGTAGAAGAAACCTGACAATTTCGCGTCGCGACTGGGAGTTGAACATGGACCGACAGCTTAGTGTTAAAATAGTTTTCCCACTAAGGATATGGTGAAAGCTCCTAGAATTATTCTTAATCCTTGATGATGCTTTTATGTAGCTTTTTCTTGCTTCATCATATATAAAGCAACCATAATGAAGTTTTTATCTAATTAATGAGTGATATATCTGGAATAATGATTCTTTGTTTGCTCCCCAGTCTCTTAAGTATTAAGTATATGAGGTATAAATGTTAATAGGTACTTGCATTGTTCTACTACTGGAATTTTGTTATTTTTTAGTTTTAATGTTGGATTGATTTTTCAAAGCTGGCAGAAGTGCATACATTCTGTGTTTTCTTTTGAAAATATAAAACCATTCTTGGTAGCCCATTTTTTTTTATTTTATTAAGACATAGCTGGAGTTGTCCATTTGTGTATATGTGGTTATATTCAGCTTAGTTATTTTTGATAATCTGGAATTATTATGAGTGTTATGGTGTTTGTTTTCCTCTTGGAGTACCAAGTTAAATCCAATAAAACATTTGGTGACTTTAATAGCCATGGAGCTTTTTTAGGTATGGTGGATTCATGTACCTTTTCTATGTCAGTGTTTGTGCCTGGTTAACTCTTATACAGATGTTGAAATGTTTAATGACCTTTTCTTTTGAAAAGGGATTTATATTGTATTTTAAAAATAGAATTGTATTTTTTTTATTTTTATATTAAACAATATAATTTTTTATTTTTATATTAAACAATGTAAGACTAGGTGATTTATTGTACTTCTTCCTTTTCTGAATCCAATTTGATAATAGGTTTTTGTTCTAAATACTATGTTAGTCTGGTATTGATCATCCTCTCAAAGGTTTTATATATGTAACTTGAGAGCTATAGATTGGTAGTTTTTTTAGTTTGTTGGATCATTTCAATGGGGGGGGGGATTATAGTAGCTTTTATCCAAGAGGTGGAGACATTTCCTGTGATTCATATGTTGCTGTATGTTTGTAGTAGGTACTGAAATGATGTTTTAGGTAACTGCTTTAGGAATTGGTAGTGAGTCATCTGGTCCTGTAGCTTTATCATGAACTTTGTTTAGGAAGACTTGCAGTTTGGTGATTAAGAAATGTTGGTTGTAATCATCGTCGCTTTGACACTGAAATTTTACTTTTTTTCCCTCTTTCTCTGATTTTTTATAATCTTTCATCTATGTTTTTGGATGATGAGTTTTGTAATAAGTTTTCTGCAAGGTCTTGTTTTTTGGCTATGTCGTGTTTATAAAATTTGTATTCTAAATTTTTGTAGTAAATTTCCAATATCTTTGGTTGGTTTGTTTTGAAATTACCAGTAATTAATTAAAATTCCTCTCTGACCAAAAAATATTTATATTTTGCTGGTCATAGTTGATGTATTAAGGTATTAGATTGTATGTTAACATTCCATTTGGAGCATTTTAGAGCCTTTTTCATTGATTTCCATTTCCTCCAAGTGTTCATGTCTATTGCTGGTTGGAGTCGATATCTCATGAGCTCAATCTTCATCTGTGGTATTCAGCATGAGGTTTACACTTTGCTTTTCTGAATGCAATGTTCTTGTTTTATGGTTTCAACCTCAATAGGGGCTGTGATTGTTTGCTTCGTTGTGATGGTGAAGTCAATAATGATTTTGATATTTGTTTTGTTTGAGAAGTTGAATTGGATTGGGAGCAGCATATACCTTAGGTTGTAGTGTCTGGCAATAATTTAATTCTTGTGATAGAACAGGTTCAAATTTAGAAAAGGCAGTTTGAATCAATGAAGAGGGAGAATATTTTGTTCAATTTTAGTTCTGAGAGTTGATTCAACAGTGTGTTCATGTGTGGCAATCATTGATCTTTGGTTGATATCTACATATAATAGTTTCTTGGTAGTAGATTCCACTGTTTTTCTAGCTTCAGGGAAGGTCAAGTGTTTCAGTCTTGTGATTTTCTTTTTCTTTCTTCCATACTTTGCATGTTCTTGAGTTAGCAGAGTAACTTCTACCAAAGTTTACACATTTTAATTACGATCACAGTTGATTTCCATGTGTTCCAGGTTATTCTCTCTGCACTTTCTGCATATTGTTTTTTTGGGGGGTGGGGGGCATTTTAACTTTTTAGTATTGGGGATGTATATTTCTACTTTGGTTATGGTGTATCCTATTTTCAATATTGGAGTGGTGGAAATATTGAAGGTGAGGATGTACATCTTGGTATTGATTGTTTCACTGATAAATGGAGACAGTTTGGTGATGGGGGAATAATCTAATTGACCCCAGTAATATGAATTTGGAGAAAGAGATTGTTCTAAGTTGTTATTTGAGTGTGTTTCAAGATGTGGATGCTTGGAAAATTTTAGAGATGACATAAGTTTTGTGAATTTCATTATCTCTGCTCTCCAACCAACAATGTCTATGTTGATATGACCAAGGATACACAGATAGTATACTGTGTCCAAAAGAAACTGAACACCAGTGTAATCATGCCTCTCTATACAAAGTATAGAGTGTGTCAGGGGCAACACTGTTATGTTAAAGTTTTTGCCTTTCACAGTTTGACTGTTAGCCAAATCCACATGTTTCAATTTGTATCTGCTGCATACATTATAGTCATTGATACTAGTAGGGGACAAGGTTGAAACAATTATAGAGAGATTGTATGTAGATTAGGACTTGATAATATTTGACTTTCATATCTTATATTAACTGCCATGATATTGTCATACTTGCAGAGATATTTTAGTCATTTGATGGATTATTTATTTTATTTTTATACTAACCCCCCCCACACACACACACACAGCACTTAACATGGTTACCAAACTTAATTGAACCCTGCTAGGGTAGAGGCTAGTGAAATAATTGAAAGATGGAGTACTATCCTTGAGATGGCAAATTTTCAGGCAATAGTAGCATGTGAATTCCAGACATGTCAGCATTACAAAATCTTGTGCACACATAAGTGATCCAAGAATGATACCATCAGCAACTAGCAAAGGGGAATATTGTATCAAATCATTTCCCATTAGACTGGCTCATTAATGATTACCCTCAGAAATACAATAGAAACAAAAGTCCTTTATGGCCAGACAAAGAAAGCATTTTATAGTAGACCCTACTGAGAAGAATGTTTATTTGACACACTTGGCTGGTTGTGATCTGAAATATAGCTACCCACAGATTTAGATTCTTATTCCTAGAATTTCAAAATCTTCAATATTCAATATGAATTCCTAACAAAAGAGCAATGACTTGACAAAGAAGCTGAACAATTTAGCATAAAAGTTTTCTGCTTGATACTTACACATCTTGTGTTCCTTTATGGCACACCTTAAAGCATGTCAAAAAAGATGGGTGGCACTTATAAGATCCTAGTTGTTTAATGTCTTTGATTGATAAATCTGTTTGAACAAACAAATGGAACATTACATCCGATACAATCTGCTTCACCTGCAGGCACCTGGAATTTAAAAAAATTGAGACAATTATTTTACAATATTATATTATAATATTTTTTAACATTCTTTCACCCAAGAAATGTCCAATAAATTTGCTCGTTACAAACTTGACTTTGAGAAATAGTTATGCGTTTTTTATTTAGTGGCCTGCCAAGTTGTTTTGTTTAAAAGGATAAGGATCAAGATGACCATTAGCCTCCATGTTCCAATTTCTTTTGATGATTGTTTTTATTTTGCAGTTAGACCCCATGATTTTTACTAAATATAAATTTTATTAATAAAGTTACTGATAAAAACAGTGTAATCATGAATTGGCACATAAACTGATGATTCAAGTGATTCTAAAATGTTATGAACATAAACAAGGAATTCCAAAGTATTCTGATATTTGGTTAGATTTTATTTCTTTCAATGTCTCCTTTTTACTTCTGATCATCAGGCAACTGGTAAGTAAAATGTGACCATCAACAGAAGATAAAACATTTCAGAACAAATTCTTTTAATATGAACACACTTGTTTCTTTACATTACACTTTCCCATTTCAAAGAATCTTTTGTGATTGAAGTTATGAATCTTCTAACAAAAACCAATGGATCATTGCATTTCAGAAATTTTTAACATAAATCATTTTAAAATTTGGAAAAAAACACTTTTATGAGCAATGACAGATTAGCAAGGAAAGATTAAATGTATTTCTGAATTCTCATTACTTGTGTTTATGCTGAAAAATGTTTAATAGTCATTATTTGAGTTTTGTTATAAAAACAAAATAGTTTTATTTTTCTGTGTAGAATCTCCTTTAAAATAAATCTTTCCAAACTTGTTTCTATTTTTTGTATTGTTGCATCATTTATTATTTTGATATTTATGGTTATCTTTCTTTGATTACATTCTATTTTTTTCTATTTTCTTTCATAAATTAAGATCAAGAGTCAGTTAACTATACTGAAGGTCTCTTCTTTTTATTTTTTCTTATAAGTTGCCCCCTTTGTTCCTGAGGACATTTCAAAAGATTTCTTCAGATCAAAAAACTTAAGATGTGTGTGGAAGAAAAACTAGCAGATCCTTGTAACAGGTTTGGTAGTGTTATTAGTGGTCAGATTATCCATTCTTAACTGAACCAAACACTATCAAAGAAGTTTATACAAAACAACAAAATTTGAGTAAACTGTTCACTTTTTGTTTTGCATGGGAAATATTTTATTTACATAATTCTACAAAAGCAAGAGGCTTAACAATTCCCAACCACATACAGAAATACATGAAATCATATTAAAATAAAACATGGAAGAAGCACAGATTCATTGATTTCAAATGATAGCCATCTGTCAAACATTTAAACTTCACAGATAAACAAAGAAAAAGCAGACAAGTATAGAATGGTTGAGGCTAGCAGATACACCATTCAGTTGGAGGTACCAAGGTCATATGAAATCTGGCTACCTGTTTTTTTTTTTTTTGTTTTGTTTTTTTAATGAAAATCATGTCATTTTGCTTCAATTTAATTAATCTTTGAAGATCTGCCTGGTGATTAAAGGATAGACCACATGAAAATGCAATAGTTCATGGTTAAAAGTTTTTAATCATCTGCTATTGTTTAGATACTGAAGGTGTGTCATCCTTTATTTATTAAGCCAATCAAGGATACAATCTGTTCTTACTGCATTTGTAATGTTTTGTGATGATGACTGTTCAATGATTTTATTGAACATTTTTGTTGATTTTAAAGAAAATATATGTGGACTATTTTAGTTGGTGTTATTGATTATCATTTAAATGGCCATTTTGTGGAGAAACATCTCACATTCTTTAAGGGACTTAATTTTTCTCTCAATAATACTTTATTAGTCATGCTCCAAATATGAATAAAATCTAATCTATTACAATGGTTTTTGTTATGACTAATATTCTGTTTAGTAATATCTTTTCAGAAATCTTTAAAAAAAAATTTAAAAAAAAAAGACTTATATTATATTTTGGCAAATATTTTCTTGGCTTGTAAGATCTTCAAAAATTCATAAATTGGGAAAAAATGCCCAAAAATATATTCAAGAAATGAATATCTTTCAAAAAACAAGAAACAAAAAATATGTTAGCCACTGTATTCTGAAGATAGCTCTGCAAAACCTGTTTGTAACTCCAACCTTTACCAAAAACATGACCAGTTGAAACTGTGTTGAAAGTACTAAACTGAATAAGAATTAGAGATTAATGTGATGGAGAGAAAAATAAGTTAAAAGTAGATAATCCATTCTTTCTATAATTGATGCACAGATAAGCTTGGCTGCTATATGTATTGGCAGTTATAACAATAGAAGTAATTAGGTTTTAAGTCTACCATTGTCTCTACTGTTAGTAAAGAATTAATTGACACTCAAAATTGAACTCACTCTTGCAAAAATTCTTCCACACCCTTTATTCGTTCACAGACAACATCTGGATCATAATTCCTGCGAAACAGATAGTTTGGAGGTAAAGAAGGAATTTTTCTGCAGAAGAAAACCAAAATGCATATTTAATTAAAAATACTTATTTAAATATACCCTAACTCAAAGAAAAAGATCAAATGAATGAATTTAAAAAGTAAAGGGATTCTTCTTTTATTTAAGTTTGACAGTAGGATCAAAACTGATTTTTTCTGAAATAATTTCCACTCCAGTTATGCTCCTCAATGCTTGAAGACTAACCACTTAGAATTTCACAAGAAATCAAGGAGATTACATATTTCAAAAAGGTAAAGAAAAAAAATAAGAAAGTGAAAAGATTAAAAATGTTAGATATATTAAATGAAGGGGAAAAGAAAAGTTTCACAAGTCAATATTGGCTTGGTGGTCAATGTCTCTTGAATTTGTGTGCAAAAGAACAAAATTCAAATTTTGTTAATTTCCCACCTTAAAATCAGAATTGAATATGAAATCAGTTGAGAATTTTTCAGTTACTCAAACATCTTTCCAGTTGCATTTGCAAGTGCCAAATATAAAGGTTCTATAACTGACTACACTTTGGTAAAAGTCCACAAGTACTAAGCACCCACTGAGCAACAACAATACCATCACTACTCAATAAATTATAATTATATATTAAATTTTAAAACAAGGGTCATTCCAAAAGTATTGCCTCCTATTTTATTATGTTGACAGAGATCATAGATATTGAACTTTCCTGCCAGTAACCTATAATTTTTTTTTGACCTTATTACATATAGCAGCCAAATAACAGTCTGGTAAAATAACATCTAACATGAAAGTTCAAAAGTACATTATTGAATTCCTTCATGTGGAAAAATTGCACTCACTGACATTCGTTGACTTATGATGAATTTCTACAGAGACTAAACAGTGGATGTGAGCACAGTAATGCATTTCAACAGTGGAAACAATAATGGGTATGACCAACCACATTCAGACAGCACTTGTTCATCTCTGGAAATTCATGTATAGCCAACAGTGATGACTTTGGAAAATTAGTGTTTTGAAAATTTGATCTAGCCAACAGTGTTATAGTGCTCCTTGTACCCTTTGTAGTTTCTGTAGGAATAATGACCAGGTGACATATTTCATTTATATTTTAATGTATTTATTGTATATCTTATATATTTTATTTTATTTTTTACCAAAAAGTTCAACATTGTCAGATTCCTCTTGTTTTTCTGTTACAAGGTGGAGGCAGAAAAGAGTCTTTTGGGAAATGGATGAGCAAATTTACATACAACTTAATGTATTTTGTATTTCTCCATTTCCTTTTGCTTAGATAGTATAAGTTTCATTAACTTCTAAGTTAAAACTTTATACACTCACAGTATGTACACAGGTGTATCACACAAGGTTCAACATAATTGACTTAAAAAAATTCTTCAAATGAAAAATAGGGAAAGCCAGTCAGAATCAGCTGATTTCAGAGTGCATTTCATTTTAGAGCAATGCAAAAATGCAAACCTTGATGCAAGGGGTGTGTCATCATGGTAGTGATGCCAGTATACATTTGGAATACAACTTATATTGGACTGGCCTAAAGGAGAAAAGACAATGTGGAGTTGGATCAAAGATGTTGGTCATCAACCATGAAGAGAAATGGTCAAATTTGATCCTCCAAGTTATAATCTCTTTGATTTTATTCTTTGTTGAAATTTCACAATCAGTTCTGAGTGGGTCTTTTCAAAGAACACACTTGGCTATTCAAATGTTTCAAAGGCTCAGCCCTAATGTATTTGGGATTTTTTCCTTTCAGAAGAAACAAAAAATATTTTACTTATTGATTTCAAATTGAAACATTCTGGTGTTCTTTTTAAGGATTTAAGGCAAATGTTTTAAATTTCTTAAAATAATTGGCACTCACTGATTGCAATAGTGTTTCAGAAAAACTCTTCGGAGCCAACAAAATTCTTTAAATGATCTCCAGACACTCACAGACAATTGGGTAGCAAAAAATCCACTGCTGCTCTAGAAAAATATAATATAAAAATGTTTTTACATAAAACTTAATTGATCAGGGCATGATTTTTTGGTGTAAAGTTATTTTCATTTTGATTGATTAGATTTGGGGAAAAAACAACAACAATGTGAATTGCTTTATGATGAACAAAAAACTTTCAATATTTGGCAAGAAAAAAAGCTTATTTCTACAATGAGGATCGCTAAAAGTAAATTAATCTTGCAAGATAAAAAAATAACCAAATTCTTGCACGAGGCAAGATTTTTGAGAAATCTATTGCTATGTAGAATTTTTGAAAGCAACAAATAACATGAATGGCAAATGAAGATAAACACAAAGTCTAGCTACATCTGACACAATAGTTGAGTATCTGTTAAAAAAATTGCAATATAAAGGAAATTATGGCAAAGATTTAATGAATTTCAAGAAATAATAATGTCATTTATAAAGGACCTTGTCAACTTTTTTAATTAAGATTTTTTTAGCCATAAAATTTTAAATATATGCTATCATTTAAACCTATGATTAATGTTTTTCAGAAAAAAAAATAAAAATTCTTTTTGTACATTTTTTTTAATTATACACATTTCTATTTTTTTATTTTTTTAGCATTCTAAATTTAGAAGTATAAAAACATGCATATTCACTTTAAATGTGGTGAATCTGTCAGCATCAACCAAAAAGAGCCAGACATATAGAATTCCATGACAAGCATATTGCCCATCAAAAGTGATTAGTGCTATACAAAAATCAGTACAAAATGCAAATTACTTTTTTGTATAGTGGTGGATAATTTGCCACAAAAATTATTTTTTAAAAAAGGAGCATGAAAAAATTCAATATCTATTTTTGTGATTAAAAAAATATTTGTTGTTCTGATTAGATAACTCTAGCTTTCAAGCAGGTCCACTGCATTTGAAAGATTGGCAAATTACCCACGCCTAATTCATTTGGTCTTGTGTTAAGCTAATATTCTTTTTTGTTTAAATGGCACCAATTTCAACACCATAAGAATTGATAAAAAAAAGTATTAATTCAAGCTTTAAGCCCATGGAAGAGGTCAGTAGTTAGCAATCTATAACAGTATAGTAACCCTGGTTCAATGCAAGCGAATGCTAAATGATGATTTAAAGCAGGAAAAAATTTAGGTTAAACAGTTTGAAAATCTGGGAATTGTTGTGGAGTTTATTCTCCACAATAATTAGCTTCCCAGTTTTTTAGGCAAGGAAATAATTTAAATTTTTTAAAAGGATAAAAATGCTTCTTTTTTTTCTGTCATGTTTGTAAACAAATCATATAAAACATTTTCAGAATTAAACATGATTTTCAAGTTATTTAAAATATCAAAGGATATATATCTCCCCTCTTTCTACAAGCCTAGAGGAACTTAAGCAGAGAATCATTAAGGTGCTGAAGGATGTGTAGTGGAACCTTTAGAGGGGGCGCAATATAAAATAGCTTGTGTGCCCAAATAAAGATAGTCACAGGAGGCCTGCTAACATTTATAAATTAAAGATGTGAAATCTGACAGGTGGAACAAAAATAGACAACAGAATGAAGATATTTAAAATTAATACAAAATTTATTTAGAATACAGACCAGATTAAATTAACATGTAAGTCCGGTGAAAGTGTTGAAAAGTTGCTAATTAAGTGAACCTTCCGTAGTATTTTAACCGAAGTGTACAGAGTAGGTTATTTGAAGTCTAGATGATATAGCCAAAGAGAAGAAAGTTCAGATTAAATGTCCGGTGCTGCATTGCATAGTTGCTGGTCAGTCATTAGGCTTATTATAAATCTAAATGAACTTAAATTGAAGGGTGTGTGGCAATGCAATGGAGAAAAGGTCATGAAGACATATAACATCTGCCCTTGGACACATGGACAGAGTAGCAAAGAACTTCGATAAATGTTACACAAAACATGCTATAGTGTGTTTGGCAGCACCTGACATGTGTCGTGTCACAGTTGGTACACATATTGAACATTTGTGAAGCTTTGTGAAATCGGTTATAAAATCTACTTCCATGTGAATCTCTTGTTCAAATTTTGCTAAATAAATCTTTTATTGTTCAGCGTGAAGCCTGCTTAATTTTGTTTACTAGGGACATGTAGTTACTCAGATATTCACATTTTAAATTATGTCATATTTGGATATGAATCCAAACATGGCTATGGAAGTAAATCCTCTGCAAGGCAACAAGTTTAAAATCAGGGTTTTCCATCCCCTAGATGGTCTGCTTTCCTGGGCTATTGAGCTTACATCTACCCAAAGCAACTGGTTATGATGAGGTGCCAGTTTTCCGCTTTCGCCCATTTTCTAACTATTTGACACACATGCTACAGAAGCATTTTATAGACAAAGGGAGCTTGTTTCCCCTATCACCCTTTGATACTCTTTGGAACATATTGTGGAATGTTCCATATTAACCTTCCACCCCTTTCGGAGAAATGTTTCCTTTTATAAAACAAAGCCTTAACCAATCAACATTTTGTTTCAGCAAAATTCAATCTTCTATTGGTTAAAACAAAGTCATAACAGAACATTTTCCCGCCTAAGGTCCCTGGAGCCGAATTTTAAACACCCAACTCTATATAAACAAACACATGACTCAATTCAAGTACCCTGAACCTGTTTATACGGGTTCAATGGGCATATTTTTGGCAGAGCCCATGGGCTCGGAGATCCCACGTTAAAAAGGTCTTGTGCCACATGACGCCCTCGTGGAGGGGTGACTGAATATTGTCAGTAGTTCACTTCTGAACTGACTGTTCGGTTGGGCAGGGAGGAACCCGAACAAGGCTACGCAGAGGGGTGGAGTCTCATTTGGGGAGGTAAACCGGCCCTGAGCCCATTTATACGGGTTCAATGGGCATATTTTTGGGCCGAGCCCACGGGTTCAGAGAACCCACAATAAATAACCGACCTTGTGTCACATGATGCCCCAGTGTGGGGGGGAGGTGACTGAATATCCAGTCAGTCATCAAATTTCAAGAGATCCATACAAACGCTGTTCAATTTGCTGACTCACAACCACTTAAAGTTTTTCAACAAACTCAACGCAGCATTCAAATAACCATTGTCCGCGTGGATATTCATCATCGACTTAAAGAGTGAACACTTCCACTACGTCAAAGTAATTGTAAATTCATCAATTTAGCATATCAGTTAAAGGTAAACAACTTTTAGCAACTTTAATTCTGACTCATAAATAACACACGGACACACACTAACAGTTGAAGAATACATTTTGATTTTACTACGCAGAAACAAAAATTATTTTAATTTTGATAACAAGCCAAAAGCATCAGCATTTACTTACAACAATTCTACATGGACGTTCTTCACAACATTATCTCAATTACCAAACCAACAAAATTTCTGTTTATCTTTGCATGTGTATTTATTGTATATAAAAATCTCTTTATTGTTGATCTCTTATCACATTGTTCAGTCATTCCTTGCCATGCAATTGTCCTTATGTTCTTTGTGTAATCTATTTGTAGTGGGATAATCCAAATGGCAAACACGCATAATTTTCACCTTATAAAAATTTACCTTCTGATACACCTCACTCAGCATACAACCCACAACAATATAATGTACGTATAAATAAACATTTAAATTACGTGTTTTAGAAGCTCCCTAAAAAAAGTTAAAAAGTAAAACGTTTAGGTAAAGTAAAACTCTAAAGCAAGTCAAATTATGAAATAGTACATAAATATCAAAAAGTTCGTTAACTTTAGAAAAAGAGAGCAGAAACAAAAATAAAACTCATTAACATACAGTAACTGACTTTGTTGAAACTCCAAAAAATTATCAGATTTTAAGTTTAACTGAAAAACGTAAATATTGCTTTATGATTTATTTTATTTAAAAAATTATATATATTATGATTATTATTATATTTGTTGAAGTTATATTGTTGTTTTTAATTTTTAATTCTTTCAACTTTTTCCACAGTTTTTCTGTATATATGTGAAGAAGCTGAAGATTTGTTTCTTTGTGTTTTACTTTTATGGCATACCAAGCTCGTTGGGTTATAATGCCAATAATAATAGATATCCGGGCCTTGATAACTAGATAAATAGCTTGTCGTTCATACTTCGATTGTATATATGTTGATATTTCCACCTTGACAATCAGATAATCACACTTCGACATATATTCCGGCCTTAGAAGCTCTTGCAAGTACTTTAGCAGAGCTTAATCGTGGCATTGGGTGAAAGGAAAATTTTTTTTTTTTTTTTAATTTTGTTATGGATGCTGATTTATGAAAGGAAACTGTATATCTTGTTGGTGTCTTTGTTGTCATGTTGAGGGTTTTTGTTTTGTTTCTTTTTATCCGGGGAGGATTTTGTTTGGCTTTTTGATTTGTTCTTGGAAGTTGATCGTTGGCTCGGCTGGCTTTTCTCATGAGTTTGCGTCTTTTTGAGTTGCATTTTTTCCATGGTGTGTTCTTTTCGGAAGTTCAGTTGTGGTCGTGTTTTCTGATTGTTCTAGTTCTATTTTGTTGAGAAGTAAAAATCTGTTTTGTTTGAGTTTTCAGGTTGTTTGCTGTGTAGATTCTTTGTCTTGGTTTTGCAGGTCTGTTTGGCTTCTGCTGAGGCTTTTGGTTCTCTCTTTTTGAGTTTGTTTTGTGGTATTTGATGTGGAGTGTTCAATTGTTTTTTGGTTATTTTTAGCTGTTGTCATTGTTTCAGGTTTGAGTATTATGGTTAGTTCAGTAAATAAAATTTTCAGGTTATCTATTAAGGTTGAGATTTCTTCAGATTTGTAGTTAGTTTTTTCTGTTGTTTCTTTTTTTGGATATTCAGGATGTTTATTTTCTGAGGTCAGCATAGAGGCATATGTTATTGTGAGTGTCTGCGTTTTGACAATTTTTCTTGCTTCGAAGAAAGAGATATTTCGTAAATGTTATAGACAAGCGTATGGTTGCAAGAAAGAAATACGACAACAGTAGAAATAGATTTACGTGGTTTATTTCAACAGGAACGTAAGGTTTTAGGACAGCTACCTTGGTGTGGTAAAGTTCATAAGCCGGCTTTCGGATCTAGGTCGATCTCTCATAGTAGTTCACACATGTTGACGGTGGTTGATGCTCTCCTGCTGACAGCAACTAAACGTGACCGGTCTCCTTTGTGGCCACCTGTTGACTGCTGCTGAACTTCCCTGTGACCCCTTTTATAGCAATTTTTATGGCTTAACAGGCTCGAGAAATGAAGCGAGTATAATTAGGAGGGAAGCATTTTTATTGGACGAAAAATAGAGCACTTTAAATATTATTTTATTTTTCGACCGGAACACGTGTGTCGGAAACATTTGTAAAGAAAGTTAATGGTCATTTTGTGATGAGGCTTTATCCCGTTCACATCCGGTTCTCGCTCTTGAATATTTGCCTGTAAATCAGCCGAGATATGTCTTATTTTATTTTATAACAAATATTTTTGTTTTGTTGATTTCCTTTTCTTTCTGCCATACTTTACAATACATTCTCTTGAGTCTGCAGTGTGCTCCTCTTTGCAGTTTACACCTAAGTCTTTCCCTGCAATCTTCTGGATGTTCAGTCTCTGTATTTCCACATCATCTACACACTGGATCTCTAGCACAAGTTTCTTTGTCCGTATCTTTGGCATCGGTAACACCTAAGTGGCATTGGTATGTAGGTCTCCACTTTTGCTATTGAATATCCAAGAAAAAAAAACACCATAATTGTCACTGTCGTCAAATGCAATACAAACCAGCCATAATGTGGCCTCAGGGTTGCCTACCAGAAACACATGCAGGGACACCTACCTATACACAACATGGCACTACAGATACCCCTATATTATGCGACTGTTAATCACAGCAGCCTCTCTAAGCGCTACCAAAGAGTTCATGCTCCTAATGACCAGTCCAAAGCAACAGCCAGCAAACTGCCAACCCGGTACACTCAAAATGGAAGGTAACAGTCTGATCACGAAAAAGTTAAGTGTTATACCGGAACATACCTATTCTATTGTTAATAGACTCTCCCACATATGAGTAGTAGTAGTAGCAGTCGCCAGGGGGGCTCAGAGTGAGTTGGTGAGTCAGTCGATGTCGGACATTAAAGTATCAACCACCACAATTAGATTGCTGCATCATTAACTATTATTTCAAGTTCCTAACGTTTTGTACATCGAACCTCTTTTAGGAACGACTTAGTAAAATACAAGCCTCCACTGTGAAAACTACTCTACAACATTAAGAGAGTTAAAATATTGTGGCCCTGAAAGAAAGAGAGAACCGGTAAACCATATCCTGAACAGGAAATAAGGTATGAACTTCTACTCTTGTTCAATAAACATAGAAGGAGTGCGGGATGGGCAATAAATGAGCCTAACTACTCCTATTAACCTGTATTTAAAAAAAAAAAAAAAAAAAAAAAAAAAAAAAACACATAAAATATGAAAGAATTCATATTAACTTACCATAATCCTAATTTCATAGCTTTCAGTTTTTGGCTTTCCTTTTTTATAAATGGTAGTTGACCTCTGCACAATTAAAGTAGTTTTTTCCTGAAAATTCCAAAAAAGAGAGAAATAATGTTTACAAAAACAGCTTACTGTAGTAACACTTCTTTTTTACGCTTGAAACTAGGTACTACCAAAAATAAAATGGATGCATTTTTCCAAAATGAATGTAAAAAAACAAAAACATAAAAAACAGGGAATTATCCGATTCAATGAAATTTTACTTATTCATAAACACTGCACTCTGCATTATTGATATTACTTTCTACTGCAGTCTTTTTTAAGGGTCTCAATTGCAGTAGCCTTATTGTTAAATTTCACTCAAAGTTGTTTATGGTTGCCATTGCAGGATATGACAACACAACTATGAAATTAAACACACTATTCTTCAGTGGCAGTATTCTTCTTTATGTACAGCAAATGAAATGATAATGGTTGGTTAATTAATTGTAATAGTTTATTTAAACTTTGTGGAAATATTTTGGGTAGATCTGTTTCACTATCATGTGTACTTTTTAACGGGGGGGGGGTGATATTTTTTACAGTTATATAAAGAAAAATCCTGAAGATATTATTTCACACCGCACAGTAAAAAAACTATGCAATATAATGTGTGAATATATGAAAAAAATTGTCCCGAATCTTTTGAATTATTTTTATTCAATAAAAAACTCAAAAAATAATCTTTTTTTTGCCAGTTGGTGTTTGCATAAATTAATAAAAGTAAAACACGTTATTTTCTTTCAGACTGAAAAGAAGAAGAAAAAAACAATAACAGTCTATTGAACCACATAATACTCATTTATTTTTTTTATTTCTAATTTTTCAGTGCGATTATGAAATTCATCCAGCTGCTATTTGTATGAAGAAATTTTGGGTAATTTGCTACACAGAAAAAAGGTTTTATAAAAAAAATAACATTTGTCATTGCTTTTCTACACAACTTAAGTGCGCAGTAATTTAGGCCGTTAATTAAGCTTCCACGCGAAAAATGTTCCGCAGTGAATGTAGTTAAACAAGGCCAGTAATGACGGACGGCTGAACGCGACTGAGTCCGAACTTTTATGTCGATAACTCCAAAACGGTAGATTTTATCAAATTGTTTTTCTTATTTTCGAATTAAGCATGTATCCTAAATATAACGATTCAACAAATTTTTACTTAGCGCGGGGCTTAAAATGCAAACTACCCGAATGTTTTTATTATTATTAAATAACGTTTGAAGGATCGAAAAATAAAAGTATTGCATGCCATTTTTAAAAGATTTTTTTTTTCATTTTAGCAATTGCTGGATCATTTTGTTTGAATATTCAAAAAGGAACATTCATACAAAAATTATGAATTAATTAATTACTTCCTTTTAAAATACTCTTCCCTATCGGAAGAATTCAATAAGTCTTCTTAAATTCAGAAAACACGCGCGTGTGTGCGCACACACACACACACACACACATTAGGCGCAGTTAGATATTTTACAATTTTACCAAACAGGTAAGAAAATAAAAAATAAAAGTAATGTCTCTATTTGATTTATTTTCTCATCTCCTCTCCAGGAACTCAAGTATCATTCAACTAAAATAATAACCTCTATGTACGTAAAATAAAATTATAAAATAATACCTCTAATGTACGTAAATATAAAAAATAAAATTACTCATTCTAACTAAGTTTCATGAAATCGTATAGCGGGCAACGACAAAAAAATTATCTTCTTACACTATTGAAAAGATCATTTATTTTTAAACAAATGCAAATGTTTTGATTATTGCATTGCTGATATTTGTTTTAAGAGTTTTAAAATTTAGTGAGCGTTTTAATATGAAAAATATATTGAAAGAGAATTTATTTATTTCTCTTTCTCGGTTTTAATTAAACACTCGGTAAATTTGCAGATTTTGCCCCTGAAACCAATTGTAATGAAAAATTTCTTTTTGTTGTAAAAATAACAATAAATGTTTGCGGAAATGTACCGTTTACTTTATCGACAAGTTCGGCCTTATTTGCATAGTCCATTACTGTTTCCCTCGAGCAATCATCCGCGGAAGCTTACTTAGTTAACGGTCTTTTTTACTGATCTTCCTATCTTCTTACTCGCCTCGATTACTGCGAAAAACCAAAAGAAATCTTTTAAAAAACCCAAATTTAATAAAAAAAAAAAGAAAAAAAAAGAAAAAATTTGAACCTTAAAATTGTTTATGCTATTATTAAGTTCTTTCTAGCACTTTTTTTTTTTTTGAGGTGGAGGGGATAGGGGTGATAAATGCATCATTTCCTAAAAAGAAAAACAAAAGCATTTTGGGGGGTTTTATCTTGTAATTTTTATTTATCTTGTAATTTCAATTTTGTTTTTAGCTTATAATTTTAATTTTTCTTAATTTTTTTTTTCCTTTCTTTTAATGATATATTTGGAATAGTGTAGCTTTTCCTCTTGGGTTACTTTTTAAATTTTGAGCATTGCATGCGCAATAATCAAAACAAGTTAAGCTTCCACGCATGATTGCTCGAGGCAATAATGTGAACAAAGCCAATGGTTGCCGGGTTGTAGCCGCGACGCGAATGAGGTCGAACTTATACTGTCGATAACTCCTAAATGGTACATTTCCGCAAACATTTATTGTCATTTTCGAAATAAGCATGCAAATTTACACCAAAAGAGAAATTTTCATTACAATTGGTTTCCGGGGCTTAATCTGCAAATTCACCAAATGCTCTCTACTGTTTTTTTTGTTTTTTTTTTTAATTAATCAATGGCTCCCACCATTTATTTTAGGTCTGTTTCGTGACTTTTTGTTACTTGTCATATATAGTTTTAAGTTCACCAAAAAACAAAGCCTAGAGAAGATATTTTGAATTTTGATGAAGGATGTTCTTGTATTGGAAAGTAATGCGTGTGGAAAGTGAGAAAATCCGTTTATATAGAAATGAAAAAGATGGTAAGTTTTATTTTAAATGTGAGGAAAAAGAATGTAGTAAACCAGCATGTTTGCAATATTGAAACTGTATTCAGAAAATTTTTTAAAAATCGATAATCTTGCCTTTTAATAATTTTAAAATAAAATTTTAAACTTAAATTTTACAGTTTAAAATTACAGTTGAATAATTTACTGACAAATGAGGAAATGTACAGGATTGTGACTACCGTGGTTTCTAATTTCTGAAAAAAAATATTTTTCTTTAAGCGCATTTATCTTAATCGTTGTTTAAAAATGTGTCTTTCACAAAGTTTTGACAGATAATTATTTAAAGTCGGTCTTGATATTGGATTAAAAAATCAAAGCAGGATAAAAAATAGTCTGATAAAGATGGATTAATAAAAAAAATCTATAAAATATTATAATTAATAATCGAAAAGAGACAAGGGAAATTTGCTTAAGAACAAAAACAAATTATGGAAATTAGATACAATTTGCATGAGGAATGTTCTAAAATTTTAGTTTAATGGTTTATCTTTTTAGAAACACTCAAACTACAAAGTCCAAACAAAACCGGAATATCAGTGATTAAAAACGTAAATATTTTGGAAAAAGGCATTTTCTCTTTTCATTGGTGGGCTTTTTTTTAAAAAAATAAAAAATGTATGGTCCGTAAATTTTATGAGATTGAGATTTTAAGGATTTATTTTCTGTATAAAAAAAAAAAAAAAAAAACACATAGCGAAATATAATTTGAACATTCACGTTCACCACTCAAAGACTAAGCAAAGGGGTATAGTTTTTATAGGTAAATTTGCTTTTTAACCCTCGTGCTAAATATCTATTAAATTTTTCCCAAATCGTCGTATTTCCGTGTAAATGTGCATGCTGAACTCGAAATAATTAAATTTGTTAAAACTTACCGTTTTGGAGTTATCGACAATAAATGTTTGAACTCAGTCGCGTTCAGCCGTCGGCCATTACTGGCCTTGTTTAACTACATTCAGTACGGAACATTTTGCGCGCGGAAGTTTAATTAAGGGCCTTTTTATTGCTTTTTTTAACTGACCTTAATCGTCTAAAATTACTGCGTATTTAAGTTATGACGTAAAGCGATAACAAGTTTTTTTTTTTTAGTAAACCCCTTTTTCTGTGTAGAAAAGCAATGACAACTGTTGCAAAACTTTTATTTTAAATTAAAAACAATTAATGAGCAAACTTTATAAAGAGCATGAATATTTACAAAATAAAATGTTAGAAAGGAAATGATTAATGACCAAAGTTTGCGCATTAATTATTTCGTTTCTAACATTTTATTTTGTAATTTTTATTTTGTAGATATCATGCTCTTTATAAAGAGCATGGTTATCTACAAACTAAAATTACAAAATAAAAAAAAAATGCTAGAAACGAAATAATAATTAATGCGCAAACTTTGTAAAGAGTATGATTTTTTATTTACAAAATAAATAAAAAATGCTAGGAAGGAGCATTTCTTTTTATTTTGTAAATAAATAATCATGCTCTTTTCAAAGTTCGTGCAAACTTTGCGCATTAATTATTATTTGTTTTATTTTTAATTTAAAAGAAAAGCTTTATTTTATTATTTGTTTTTTTTTTATTTAAAAAAGATTTACTATAAAAAACAACAGTCGAAAAAAACAACAGGCGCTCGTTATTTATTGAAAAATCTTTGATACCTCTGATAAGCTTTAAAAATGTGTAATGAAGTCAAGGTAAACACTTTAAGTAAGAATTAAGAAAAAGGTTTTTGTTTTTTGTCCTATTTTGCACTTTAACTTGGGATTTCTTCATCGGAACTTTCTTGCATTTAATCACTAATTGTTATGAAATTATCTTATGAAATATATATATGGACGAGAATCCACATGTTTGTTTTAATTTGTATTACAAAAAGCTGATGCGTTCTGCTGCCGCCTTCAGTTGAATTTACTGAATAGAATTCTGTCTCCTGTCAAAGTTCTCTTTCTTTTTTATTTAACTTCCTATCGAACTACAATACTAACTAAACAGAAAGTCCTGTACCTGAAAATAATATATTAAAAAACATGGAAAGGAGGTTATATTCAATGTTTAAGGAAGGCTGGAGAGCAATCCAACTGAAACATTGTGATGAAATAAAAATAACGGAGATGAAGATACTAGTTTGAAAGCCATGAGAAAATTACAATATTTTCTCTTTGAATTTCAGATAACTCTTAAGTGGAACGGCTGACATGTAGTGAGTGATCAAAATAAAAAAGATGGGACACCTACTTGCATGAATAATTCTGGAAATAATCTCCTTTTTCGTAGAACTTCAGAAAGTAATTCATAATATAGATTCAAATTAATATCTAGTGCCGACAATTTCTTGAATTTTTAATAAAACAAAAAGGTCATTTCTAGGCACTTTAAGTGCCTAGAAATGTTTTTTTTGTTTTATTGTGCTTAGCAAGTTCTGTAGTACTTTTTCTTTTCTTTTTTTTTAGAATAGAGGTTTAACTGGTTACAGAAAGCGAAAATCTCAATTATTAAGTAAAATAAAATATTTACGTTCTTTATCAAAGGACTTCTTTCCATAATCGTAGCCGCCTTGTTTGCAGAGGAGCCGTATTGACTAGCTTCGATTTGAGACAACAATGGTGCAGACACTGAAGCATAGTTCGACATATTTCTTCTCTTGTCAGTTAATTTACCAAATGACTTAAAAATTGCTTTTTTATGAAACAAGCGCTGTTTTTATTTATTTATTTAATTTGTGAGTGTAGACGTTTTAAAGCAATTTTTAACAATTTTTTTTTGTTAATAATATAATAATGAGTACTTCACACATGCCATTTATTTAAACTTTGAACCTTATAGCATCGGCTTTGACTTTGAAACCTGACTCATTAAATCCCAATGTTTTTTAAAATATTTATTTATTTACTTTGAACCTTTTGTTTAGTTACCAAAATTCCCCAGCAATGCTAGGACCGTCGTTTAATTTCAGAAAAATGAAATATTTTAATTCTCAATGTAGTCGTAGTCGAATAGACAGTTAAAAAAAATTAACAACAAATAATTTCTTGGATGTTGGGACGTTATAACAACTGGAAACAAACAAAATGTTATTGCTTTGGGTGTCTTCTGTTGCAGGGAATTTTGTCCAGGCTTTCCCACATCAAAGGACTTAGATTAAAAAATTGCGACAAAACGCGAGTAAAAACAGCAAGATTAGAGCGGACAAACTTTCTCTTTTAGGCGTGTTGCGGGGCCGAGTAGGATGTCGCCCCCGCAAGGTTTTTATGTACGATAAATGTGAACAGCCAAGACAATGACGGGACAAAGGCAAAGGTTTTTGTTATGAACAAAAAGTGTCGAATTTATTAACACGTTTACATCGGTGTGGTCCGGTATGACTGGTTGATCGACGAACGTAGCTGGTTCGGTCGAATGTAGTTGATCCGGTCCGGTAGTTTAGGATTGGTAGGCGAACGTAGCTGGTTCGGTCGAATGTAGCTGGTCCAGTCGGATATAGTTGGTCTGGCCCGGTAGTTTAGGATTGGTAGGCGAACGTAGCTGGTTCGGTCGAATGTAGCTGGTCTGGTCCGGTAGTTTAGGATTGGTAGGCGAACGTAGCTGGTTCGGCCGAATAGCGAAGACGGAGTCCCTAAACAGGGGCCAAAAAATGACAATCGATCCGCCCCCAAGAAGTCGATGCGACTTCACGGGGCGGATCGACCGCGGAGACGGGATCGCGCCAAAGTGTATCACCAGGCGAAGACGGTGTCCCTAAACAGGGCCAAGGCAGAACAGTGATGCGACTTCACAGGGCGGATCGACCGCGGTGACGGGATCGCGCCAAAGTGTATCACTTTGCGAAGACAGAGTCCCTAAGCAGGGCCAAGGCAGCACAGTAATACGACTCCACAGGGCGGATCGACCGCGGAAACGGGATGGATCGCGCCAGAGTGTATCACTAGGCGAAAAGGTCAGAGAGGTGTTACACCTTCCAGGGCGGATCGACCGTGGAGACGGGATCGCGCCGAAGAGTAAACACTCTCGACAAAAGCACCGGAAGTTCACAAAGGCAGCGTACTACACTTTGATCCAGGCCGAGATTTATTTTGTAAAAATACAAAATTGTGGCACAAAGGCCGAAAAGGGGAGGGGGGTAAGGCTGGTCTTCACTAACTATCTTATACCTAGCTAATTTGATTCACGACCCATTCAGACATTACAATTTACTCATTCACCATAAGAACTCGTCCGTCATCAATCAATCCTCCTTGCACCATAATACCACATCCACTCTAGGGAGACCTACAAAACGCGCCCCATGTCATAATGATCCTAACACATATGTACAAAAAATTCTAAGATGAAAAAAATGAGATGGGGGGTGGGATGTGAACCCAATAACAAACTAAAATATTAACATAAATGAAAATAAAACGTTAACTGATGTTAGTAGGGCCCTTCCAACCCTCAAAATGCAGGGAGACCACTGTATTCTGCCCATTGGAACAAAATCAAGCAGCTCTCTCGCTAAGGGAGTGGGAAAGGTGATAAAAAATCATACGGGCATGGGGAAGTATAAAAGCTGACCCAGTCGAGATAGAAAGTGGGGATCAAAAAACAAACTGGGGAGGTTGGGAATCTCAGGCTGGATCATAACTAAAAGATGTGGCCGGGGGCAGGCCGGAACAACACTTACTCGCATTAACTAGGTACACCAAGGCTTGTCTAACCTAACCAAGGGGAGGGCACCACAGGAAGCCACCCCGATGTAACGTAGGCTTGACCTAAAACAGAAAATCAAGGCTAGCCCCGTTCACACGAACCAAGCTCGCCTCAGTCACCCACCTTTCGCTGAAGACTGTCGAATGCAAGCGTTTTCTATCAGTTCTAATCTTCGCCTTGAGCTGATGCTCAAAGAATCGGATCAGATCCTGATGAGAAAGACGGTTACCCCGCAAGACTTCCTCCTCTCGCGTCGTCCATATCACCATTCGGGCCGTGGCTAGCAGCATGAGAAACACCATCCGTTTCACCCCGGAATACGGGGGCGACACATTGTCACACGCGTATGCGCGATCCATGGGCACAAGCTTTTCGGGAGCGAGACGAGCCGTCAGCTCGCCGACATGGTCCCATAAGGGGCGGACACGGGGGCAATGGAAGAAGGCGTGCGAAGCCGTTTCCTCTAGACCAAGGCCACACCGATCGCAGTCTGGCAAGTCCGCCAAGCCCCATATGAAGGCCATGTCGTTGAGAGGCAGCCGATTCCGAGCCAGGTAAGCGAAAACTCAGGGTTACTGAGGTAATCCGCCGCTGGCGCCCAAGACCAGTGAGAGCGAAACTCATCATCCGACATGTCGAGATCCTCACGTAGGGGATCCTTCGACCCCCTCCACTAGCAAACGATAGAAGTCCTTTCTGGGCCGAGAAAGGTCACTGGACCAAGGGACAGCCAACAAGGCCAACCGACACTCGCGAAAGAAAACCGATTGAACCCGGGGTTTACGACGGCGATCCACCCGCGAGCTTGGGGGACTGATGGTAAGGCGAGGGAAGGCGGCCCTCACAATCCCCTCAATAATCGGATCTCCACCTGTCAAAGCGCGGCGTAGGAAAGCCAACCTCGAGGCACGTTTGTGGCTCAGCAAGTGTGGCATTCCCCAGCCCCCATGACACGGACGTTGTGCACAGACTTCTCTGTCGACCCGATTCGCGCGTCTCCTCCATAGAATGGAGGATAGCGCGCGCTCGAGCGGTTTCCTGTGGTCGTCACAGAGAGGAAGTACGGACAATCGATAAAGGACAAGAGGGAAAATGTATGTAGCACACACCTCCGCCCTGCCCTTCACGGACAACCTCCGTCGACGCCAAGTCTGACCGGCGGCGTAGACCTTTGCTCGTACTTCGGACCAATTCTTCTCCAGCTGGAGGTCGGGTCCAAACCACACTCCGAGAATGCGGACAGGACCGTCCGTCCAACCGAAGGGCCCCTGGAAGATCGACCCCTTCCAGGCGCCTAACCACAAGCCGGACGACTTGTCGCGGTTAATCTTGGCCCCTGTCACCTTTTCGTACCAGATCAAGCGCCTTCTGTACTGCCCTGATGCCTCTGCGGGACGACACGAAAGCAGTTACGTCATCGGCGTACGCGGAAACCCTGGCTCGAGCCCCGCCAGGAACGGCGATTCCGCATAGGGCCGGCCTGCACGCCCTGTCCCTCAGCCGGCGAAGGAGAGGCTCCAACGCCAAAGCGTAAAGTAGGGGCGACAGCGGGCAACCCTGACGAACCGACCTAGACAGCGCAAAAGCGCCCGACAGCTTTCCGTTCACCTGTACCACAGCACTGGGGGAGCGATACAGGAGGCTGAAGTCGGGTGCGAATCCGGCGGCCTGCAGGACAGTAGCAAGGTAGCGATGGTCAACCCTATCAAATGCCTTGGACTGATCCAAATTGTCGTCTTTTTTTCCCTCTATGATCGTGCAGGTTGCTCTGAATTGTTCGACCCCTCACAGAACAAGTCTCCTCAGGACCCAACAGAGACTCGGCAACTGACTGCAAATGCTCCTGCAGGATCTTGGCCAAAATCTTTAACTCTGTGTTTAGCAGAGTTATGGGCCTGTAATCGTCTAAATTTCCCCCAACACCCTTGCCCTTTTTTTCAACAGAGTGATCACACCCTGGAGAACCGGTCGGGGATGGACCCCTGCCGGAACCAGTTGTTGAACACGACCGTCAAAATCAACACAAAAGATGTGCGACAGCCTCAAGTACACTTCATAGGGCAAACCATCCAGACCGGGCGACTTGCCTCTGCCGACCTTCTTCAAAGCCGCGTAGACCTCGCCCTCGGTAACCTCTCCCTCGCAGCTAGCCGCTTCAGTCGGCGAAAGCCGAGGAAAGTCAGCCAAATAGCTGCGAAACTCGTCCTCACGAAGACCAGGCTCCCTGGTAAACGGCTCTCAAAATGCCACCGAAACGCCTCGCACATGTCGTCAGTGGCCCGAAGGGTGCGCCCTTCCGGGGTTTTGACTTCACGAATATAACGATCGCCACCTCGACGGACCTCTTCCCTGCGCAGCTCTGCGCCCATATTCACGGCTTCGGAAGACATCTTGTTTAACCTATGCCTAATTACCTGGCCCATGTAGCGCTCGCTATTCAAACGCTGCAGAACCTCCCTAGCTAAAATATCTCTAGGGATCCCCCCAGCCACCGCCCGGGCATGACTATCTTTAAGCGTCCTCACCTTATCAGCTCTATCTAGGGCGAGCCGTTTGCTGAAATCAGTGGTGAAGGACCTAATTCTACATTTAAGTCTGTCCCACCACCTATTCCCGATAACCGCCCCCACTAGCTCCCGCTGCACTAATTTAGTCAGCTGCTCCCGGAAGTCCTGCCTGTCCAGTAAAGACAGATTGAACTTCCAGTGTCCAGCCATTCTAGGCCTATGTTCTAACACCACACGGGCACAAACGAGTTTGTGGTCCGAATAGCCTAACCAGTGGAACGTGGGACAATCTAACAGATCTATGTCATCCCTTCTCACTAACATTCTGTCAAGGTAGCTAACTACCTTGTCCACAAAAGTCCAGTTAAGAGCCCACGTCCACATATTCCCCCGGGGTGATCGACCCGGTATCTATCAACGAGACCAAAATTTTGATCAGATCGACCAGGCTACGATCGCCCCTTCTCCTCCCACACCCCCCCCCGATCTATCTTGGGGTCCAGGACGGCATTCCAGTCCCCATTAGAACTAAGCGCTTGGAATCCACCAGGAAGGCCCCAACCGCCGAAAAAACGAAACCCCTCTCCTCCTGGTCGTTGGGCGCATAAACCGCAAATGACCTGAAACGAACCACTTTTCATGGCAATATCGGCCACGATCAACCGTCCCTCGGCATCTGTATGGACAAGGTCCACCTTCGCATCTAGAGTCCGCTTGATCGAGCAAAGAAACTCCTCCGGCAAGCCGCTCCCCGTATGCTGAATAGACGACAAAGTCGCCAGACAGCACACACGCATCGGCACTGCAAACAAAGTGGGTCTCTTCGATTGCGCGGCAACATCCACGCCGAACGACAGGAGATCCCGGAGCAGGCGGGCCGCCTTACCCTGATCCCTCAAGCCGTTCACATTCAAACTCGCTATCTTGATAAACATGTTTTTTTTGTTTTTCTCTTTTTGCAGACCTGACTGCAAAAAAGCAAAAACAGGAAAACATTGTCCCAAAAGCTTGAACACATACCGGGCGGAAATTTTTACATGGTAAGGACCCCGACGGCCTGTCCCAGGTTTCCGGTTCCTTTGCTTTGAAGTCATACGACCGTCCAGGATAATCCCGCCGACGTCCGTGGGGTAGGTTAGTTTTTTTGCCCTATATAATGAGGGATGGAGCAAAACGGGGACCCTCCCAGTGCAAAAGTTTTTTAATTTTTCCAGTGTGGAATTGTCCGTCTCTACCATCCGGATCTCGGGAAGGCCTCCTTGATACTCAGAGATGTGATTCCATACCTTTAGATACGCCCCTTCTCCCTCACGCAGGTTATTACTCCTGGGGCCTGTGGGGAAGTTTCATATCCTCTATACTTTTGGTCTATCTCCAGAGTTCATTTTTATATAGACCCCCGAGTATGGCTTTCCTTTGGTTCGTCAGGCCCCATTCCAGCAGCTTCGATTTGGGCGACAAAAGTGGCTAAGAATATTTGGAAAGATTTGTTCAAGTGCTCCCTGGCTAGAGGGAGTAGAAGACCGTAGATAATAAATTACTGTCTATGGTTGCTGATGTTTGGAATGGCTCTGCATAGTCAGATGCACACTAGGTATGGTATGGCATCAACGATATTGGACTAGCCGTCCGGTTTCTCGCATGTTGCTTGACCTAGATCTGCGAGATCGGGAGTTGTGAAGGTCAAGGTTGGCTTTCTAAGGAGCGGATAATCGGCGACCGCGACAGGCGCAGACGAATAAAGAAAAAACTCCTGTTCGGTGTATAACAATAAAAGAAGAAAGTGTTTATTTACATATACAAAAAAATAAGTGGGGGTAAAGTGATAAAGAATTAGGAGAGAAAGAAAGGGGAAAGAAAATGTCCTTTAAGAGAAGAGAAAATGTTTATAACAGAAAAAAGGCTTGCTCAAAATATTACTCTCAGCGCCTAAAGATTCTTTAAGCGAGTAGAATTTTGTAATGGTTAGAAACACTCAGAGTTTTTGCAGAGTAGAAAAATGTTGGTAGATATAGGAATTTTTGCAGTTGAGTGAGTTCGTAGGTTGACGACAGAAGGAGAGGTAAACGGATGCAGCTTTCAATCAAGTCTTGAATTTTGGACTGACGGTCTGTCTTTCCAGCCCAGCAGGAAGTTCTTCTTTGGTTGAAAGTGGTTCCGAAGTTGACTGATGCTTTCTATCGTCGATCTTACAGACGGTGGGACGAATTCTCACTATATTTATAATTTATTGTACGTGAAATGTACAAATGCGGCACAAGGCCAAAAATGGAGAAAAGGACGGTCATCAACTGTCTTTAAGATTAAACTTAGCTCATCACAATCACTGACCCGGGCATACAAACAATATTCCTTTCACCAAAACAACGCATTTTTACTTACCATTCTTACCTCAACCACCATAATGCCTCAGAAACTCTATGAAATCCTAAACTAGTCCCCATATTTACAATTCATTGTCTGTGGTGGGGAGGGGGGAATAAAAATAACAATTTAAAAGCCTAAAAACCCCAATGAGTATTTACATATGTGTACAGAACTATATACAAGAAACTAAACAACAATTTTGTTAGTAGTAAAAAAAAAACCATAGCCCTAACTGTGGCAGAAACATCAGTTAACTGGACGAAATCAATGCGGGACTTAAAAAATATAAAACATTCGTACAAGCCATGCACTCACTACAAACACACACTCATTCAAACACAACAACAAATACAAAAGACACACTCGAAACGAAAGACGCCCTGCACCCACCAGAGGACTGATATCACTAACCACCTAACGATGGGAGGGATGGGGAATTAAACAAAAGAAAAAAAATAGGGCCAGAAATAAAAGGGGTCAATAAGCATACATACCCTAGCTAAGTTAACTTGTAAAAAAAAAAAAAACTAAAACAAAACCGACCTAAACTAACCTATACACAGGAAGAGTTGCCAGTGTTCAACCCAGCAATCCCAAAATACTTAATACCTAACCGGCATCAAAATGCCACTCCAACTCAGCACCTTTCACTCAGCAGAGATGTGCAAAACTCACCCATCTTTCGCCAAATTCCAATGGATGGAGTCGTTTCCTTTCCATCCTGATCTTGACTTTAAGCTGATGCTTAAAGAACAAGATCAGTTGGGAAGAGGTAAACTTCTCGCGACCATGAAATTCCTCCTGTCGCGTCGTCCATATCACATCTCGCATCCCCCATATCACAAGGAACACATAGTACCCCCTTAGTCAATGGCGGAACATAAAGTGCTGCAGACGGAACTGGCCTCAGGACAAAAACTTTCCGCGCAGCATGCAAACCATGATGTCTTCAACAAACTTGCACAACAGAGCTACGACACTACAATGATAAAAGGCGTAACCTAACTCCACTGCAGCGAACGCAGTTTGGCGACTTTACCAAACCCGCCGCGCAAAGTTTTTGACGACCCAGATGGTCCTTCAAATCATCAGCCAGGTGAGTGATGCCTCAGTGTTAGTGAGATATTTCAGCCCGGACACTCAACGCCATATGCAGCCAGCCTCCCGCTTCATCAGACCGAGCACGCCTATCTATGCATCCTGAACGTTTCCCCGAACTAACACCTGATATAATGACTTACGGGACAACGGCTGGACGTCTGAGAGGCCATCCTTCGTCCGTAAGAGTCGCTTGAGGGCAAGCCAACATTCACGATAGAAAGAGCCCTCGCCTCGAGGCGTACGGCCGGCCTCCTCCTCACACGAGCGCACATTTCTGAAGGATGGAAAATTTTTACGGGCGTCTTCCTTCCAGAATTCTCCGTTATCATCCAATTGCATACACATCCGGTCTAGATAAATAATGCGAAATGTATGTCGACGAGTCTCAATGCAAAACACCCCAGACCATCATCAGAGGGATGGAGGTAACAGATCTCGCGACTAACCATGGCGGCCTTGCCTCCCCACAAGAAGGAGAAAAAGAGCCTTACAAACACCAATAAAGTGTCAGACTGGAGGAGAGTCGGTAAAGAGAATCGGGTAGATGTGCGAGGCACATACTTCCGCCCTCCCCTTCAAGGAAAAGATTCCTCCGAGTCCACAGACGAACTGCGACCTTGGCCTTCTCTCGCACCTCCGACCAATTCATTTCCAACAGGAGGTCGGACCGAACCAGACGCCGAGTATCTTGACCGGCCCGTCCATCCAGAGAAAAGGTCCGGGAAGAAAACTCCCTTCCATGAACCCAACCGCAAGCCAACAGACTTATCGCGGTTGATCTTGGCCCCTGTCACCATCTCATAGCTTTTGATTTCTTTGCTGACTTTCGTTAATTTCGGCTCTGCTCGACACAAGAACCGAAACATCATCAGCATAGGCAGAGTACCTGGCCGAGGTGGTAGCACCAGGTAAGGAAATTCCGCGAAGGACCGGATTCGTTTTCAACTTACGCAGGAAAGGTTCCAACGCAAGAACGTACAGCAATGGAGACAGCGGACAACCTTGACGAATGGAGCGAGACAAAATGAAAGGTTTCGATCTTACCCCACTCCAGCGCACTGGGGGAGACGCGCACACAGAAGTCGGATCCAAGGTCGGCCCGAAACTGGCGGCCAAAAGAACAACCTCCAGAAATCGATGGTCAACCCTATCGAGAACTTTGGACTGATCTAAATTAATCAGCGCGGCATCACTGTTGACTTGCTCGATGATCAAGCGTACCAAATGAAGGTTGTCCTGAATAGTCTTGCACTTCCCAGCACAAATCTGCTCGGGACCAATCAGACTAGAGAGGACAGCCTGCAAACGGCCAGCTAAGACATTGGCTAAAATATTCAACTCTGTATTTAACATCGTCAAAGGCCGATAATTATCTACCCCATCCCCCACCGTCTTGTGAAGCAACTTGATCACACCCCTGGTGAAGCGTTGAGGTATAGACCCCTTCTTCATCCAGTTGTTGAAAATCAGTGCCAGCAAGGGACAATGACGGGCAACTACCTCAAGTACATTTCATATGGAAGACCATCTAATCCTGGAGTCTTGTCCAAGCCATCCTGCTTCAACGCATCCCAGATCTCAGACTCTGTAATGGGACCTTCGCACCCAGCCGCTTCAGCCACAAGGCGGGGAAAGTCTGCTAAATAGGCATCGAACTGAGCAGCGTTCAGACCGGGCTCCCTGGTAAACAGCTCCTGAAAGTAGTCACGGAAAGCCTCACAAATGCCCACGTCTGTAGTCACAGTGCGCTTGTCCGGCAATGTGATGCTAGCGATATGCTGACTAGACGCTCTACGAGCTTCCCCTGCACGCAATGAAGCGGATATATTCGTGGCCTCACAAGATTCTTTTTAGCCTAGCCCTAAGTACCAGAGCTTGATCCTTCTTGATAAGCAAGATCAGCTACGGCTACGTCCCCACTAACACGGGATTTTTCGCCCGATCAACTTTTTTCCTCACAAAACCCAACCCTGCTAGATTGAGTCGTCGACTAAAATCAGCAGCAATACCTAAGTATAGATTTCAAAGAATCCCACCACTTATTCCCAACCACAGTCCCCGACAATTCCCGCTGTAGTAAAAGCTGGTCCCGGAAAGCTTGCTGACCGAATAATGATGCGTTCAATTTCCAGTACCCAGCCATCTTAACCTTAGGTTTATCTGAGTTTATCCGAACCCGGACAAGCCTATGATCCGAGTAAACTATAAAATGGAAACGTGGACATTCTAAGAACCCTACGTCGAATCTCTTAACTAGAACTCGGTCGAGGTAGCTTGCGCTCACCACCGAATCCGAGCTGCTGCCCTAGTCCAAGTCCATACTAACTCCCAGGGATGCTCATTTCAATACTTATCGACGAGATCAAACCCGTCGATAAAGTCTCAAAACAGCTTCACATCCAGATTGTTAGTACCCGCTTTTTTGCCCTATACGATCTATATCGGGATCAAGGATGGCATTCCAATCACCCGCTAGAACTACCGAACGAGATGTCATTAAAAACGACGCGAAAACGGCTCTGTTATAAAAATTCCAAAATAAGACATATCTTTCTGGCTTGATTTACAACTGGCAAATAAAATAACATACTCAAGGGTAAAGCTTGATGTAAATGGTGAATTGATTTTGGGTGGTCTGGGGCAAATCCCAGAGCCCTCAGACGAGATAAAGTGACCATTATCTTTGTTTAAAACCCAGCAGGAGTTCCTGATTTTAGTACATCTTGAAAACTGGGTTAGTTCGGAGATCCGGCGGAAAAATAAAATAATATTTAAAATTCGTTTCTATTTTTCGACCAATAAAATGGCCTGCACGCTCTAATTTAGATCGGAGTTGTTTCTTCGAGCCTGTTAAGCCATAAGAGAAAACGCCATAAAATGGGTCAGAGATCACAGATCAGAGAACGCGAAGGAAAACAGAGTCTTGCTGACAGGAGTTGGTTGCATGCGTTAAAACGTCCTGTCCACGATAGTCGAACCGTGCGAATCCAGATAACTTCGTCAACAAAGCTGAGAAAAAGTTGACTGCTATATCGGACCGGAGAACTGACTTATCTCCCTTAGTACAGCCGAATTTCGACCGGCATAATTGTCTTTCTCTCTCTGTGACGTTCCGACCCAAACGAGTGAATTCAGTTTGTATTCGTGCAATTTCTTTGGTAGTGATATAAAACAGTAGCCTTAAAAGGACTTTTGTACAGGAACCGAAAGGTTGCTTTTTTTTTTTTTTTTTTTGTCCCAAACCCACAAGAGCCTCTCCGCGTTTCTTTCAGCGTGGAAATAAATCCTCCGGATCGTTCTGAGGATCTAAATCTGCTGTTGTCATCAAAAAATTTTCGGATAGTGGTGGTTCAACCATAGGACCGGGTGGCTTACTTTTTTCGGCCAGAACCACCGGAACAGGACAGATCTGCCGGCAATTCTACGTCAAAACAGGCTGCTTTGAACAGTCATTGAAAAACCCCAATGAAAGAAGCCTTATCCTTTATGGCAATATCCAGCACACAAAGCCTGCCCGCCGGATCCACGAAGACAAGAGAACACACCGCATCCAGAGACTTGCTCACCAGCCAGGAAACACCCCTCGAACATCCATCAAAACATGAATATAGGACGAATCTTAGACAGAATGTCCTCATGATCATGAGATAAAAAAAACAGGTCTCCTGTACACAACATACATCCACTTCAAGGCGCTGAAGATCGTGATCTAGTCTTGCCCTTCAAGACTCTGACCTTAGGTCCCGGACATTCAAACTTGCTAACCAGAGTGCCATTATCAGACTAAATTAGGGTTGGAACACTGGTTTGAACATGGTCGGGGTAAGGATACCGACAGCCTCTCCCACAGACCGATGGCCCATCTCAGTCTTGATGGTACGGTCTTGGGAGATTCCGCCTATATCCCATGGAAATGTCAATTTAAGAACTCTATAGAGGCAGGTGTGAACTAAAACTGACCCTCTCAAAAAAATTGTTTCATTCTTTTCAGTTTTTCATTCTGAACTATAGCAATTGGCGTGGACATTTTAAAAGAGGCTATGGCTTCATCAAGCATGGCCTAAGCCTGTTTAGCCCCCCCAGTTCCTCATAACAGTTAGTACTCTCTCCGCATTGGGAAAATTTTGGGGCTCTTCAATATTTTTTTCTGCGAAATGCTTCATGGATAAAATATATCTCAAGTCTTTAATCCGGTTCCCGTAATCTCGAGTTTTTTCAGCTTGGGCAGTGGATATTCGGCATACATCTTCACTGGGTTGAAGATGTGTTTCTGCCTTTTCCTGTTAGCCATTGAGTCCTGCGTGGGGCTTCTAAGTCTTTTGATTTGGGGAGGGGGCATTTCTGGAGTTTTAATGGGAGAAGGACTGGAGGTGTGACGAGGGGTATAAATTTGTCTGAAAGGGTTGGGGTCTCTACTGAGAGGGGTTGGGGTATGGGACAAAGATGTGGATGGAGTGGCAGGTAAGGACTTTTCTCTACAAAGAGGGGTTGAGGGATGTGAAGAATGAGATGGGTCAGAGGGTGTGGAGGGAGTGGCCTTCTTTGTGGAGACAGTCTGACTGCAGGTAGAGGGCTGGGAAGACTGAGTTGAATGTAGTGGATGTAGAGGGAGGTGCTTTCTTTATGGGGGAGGATTTTGTTTTTCATTGCTGGTCTAATTTAACTTTTAATTTTTTGGATTTTTTTGTCTTCTCATATCCGGGATCATATTTTTTTTAAGATCTTTCAGGGTCAGTACTGATGCTGGGGCATCACCCTTTCTGTTCACAGAGGGAGTGGGACTGTTAGTGTCTTTTTTTGTCCCAGGGGGCTTCAGGGGACTGAGGACCCGCTGTCTGATGCTTCTCTCTGGCCCTGACAGCAAGCAACCTGCCATTCCCCCTCTCCCTTCCACAACTGCACTTGCAGCAGGAGAAGGCACCTTGGGAATGGGGGCTTAGATGTAGGCCCAACCAAGGGTTTAACCACTCCGGTCCCGGAAGCTGGCATGCCCATTACAGGCGAGGTGGATTTCAAAGATGCGGTCAGAGGGGAGTTTGGTCAACTGGGGCCTGACTTCCAGAGGCCTTCTTCTCTCTGGGCAGGAAGGTGAAGTGTGGAGGGTGACCAGCCTCTCCACACTTCCAACAAACTGGTTTACAGCCGGTCACTATGACTGGCAGTTCAGGCCCCAACATCCAGACAGTTGGGGATGGAGATGAAGGCTTTACGGTCCAGCATGATGTCAAAACTCAACCCCCCAGTCAAGCTATCGCAGGAATTTTTTCCAAGCACTGGGACAAGAAAGCCGCCAGGTGTTCCCCGATACCCTGAGGAGGGACCTCATATATTGCTACATGGTCCTCCTCCTGCCTTCATACTGTGTTTGGAGTATCAGATCTTTTGTGATTAGATCATGGCTTGTTGCTTTTAGACAATCTTCTTGTGTGGGTAGCAATACGTCCCACATGAAGAAGCCTTTGCCCTTAACGATTCACAGTGGCTTAAACCCCAGGGACTCTAGTGATTTTACCACTGTGTCTTTTGTCGAACGACAAATTTTGTGCAAATGCTTGTCGACGACAAAGACCAACACTATTCTTTTATCAATCTTCTTTAGTTCAACTGGATCCTCCAAAATCCCACCTTCTAAGACAAGGTGTGTGTAACTCTTGGCATATTCCAAGAACTCTGCAATATCGATGATACATTTTGGCGGGGACTTCCAACAACAGGGCGAATCCCTCAGTGTTTGTCTTATTTTTTGGCCATTCTTGGCCTCCATTAATTTTGGGTTTTTGGCCATTAATGGCCATTATTGGCCACTTGAGTTTTTGGTTTTTTCTTTGCCATTATTGGCCTCCAAACTTTCTATTTTGGTCTCCACTAAATGGCCTCCTCACTAGAAGAAGAAGATTCTAAAGGAGGGTATTCATTCTGGGTTGTCCTTATCTGGAGGGTCTTTTTGGGATTTAAAAGGTGTTTTCTCACTGACTTTCTAAAGTTGCCATTTTTTTATTTTATTTTTATAATTAAAAAAAGAAAACACTCTTTTTCTTTCTTTTCCATTTTTAAAAAAAGGGGGGGTGAAAAAAAAATTCGCATAAGACGAGAGGAAAAAAAGAACAAAAAACACACAAAGCTCACCCGAAAGCGAGACGGCAAGTCAAAAAAATTGTACAAGAAATATATACCAAATGAACAAGGTTCATCGAAAGGCGAAAAAAAAAATTTTAAAAACCGCAAAAAAAAAAAGCACAAAACAGACGGACGTAAAAAAAAACGACAAGAGACGGAAACAAATGAATAAAGTTCGCCTAAAGGCGAGATAAGTTTAAACGTACAAAAATGAAATAGACAATAGACAAGAACAAAAAACAAGGTTCGCCTAAATAAATTTAAACAGTAAAAAAAAGAAAACACAAAAACGGAAGGACGTGCAAACATATTAAATAGACAAGAATAAACAATAAAACGAAACGCTATGCAAAGAAAAAGGAAAACGTTATACAAAAAAATACGAAACAATACTATGTAAAGCTATACAAGACGCTAAGAACGAGTCAATCCAATAACAAATGAAAACAAAAAATGGACAAATTAGACAATATAAACACAAAAAAAATTAGAAAAAATATGGACACAAAATTTAAAACAAAAACACGGAAAACTTAATGGATATTTAAAAGAAAACAGGCAATACACGAAGTAACGCGTAACAATTAAACAAAGAATAAAATAAAGTCAGTCGAAAGAAAGAATAATGCGTAGAAAAATAAACAGAAAGTCTGGCAGGGGTTGCAAAATTAAAAAACGGAAAAATAAAATTAAAAAGTAAAAGAAAACCAAAAACAAAATATAATATTAAAAGAATAAGAGCAAAATAAAGGAAAACAAAAAGGGATGGTAAAAAAAAAAAATCAAAAAATCAAAAACTTTTGCAAAAACGGTCGTAAAGACAGTAAAAAATAAATCAAATTTCACCAAAATGTAAATTACAGGTCCAAAAGAAACGTAGAGTGTCAGAAAAAAAGTTTCGTGGTAAATCACCAGTCAAGAAAAAGTCAGAGCGAGCAGATGAATTCTCACTACCAAATAGGCGAAGAACCTCCAAATTTATAGAGATTTGGGAGGCTCAAAAGGATCGGGGACTTTTCCCTCCAAAATCCTGATTTAAATTTCCTGGCCCCTTCATTGGTCAGAAAATATATTCTTATTTCTGATAAGAAACAATGCTTTGGGAGCCGGTTTTGAAAGTAATGAAAAAGGTTGAGGTGAACAAGCTGTGAGGTTTCCCCCAGACTTTATGGCACCATGGAAAGAATAAAGGTGGTAGAATTCCTTTTTATATTTTCCAACTCTCTTGTTAGAAAATATATTCTTATCTCTGAATTGGGGTCCGGTTTTGAAAGTAATGAAAAAAGTTGGAGTGAGGATTAGAAAAATAGGTTAGAATGTGAAATTGTAAAATATTGCATTCGTGGTTCTAAAATTAAATTCCAATACTGTGAAAGACTGAATCACTGCGGATTGGTATCCGAATTGTTTGCGTTTTTTTTTCTTACCGTTAAGCTAGGTCATACATTACTTATTTTTTATCTATCTATTTAATTTTAAATATGATCGAATCTGAAATCGACAAATTCTTGTTTCAAACCACACCATTAGGGGGAAAAGGGATTTATTTAATGAAAACGAACAAAACTGAAAAAATAAAGGTAAAACGAAAACCGAACGACGAACAAGACCTTACTTCAAAATAAATGCAATAATGCTCGAACTTCTTTTTTAATGAATGATTTCGTGCAAGAACCTAATACACACTTAGCTTATATGCTCGTAATAGGAGCCATAAACAAAAAAGGTTTTTGTGGTTGACAGAAAAATTAACAAGAATATTGTCCACTCAAAAGGGCCATAAAAATCAGACATTTCTCGTGTGGAAAATACTTTACCCACAACTAAAGAAAGATATCGAGACACACACACACACCATGATATTTTGTGTAAAATATCAGGGTCAGCATAGGACAAGGATAAAATGCTTAGCGTTTTTTGACTACGTTTTTATTCCAGTTAGTGAAATCCTGGCCGGGATTTCGCATAAAGTGGAATTCTGACATCAATCCCATTTCCAATTGTTTGAATATCGAGGTTCAGAAGCTGCTGGTCATCGACTCTGGAAGAAGACCACCATGCTAGTATTAGCAAGAACACTGGTCATCTCAGGTAAGAGTGACGAGATTTCGTTCAATCTACTTCAACTATGAAAAAGGAAGTTGTAAAAGCCTCACCTGCTATCTCTGATCTAAAATTCCTGTCATGCGCACAAGCACACACATTCATCCTCAAATATTCCTGGATTCTCCACTGTCAAAATCGGTTGTGCTAGTGTGGTTTTAAAAAAAAATGATCTCATTGGCGTCTGTACGTAAAAAGTCTCGTGTGAAAGCGATATATTGTTTATTTTAAGCTGGCAAAAGAAATTAACGCGGAATCACGGCGTTCATAGGACGGGAGTTGAAAAGAATAAGATGGAGTGTACGAAAGACGGTGAGAGAAGAGGAATTTAGTCTACAAAAAAGCTAAAAATATGGAGTGTACGAAAGACGGAGAGAGAAGAGGAATTTAATTTACAAACAGCAAAACAATACGTGAAATACAACATCTACGTTTCGTCACTCAGAATTAACGTCTGCTAAGGAATTTTAAGACAGTTTTTTCGAATTTAAACAACAAGCTATTTCGGCACATACATATAAAGCACCGTGACGGTATGGAGGGGAATCGAAAAGTAACTGTCGATATGGTGAAAACATTTAGTGGCGAAGGTGATTTGATGGCCTGGTTGGCGAAAGTGAAATTGGTAGCGAGACTGCAAAAAATCCACGACCTCGCAAGTTTTATGACTCTGTTTTTAGAAGGAGACGCCCTGGCCTTATATCTCCAATTGACCGATGAAGATCAACGGGATGCAAAGAAAATAGAGGCTAAGTTAAAAACAGCCTTTACGGACGGAGTTTTTTTCTGCATATGCAAAACTAGTGAAGACGCGATGGAGCGGCGAAGCCGTTGATGTGTATGCAACGAAAATACAACGACTGGCGGAATTAGCAGGGTTTGAAGGAAGTGGACAAGAGCAGATCGTGAAGCTCACGTTTGTCAATAGGTTCCCGGAAAGTATTTCGGTGCTACTACAGCAGCTGCCAAATGTGGAGAAACTAGAACTGAATGAAATAATTTCAAGTGCCAGAGTGCTTACAGCCACTGGAGACCAGAAGTAGTAGCGGTCGCAGAACGAGAACCTAAACAGCGTGATGGAAGACCAAGAATGATCAAACCGTTTAGTGGCAAATGTTATAACTGCAAGGGTCCTCACTTGTTGAAAGACTGTAGGAACCAATCAAGGTGACCTGCTATGGATGCGGCAAGCAGGGACATTATGTAAAACACTGCCCACAGGGAAAAGATCAGGGGGCAACGGTGCGCCGGCGGTTACCCTTCAAATCAGCAATGGCGCAAACCAGAACACTACCAACAATAGAAGCACAAATAGAAGGCATGAGAGCTAAGGCCTTAATTGATACTGGCAGCAACGCAACATTAATCCGGTCGGGTCTTTCGACTGATTGTAGGAGTACAAGTACTGTAAGAGTAGTGGATGGACGGGAAGTTGTGTGCAGAGGGATCAGCACAGTGACGTTGGAGGTATGTGGACAGTTACTGAGAATCGAGGCAATTGTGATGGAAAAGATCATTGATGGTGTTGATGTCATTGAGGGCATGGATGTTATCCGCCAGCTTGGAGGGGTAACCGTCTACGGAAATGGTAACGTGGAGTTCAGAGGAGGAGATTGTGCTATGAACATACAACCAAACAGCAAGAGTAGAAAAAAAATGCAATGCGAAGTGTTAGATAAGGACTTTGGTGCAAAATTTGATGGAAAGAAGTGGACCGTGGAATGGAAATGGATTTCAGAACCCCCAATATTAAAAAACAACGTTAGTCACTATCATGCTAAATTGAGTAAGGAGAAGAAGGTCGAGTTCGACAGTGAAGTTAAACGGTGGATTGAGGAAGGAATCTTAACCCCGTGGGACCAGGATGTTCAGACGGGAGTGCTACTCTTAATGGCGGTGGAACAACCCACAAAAAAAGATCAGGCCAGTTCTCGATTACCGAGAACTAAATAAATACATTATATGTCATTCTGGTGGGGATGCAATTGACGTTTGTGGAGAAACAATGAGGAAGTGGAGGCAAATGACAACGGCATCAAAAATTGTTGATCTAAGGTCCGCATATTTGCAAATCCATGTCGCGAGACATCTGTGGAAGTACCAGTTAGTTCGATACGAGGGACAGACCTATTGTTTAACGAGGTTGGGTTTCGGGCTAAATGTAGCCCCGAAAATTATGTCAAAAATCCTAAAAAATGTGCTAACAAAAGCGGAACACATCGGAAAAAACACAGATTCGTATATTGATGATATACTAGTGGATGAAACAGTGGTACCAGCGGCAGACCTTGTAAATCATCTTAACAACTTTGGCTTAACAGCAAAGCCACCAGAATCATTAGAAGGAGGAGCAGCGTTGGGTCTTCGGCTTCATACGGATAAAGCAGGAGATCTGGTATTTGCGAGAGGGAATGACCTGCCGGAGGTGCATGAGGAAATGAGCAGACGTGAACTGTTCTCTGCCTGCGGAAAAATGGTGGGCCACTACCCAATAGCTGGATGGCTTAGAATCGCCTAAATCTGGCCAACGTGAAGACACTGTGCCACACAGAGCAGTTTACACATACCAATGGAGACATCCTAGAGTTGCACCATGTTTAACATGCTCTGACGGCCCTGAATCTATACGGATTGGAGAGGAGGTTTGGGTCAAGCCAACTGGAGCCCGCTGCACGACAAAATGGACAAGAGGAATGGTTACCGGGGCACAGTCGCGCAACAATGTTGAGGTGGACGGTATGCCAAGGCATATTCTTGACCTAAGAGTGATTGAAGAGGATTTAGAGAATGAAGGAGAAAATTGGAGCAGTTCTCATGAGGCTCAGCCCCAAACACTGCAGAAATCGCAAAGAGAGCGACACTCGCCCAGATGGAAGGATGATCATATAACGTGAGATGTGATCATGAGATCAGGGGGGCGTGTGGTTTAAAAAAAATGATCTCATTGGCGTCTGTACGTAAAAAGTCTCGTGAGAAAGCTATATATTGTTTATTTTAAGCTGGCAAAAGAAATTAACGCGGAATCACGGCGTTCATAGGACGGGAGTTGAAAAAAATAAGATGGAGTGTACGAAAGACGGAGAGAGAAGAGGAATTTAATTTACAAACAGCAAAACAATACGTGAAATACAACATCTACGTTTCGTCACTCAGAATTAACGTCTGCTAAGGAATTTTAAGACAGTCTTTTTTAATTTAAACTACAGCTAGCACCGATGAGAGTCTGTAAGAGAATGGTGAGTAGTGGGAAAAAAGTGAAAGAAAGATTCAAGCAGCAGGATCTCGCTTCCTTTTGGTTTTCAGATTCAATGATAAAGACAGTTCCGGAGAGACCTCATAGTCTTAAGCAGCGTCAATCTTCGTTGGCCAGGTATGAGCAAAAAAGAGAGGTCCACATTTTCAGGAAGAAAATGAGCACGCGGAAAGAAGGGACGGGATGGATGGATGGATGGATTAGTTGCTTCGTCTTCCAAATGCAAAAAAAAACAAAAAACAAAACGAACAACAAACCCATCAAATATACACTGCCTCTTTCCCAACCCTCACAGTCACAAATTCCTCCGCTCAGTTTACGAGGGTAAGTCAAAATTATATATATATATATATATATATATATATATATATATATATATATTTTATCAATGAAATGATGTGGTGGGGGATGATGACCTCGAAAAAGAAAGAATGATGTTAGTAGGATCCGTCTACCCTACAACCACTGTATTCTGCCTTCGAACAAAATCAGGAGGCTCTCTTGCTAAGGGAGAGGGAAAGGATAAAAAGTTATGGGCATTAGAAAATTCAAAAAACTGACCCATTTGAGATGAAAAGGGCGGTCCTAATCCAACTGAGGAGGTTGGAAATCTCGACTTGGATCATAAGAAAAACAGAAGCCTGGAACAGGGCAGGAACAACACTTACTCACATTAACTAGGTAGACTTGGAAGAGTCTATCTTAACCAGGGGAGGGCTCCTCAGGAAGGTGCCCCGTTGTGAATTAAGGGGACTTAAAAAAGAAAACCAAGGCTATCCCTGTTCAGACAAACCAAGCACGCAACAGTTACTCACATTTCGTTGAAATCTGTCAGTACCAACCACTTTCTATCAGTTCTAATCTTCATCCTGAGCTGAAAGAATCTGATCAGATCTTGATGCGAATAGCGATCGCATCGCAAGATTTCCTCCATTCGCGTCATGGCCAGCAGCGTCAGAAAAACCATCCGTTTCACCCTAGAATACGGAGGCGACAAAAGCGTATGCGCTATCAATGAGCACAGACTTTTCGGGAGCGATACAAGCCATCAACTTGCCAAGGACAGTGGTAGAAGGCATGCGAAGCAATTTCCTCTAAGCCAAGATCACATTATTGACAGTTTGGCAAATCCGCCAAGCCCCATCTGAACGCTACGATTCCGAACCAATCGCCAGGTAAGCGAAAACTCAGGCGCCAATGACAAACCGAACCGGCCGCAAAGAGGATCCTTCATGACCTCCTCCAGTAATTCCCGATACAAGCCTCACCTAGGCCGAGAAATATCACTGAACTGAGGAATAATACTCAAGGCCGATCGACACTTGAGTAGAAAATTCGACTGATCTCGGGGCTTACGTTTGCACCCAGCCCTTGAAACCGGAGAAGTGATGGTAAGGCGAATGGAATGCGGCCCTCACACTCCCCGTTAAGATCGAACCGCGCAGTGTAAGAAAGCCAATCTCGAAACGTGACTCGCCAAGTGTGGACATCCTAGCCCCTCATGATACGGACATTGGGCACAGACATTTCTGTCGACGTGTTACTTGCGGCTATCCACAAGAGGGAGGAGAGCAAGCGCACCATCGCCTTCTTACGTTTCTTACAGAGAGGAAGTACAACCACTCGGTAAAGGATGAGAGAAAAAATGTAAGTGGCACATGCCTCAGCCCTCTCCTTCACTGACAACCTCTCTGACCTTTGTCTATACTTCAGACCAATTTTTCTCCAGCTGGAGTCCGGGCCCGAACGACACTCCGAGAATGCAGACAGGCCCGTCCGTCCAACTAAAGAGCCCTAGAAGGTCGATGCCCTTCCAGGCACCTAACCGCAAAGCCCCCGTGACCATTTTGTACCATTCAAGCACCTTCGATGTCGTTGACATGTCATCGGCGAGCCCCACCAGGGACAGCGATTCCACGTAGGACCAGACTGCACGCCCTGTCCCTCAGCTGGCGAAGGAGGGGCGACATCAACATCAAAGCCTAAAGTAGCGGCAATAGTGGGCAACCCTGACAAACCGACCGAGACAGCGCAAAAGCACACGACTGCTTTCCGTTTACCTGCACAACAGCACTGTGGAAGCGATACAATCCACCGGCAGAAGTCAAGATGCCAAGTCAGGACCAATAACATTGCAGACTCTTCTATGAATTTTCCATTTCTTGGGGGTGATTCTATTTTATACCTGTTACCTCTAGTCTGACAAGTCACGCAGCTGTTCATATGTGGCGATCTCTTTGTAAATTTGGACCAGCAATACTTCCTATTAAGTTCATAAGTCTTATCTCCCTACATGTCCCAAATTATTGTGACACTGACTCGGAACCCTGTTCCATATTGACTTGGGTACATACAATCTTGGTCTAACCTGTTCGTCCTTACCAGAAATGTAGAGCAACCCATCCTATACTATGGGCTTATCTGTCCAGGCCTTTGATATTTCCCCTGGCTCCATGACTTCTTTCGGCGCTTTAATTTTCTCATCCTCTTTATATCCCTCAATATGGATATGCCGAGTTCGAATTCCAGTCGAATTCGTTAAGTTCACTTATGAACAAATATCCTTGGAAAATGTATGAAGGACATAGGAGTCTAAAACAATTCTCTATCGACATGAGTTGTTGAAAAACTCCAAGTGAATTGGTCAGTCCGAAGAGCATAAGTCTATTATGACCCAGAATGATGATATCAGTGATGATAGAAAAGGAGAAAATTTCCTCATCCTAACACTCATCAGTATAAAAAAAACGACCCTTCTACCACAAGAGAGTCAGTAGAGAACAGTAGCTCGAAGAGTAGACAAGTAGCAGTGTCTAGCCAGCGTTCCGTGAATATCGAAAACAGACGATTTAAAACACCATTCTCACAAACGAAATTCTCGGAACCAAACCAAATAAGCACTGACTTTTAAACAAAAGAGACACTGAGAACAATTTACACACACTATACCAATATTCAGTAATTCACATCACAAAAAGAAAAGAAAATTCTCGTGTCTCAAGTTTTTATTGTTATCGTTGTACGTTTTATGCATTCTAATTTATGTCATTAACATCAACCCTGTTACGCCCAACTTAATATTAACGCCGTTACAAGTCCCACGTGAAACTACCTACTTGACCTCAAATCGAGGTGAGAAAATTAGGTCGTTTTCCCAAGAAATGTCAGGATGTCTTCAGTTAGCGGAAGTGGGGAAGTCAAAGGCTTGGTGACGTTATTTAATTTATGAAGTTGTATTCGATACGGCCTTTAATTTGATAGGCGGATGATCAACCGTATCAGTTTTCATTTTCACTATCTGGATCTGGCTTAACTCCGTGTCTAAGTTAGCTACTATATTTTTCTTTTTGCTAATTATATCATCTTTACATTGTATCTACTGGGCGCAAATATTTCTTCCCCTCTGACTACTGCATTTATTTGGCCACTCCTTACATTCTCTACATACTACCTCCTCCCTAATGTTTGACATCGCAGCCATTCCTACTTCCTCTCCCTTGTAGATTTTTATCGTCGTACTAACGATATTCGCCACCTTAATACGACTCGCACCACCAATCTTCATCACAGGTTCTAATAGAATAATCACTGCCTCTCCGAGGAGGGACTCCATAGCTGATAGATTTCCCCATGCTCTATTCTATTCTGCCTACCATCAGTATGGCTAATGCTAAAAGAGCAACACTTTGCGCCTTCTTGGGCTTACATTTTCCACTGACATAAAATGGCGTGATTATATTAAATCATTTGTTAGTTCTACGGTTAGGTAAGTTGGTTGACTGTGTCATGCGAAACAATTTTTCTCATCAGAATCCATCTTGCATATTTATAAACCTACCATTCATCAGTGCATTGAATATCGTTGTCATATCTGGTCTGGTGTTCCTGCTATTCGTTTCGAGGGTCTTTATAAAATCCGAACAAGGACCTGTAAATGTAATCGATTCTGACCTGGCATCTCGACCAGTCATCTTCTCTTCCTGTCTTTTCTACAAATATTTTTATGGCAATTTTGCTGATGAGATTTTCTCCTTAGTGTCTCAATTGCAGGAATTTAAGTATGCTCCAGATTGGCAACGTTTTACTGCTGAACTAGCTAGATGCACCTGTCACTTCTAATAGTTTTTTTTCTCGCCTGGGGATACTATTTTAGGTTTTTATAAAATTATGCTGTAAATAAATAAATATCGATAGAGCAGATATTGATACCTCGCCTCGCCCTGTCTGCAAGTGGGTCAAGAATCCCAATATTTTTGGGAAAATCATCAGAATCCCAAGCATAAGTAGAGGCTTTGAAAAAAAGCGCGAATTTAGCAATTATCCTCATTTGAATTAACTTAGCATATGATTATTCGGATGTGGTAGTACATAGGATTATATTTGGAAGATAACCTTAGCAATGATTGGTTGGATTTATTAGAAAAACTAACTTACCAATATGGGGATTTCACTAGTGTTGCAGATGCCACAAAAGGAAAAGTAGGAAGAGAGAGAGAGAGAGAGAGAGAGAGACTTTCATAATTAGCTAGTCGGGTGTTACAGTTGACTATGATTGTCTATATGGATGCAGGTCAGAAAGAGGAAGTGCCTATCCAAGTGAAGCTAGCTGAATACTACACAGACACAAATAACCAGTTTGCGAGAGAAGACACAACCAGAGCGTCCCCGACTACTCCCACGAAGGCGTTTGCGATAGCGCGAAAAAGTCTCGGGATCCACAGTAGAGATCGGAGTTGTTGAGAGAACAGAGTTGCAGAGCATGACACGAGTCCGAGGAGTGAGAGATTGAGCAATTGAGAAGTTCAAAGTCTGGATGCCAGCGAGGTCAGTGGCATTAGAGTGATGAAGACACCTGATGTGGTGGGCACTGAAGTTGCTGAACACACATATTTACTGACGAATGTATAGCGACAGACATAAAAAAATAAAATATATCTAAAATAAATCATATCTAGCAAGCAACAGTCATGAGAGGAAGGGAAGAAGAGATAACTGATTGATTTTAGTAGATAAGAAAATGTTTTATTTACCTACGCTAGAGTTCGCTTATGATTTCCATTTTTAAACTTCACCCTCTTTATCTTATTTGCTTTATATATATTTATAATTGAATTTGAATGTTTGAATTTAAGTTTGAGTCTCCCTTCCAAAAGAAGGACATAACTAATTTGAATACTAGGTCTGACTAGGAATCCCAGTGAATAAAATATTCATTGGGGCTCCAAGTCAGACTTAGTATTCGCTCTGGTAGTAGGTAAGTGGCATATAGGTCCCTTCGTTTTTTCTTACTTCCGCCACTGAGCGACTGGCTCACTCTCACACACACTCTACTTATATAAGGCTCTAGACGGAAACATCTAACTTCCAACCAAGTGTCATTCATCATAAATTTTCGTTTATTTCAGTGAAGTGGGTTGCCGCTTTGAATACCAGACTTAAAAATACTATGTTCTGGTTATAAAAATCACCAGACACTTCTGACTCTGGTAACACCATTTATGGCCCATTTGACACTGGTATTCAGCCGGTTTGAAAGTCTATTGGAGTTATATACCTGTAGAGCCATGCTGAAATGTGAAGGCCTCAGCACCCAGAAACAAACTGAACCAAAATTCTCTTGAACACAGAAATGCTAGAGCATTATTTTCAATTTCGATACAGAAAAAAAATACAAGGTCACATTTTTCTATCCAGTCAGCAAGGCTCCATTACAGATAAAAGTTTTGTTCCTCATCTGCACACAACCTAATTGGAAGACGCCGGGTAGGGGTTTTATTATTTCTCAGTTGCATCTCTATCTTCGGGCAGGGTGCGATTCCGTTAGAGAACTGAGGAAAATCACACTTTGAAGTGTCAGTGCTGGGGAACAGATACCCGAGGCTGCACACTCTCATTGTACTAGAGAGGAAGATCGGTGCTTGCACCGAGGCCAGCGCAAGCAAAGTTGCAGGGATTCGGGGAATTTTTGTCTATGGCCCGAGTGCACGCGCTCGGGTTCCCCACATTAAACCCGAGTTGGGAGACAAGAGTAAATATCTACTCCCAGGGTTACGTGCGAGTCTGTTTTTACGACAGTACTGACCCCTCTCTGGGGTTTTGCTTCTTTGCTTATTCTCTTAGGAAAATGCAGTGACTATTTTTCTTTCGTTTCTTTGCTGTCTCTCCGGATGAGTAATCCTGTTTTTCTGTTGAGCAACCCAGCCCTTTGCTTTGTTAATTTATTCATTGTTTTTGCATATTAATCTTTTTAGCATTTGTTTGCAGAAACACCATCTATCATGTTTGGTTACGTAGCAACCACACCACATTTTGGCGCTCTTTTTCATTGGCACATCGCCGTAGTGAATTCTATTTAGCAACACACTTTGATTTGGTTTCCCGTCAATTTCTGGATTTACTTAATGGCATGCCTTGTTCAGCCTCTTCTCCATACAGCACCAGTTGCAAATCACTTTATACAAGTGATTTCATTTGAGTTTATGAACTGAGATTTGTCATTCACCAACGCATTCATTTCACCGTTGACGAGTTTCAACCACGAACTTTCCCTTTCATCAAGGACTATATCACGCATGAACATTTCCACTTTTCAGGACTATGGAACTAACCACATTTGCATATCCACACTTTGAAACATTTTTAATATTTCACAACTTACCAGATGGTAACTCTCTTCAGTGCATATTGTAATTAAGTTGCTGGTTGATTACCAATAATAAAACAGACTTTTTTTAAAGAACTCTGCTTTTGTTGTAACTCCGGTTTTTGTGTTAATATCTTCCTGTATATTCTTTATATTTTATTTACGTAGTAACCCCACAAATGGGCCGCTACAGACACAGTTTTACAACTACTAATGGCACTAAATTAAGAAAATTAGTGAAACAAAGCCGTCTTGAACAAATTTCACCTGGTGAATGGGAAGCGTCTATCGTGACTACTAAAATAAACCAATATGGCATACGAAATATAAAATTGCGTCATATTAAAAAAAAAAAAAAAATGCATACACGAATGTAGTAATATTCCATTTCAAAAGACAGGAGCATCACCAGATTAGGTATTGATAGTAATATACTAAATGTACCGATAACCACATATAGATGAGAGAGAAAGGAACTTTAGTCCTTATTGGGCTAATACATTTTTACAGGTAATACTTACCAGTGTATACAAAGTTAACTGAACCCTTTGACAATGTGCGGTGGGGGGGGGGGTAGAAAAGGGGCATTTTGTGACTGATACCATACTTTACATTATGGCATATCACATGATTCTTGTATGCTTGGTGCTAATTTTTTTGAGTCATGTATTTCTTGTTACAGAAAATGACTTATTTTAATGCTAAAATAGGAGTGAAGCTCCCACATTCACTGCAACAGATACAACTACCGTCAGTTTGTATGTACATATATTTTCAATAGAAGGGACTTATGTTACATGATTGCAGGAATTTTGTTTGATTAACTCCCATTGTTTTTTGTTCCATACTTGATATGGTGGTATTATTAAACTAGAAATAATTTATATTAAATTTAATGATAAAATTAGTTAAATCAAAAATATTTTTACTAAATAAGGTGTAACATGTTGAGTTCCCCTTAGCAAAATGATAGTTTGGAAAAGGTAGATCTACAAGTGGCACTGTTAGTAATTTGCATAGAGATAACAGTCCTTTTGACACTATTTCTTGTGGACATGAATGTTAAACAGTGTCCTATTGCTATTAAGCCATTTTTTGGTGGTAATAAGTTCACTGCAATTCCCATTTTTTTTATTACTAATTCTGACTTCTACCCACATCTTTATCACCATCTTTTGAATGTTTGTTGTTTTTTTTTGCTTTTTGGGGGGGGATTTTAAAGTCACGATGTAACTATGCTCTGCTACCACTGTTAATGGCAAGCAGATCTTAATTAGATTTATGGAGAAAAAAAACTGGAAACCACACAAAACATACTGAGTGCCTTTGGTCTCACTTAAAGAAAAATTTAACATAATTAGTGCAACATCTGCTCTTTACCAAACTTGTATTATTAACCAGTGAACATTCATTACACTGGGGAATATCCCTGCAAATGATGCTGCATCATAATATAACTACCACAAAAAATAGATAATATTAATTACTTTCATGCTCGAGTTTATAATGAATCTAAATGGTTGATCAAACACAAGACTCATGAGCATGTCATTGAAATATATTTGGTGTGTTATATATCAATTGTAAAAAAAATTTATAAAATTTTATTTTATTTCTAGATCATTTTTTCTTCATTCTTTTAAATTCTAACAATTTCTTTTGTAGTGATATAAAAGTTCACATTGTTAGAAGAAAGGTTCCTATTGACCATTTAGTTGAAGGTAAATAGGATTTATCAAAAAAAGCTTTCATTGGCTGGAAGTTAAATTAGCAAAGGGAATTAGATGAAATGAGCCTGACAAAAGCAAAGTAAAAGCTATTTATTTGGGCAATAGTCATTCAGTAGAATGGCTAACAAATGAAATACAAGTCAGAGCAGGCCAGTCATCTTTCTATTTGAAGAAAGTGTACATGTTTCTCTACCGTTTACCAAACACCTTGGGTTTTAAACATGGAATCATCTGACAAAGAAAGAAATGAGATTTCTTTCTACACATTTGCCTTTTGTTTCAATCACGGTTTCCACAATGAATTTTTCAATTGACAACCCTTTTTGCAGGAATCTCTTTGGTAATACAAATATTTCAAGAAAATCCAGTAACATTGCTAAACCATTGCTAGTCACAACACATTTTAAAATGACATCAGCATTCCTCTGGAACACGGCAAATATTTCCATCAAAAGGAATTTTTTTTTTGGTGAAATTGTCATGCTGGACTTTCTTTTTGTCACATTTCAGAAGATTCCAACTTAAATTGTAGTAATTTTTTTTTTATCTCATTTAAAAATAATGAGAGGATGTGATCTTTTGCACTCATCCAATATTTGGCATCTATAATCTTTCTCTACACATGGCAAGTAGTATTGGATTGTTTGCTACTGTCAGATTAAAAATTACTTGAAACAGTTAATATGTAGTTACCATTGTCAACAACCAAAGAGTCTTTCTCAATTTGCAATCATTTTCTAAATAACCTTCCTATTAACCAGTCTATATAATACTAAAACGAAGTGTGTTTCTAATACATAACCCAACCAATTTAGGAGTATACTATACCTTGAACCCCCTGTTGAGTGCAGTGCCAAATGTCATTAAAATTTGACAAGATGTTCTTGAGCTAAGGCCACTTTTCTGTTTTTACAGCATTTTTTAATAAGAAATTCAGTACTTGTATATAGGAATGTGTATTGAATACACATTCCTATATCTATTTACATATTATATTCCAACTATTATGTATGTGAAAAATAAACATTCATAATGCATAAAACTTAAATAAGCATAACATATTTACACAATTCATTACACTACATTAGAATTTTTTTTATAAAAAAGGTCAAGGTTTTTTTGAAAGGTCAAGTGTCATGACTTGATGGTAAATAAATAGATGCACACTGATTTACTGCTGTTACATATTTTTAAATAAATGCAAGGAAGAACCCAGTATATATAATAAAAAAATATACTTATTTTGAAAGATGTTTTAAGCTATTACTCCAAATGTTCATGCAAGGTATTAGTAAGTCAACAAAAAGCAATATGCAAGCTTAAAATTCGTTTTGATTTATTACTGTGAAACATTCCAATTACAGAGGGTGGGGGAGGTGTGCTTATGAAGAAAGGCTTGCAAAAACCACCAATGACAAAAAGGCAAGATCAGTTAAAATGTGAGTGTTAGAATCAAGTTTTGTATTAGGCTACATTTGTGACACAAACACATACTATAAGGATTAAATTCATAATCAATTGTGAAGCTAACTATTGCTTTAGAACAGACCCTGTAAAAGTGTTTTTTTTTCTTCTCAAATAAAGACTGACAGGAAAACTTACAATGAAATTTTCTGGTATGCTATCATTTTACCTCCACATGAAGAGTATTAGTTTATTTTAAGAACTGATCCACCATAATATAATTATTTAAATTAATATCTTGATTTTTAAGAATTCCTTTTAGTTAAGGAGTACATCAACTCCAATTCAAATTTTAACTCAAAGGAAGATTCTTAAAAATTTAAGTGAAATATTTTGAAATATTTCAGCCTATTGTAAATAAATATTTGATAATAATGATAAAAATTTTTTACAAATTTTAACAAAAATAATCAATTTATACCTGAAAGTAAAGACAGATTTTGGTTATTTCATTTACAATTTTCTTTCTGGAGAGGTGGAGAAGGAAATAAATAAAAAAAGACAATGTCATTAATAATAAATAGAGACCATAGCCCCATGATAAAACTTTTATTAATGGAAAAAAAAAAAAAAATAAAAAAAAAAAATGAAATTACAGATAACTTGACATGCAGCAATAGACAGTGAATAAAACTGATCAATTCTTCATCAGTAAATGATAAAATAGCAATAATGATGATGTTAATATTCATAATAATGTTAATGATATAACAGTATTTAGAAAGTTAAAACATGCAAAAGCTTCACCTGGCAGTGAAAGGTGATCAATTTTAATTTGGATTGTAGCAAAGGAAATAAAAACCTGAAAATAACTGTTGCAATTTTTTGATGGAGTCAATGTTCAAATGTAAAATATTGTGAAAATAAGATTTAACAATGATAATTCAGTAATTGTTTTTAATGTTAGAAAAGACAATAGTTTCTTAAAATTTCCTGAAATATTTGATTTCAGGACAACTTTCTCTACTTTCTTCAAAGTGAAAAAAATTTAGACAACACATCAGAAGAAAAAGGAGTTAAACCTAATGTGAAGATTTTAGTTTTTCCAATGATTCAAAATTATTTCTATCATAAAAAATTTTGTATATATTTTATACAACATCGAAAAGGCAACAATTTATTTTTTTAAAGTTGTATCCACTATATAACATGTGAACATTGACTTAGGTGAACTCTGAGTGTCCATTTCTCCCAGCAATGGTGGAGGCAGGCAGGCAATTAGGAAGAGGCAGTGTGGTCAGAAGTGGAGTCACTCTAAAATTCCATGCAAAGTATTAGACCTTAAAAGAAAAAAAAAAAAAATCTTGGATTTGTTGAAAATCCCAATTCACATCTTTTGTTGTATTTTCCATTTCTGTCAATAAATCACTTTCCCATCAGTCTTTCTCCACAATTCATTTTTTATGTGTTGCAAATTAAACAAATAACATTTAGAATTTCATAACATGATAAACACCTTTGATAATATTTCTTTCAGTGTTAATCAAGATGGCATATTACTTTAATAAGTGTAATCGATTTAAAAAGAAAAAAGTATTTATCAAATCCCAGTTTTGGTAAAACACAATAAAAGCCAACATTGAAAGATTTAAATTGAATGCATTTCTTTGGTATGTTATTCATTCAAAACATTTACATGTAATTTCCATTTGTTTCTTCCAGTTTAAATAAGCACATTTTCTTATTCCAAGGTTTTTAAAATTGAGCAATTTGTTTTCATGACACTACAATTGATTTTTGTTGTAAGCAAATCTAATTTTTTTTTTAACAACACAAGACTGTCTTTTTTAATTGACAAAATACTCAATTATAATTCAAAATAATGTGAGTAGCAAGTGACTGCCAGAAAAAAATGTGAAAATAAAAAGAAAATAGAATTGATAAGAATGCATGGAAAAAAGAAATTCACTGAACGAGGCAGATTCACACACATTTCAAGAGCTAAGGTTGTTGCTGGATGTGAGGGCTGTGGCCAGTATGCATTATGTGTACATAATGCATACCTATTTCTGCACACATTGTTAACGCCAACATACACACACACACACACAAAGTATATTTTATAAAATTTGATGTTAGACTTTATCTTGATTTTGTCAAAATTGATTTGCTCTTGAAAAGCTTTTTAGAGAAAAATTAAAGAGCCACACCCAAATTATTTATTAAAAAAATAAATAAAAACACACGCACACATACACACCAGAGAAAAAATAATTACATATGAAAGATTCCATTAAATATGTAATGTTTGTAAAAAAGTGATGCTAAAAAAAAAAAAAAAAAAAGTTCTTTGCAATTTCATTTTTGTTCTCAAAAACAAAAGTAATGAGTCATATTTACCATTTGCAGTTCTTTTTGAACACATTTTCCTTGTTAAAATAGTGTCAGGAAATCATTGTAATCAATTTGAAATTAAAGATGAGTTGCAAGTCAAACCTTTTACATTTCAAGCACAAAAACTACATCACGCAGGTCAGTCATTAGGCATGATAACTATGTGTCCAATATGTTCCCAAACCTAGTCAGATTCAGTAGAATAATAATCATAACAACTGCATCCTGAGAAGCATGTAAAGTTATATGATTACTCTATGCAGGCTTGAGTTCAATATAAAACACTATTTTACTAGAAGTACCATCAATGAAATACAAAACTAAATGCCAACATTTAGTGTTCTAATTTTAGTAGAAACATTTAAAATTGGTTCAAGTATTTCATTGATAAGAACAGAATTCAAAGTAAAGAAAACAACATTTTTCATTGCATTTTGTTGTTCTAAGAGTAGATCTGTCTACTTTTTGACTAGTAGATTTATTATTTACAAAAATTTTACAGAGGCAGAAAAAAATTTGACATAATCACAAAAGTAATTTTGTCCTAGCCAATTTTGATAGTTGAAAGTGACTATTTGAGATTTGTCCATTAGAGAGAGAGTGTTAAGGGAACTGCTTCTCTTAGAATGGTTACATGATTTAGCTGCAAGGAAATCAGCTTTTAATCTCAAAATTGAGTGGTTTTCATGATCTTAACAATTGAAGAGCTGCAATGTATCTTGTATACAAGGGAAATAAATTGTTAGACTATAAAGAAAAAAAAAACAACTAAGTAGAAATAAGTTTTGTAAGAAATTTCCAATATTATACACATGTGAAAACTGAAAATTTTGTAAAAACAAAATAAAAATCGAGACCACAGAGCAGTATAGGTAAGAATTTTTTTTTTTTTGTGCGCAGCCTCACCCCCTATTCATAACTGTACCAAGCACAAAAGATAAAAGAAAGTGTGACAAAGAAATTGAAAAGTATGTTAAATAAAACCGAGGTATGACACTTGTGTCTGGAGATGAAATATCTATGTGAGGCTGTAGCACTCAGAAAAAAAGAAATGTCAAAATAATTGCTTTTTTTCTCTTTTTTTTTTTTAAATGCAAGCTTTGATACTGTTTAATTGTCAAGGTATTAAGTTTTAAAAGTTTTTAGCAAACTGTCCCCATTATTACAGATGGGGCAAAATAAGAAAATCACTTGAAATACACACAAAAGAGAAAAATTTTAGTTAAAACTTTTGAACATTTGCCGTTTTTCAGTTCAATGGATGTAAATTGGGAGCATGCTCCAAATATAGCCTTGTATTAAATTTAGCTTAGTCTAACAAATATCCTAAATTGAGAGACATTCTCCCACAAGTTGTTTCCTTCAAGTTAATCAAAAGAAAATGGCCAAATGATATTCATAGATATCTGAAAATGTTAATGAATTCTGGTATTTTGCATTCTAATGACAGAAATTCTGTCCAGGAAAACAGACAAGTCTTATGAGAAACAATTTTCCATCAAGTTATCAAAAAATAATTATAACTAACATCATTTAATGAATGTTAACTCTTGTATAAAGAAATAAAATGCTTCATTACTTAAGAATAATCAAGCGACAAATGGAAAATAATTATTGTTTGTGTCTCTATGGAGAAATATTCAAAATGCTTCCAAAACAAATCAAGAGATTTGTAGGTTGGCCTCAAATTTTTATTAACAAGGCCTATTGTTAGAGTTCCATGTGCAAATACATAAGCAGTTTTATCTGTGTTGATTTGATGAATCCTCTACAGTAGTCAGACTGACTGAAATTTTAAGATATTATGAGGAACAAAAGATTGTATTTATTTCAAAGTGTTAGCCTCACCCAATATGAAGAATTTTCTGAAAGTACCAATTGATTTTCATAACTTTTTATTTTATTTAACTCTGGAAATGATTCAACTTGATCAAGCTGTAGTTTGCAGTTGTATAAATTAAGTTCTACTTTATCTGGATACACAAAGTAATTATTACATTATATATAATTTCACCACAAGCAAAGCAATAAAGCCACTAAGGTGCAAGGTGGGGGTTCTGGATGTGAATAACTGTGAGAAAAGAAAACAATGGAGAGAAAACAATACAAGAATGAGAATTAAGACAAGATAATTGACATTGCATTTAAATTTTTGAAGATCAAAACTGGCTGGGAAGCAAGAAGCTGGAAGAGAGTTCCCCAAGCAAGAAGTGTGATAGAAGAAACTTTTAGCATAGAAATTATGGTTACATAGAGCCATTTCAACTGTAAAATGAAGAGACCTAGCTGCCTGTGCTTAAATTTGTAAAGTCAAGGTAACAAAGAGGAAAGCTCATCAGAAAAATTACCTGGAAATATTTATAGAAAAGGCACAGGAAATCTATATTACTCCCAGTGGAAAAGTGAATAAAGCTGAGATACTAGGTCAAGACCAATAATATTGCAGATTCTTTGGATTCTATCAAGAATCTCTAAATACATAGAAGCAACATACTATCTGTGGCAGTGTTATTTAATGCATGGATTTTAAGTTAAAATTCTGAAAAGCATTTTCTTTTTGTTTTCTCGTTGACTAATCAAGTGGAATAGCAACTCAGCATGAAATCTATTTTCAACACATATTGGAATGTGAATAAATATGTAAAAATATAGTAGCTTAAATAGATTATATACAGACTGATTACTGATGTGAATTAAAGAGAGGTGGTAATTTATTAAGAAAAATTGTTACTAATCTAAGAGAATGAAACCAAACTACCTTGACAGAGTAATGGTGAACAAGTTAGCTCTCATAGACCATTACTACAGTAATGAATTCTGGTTTCACTGGGAGCCCTTATCAAACTTGTAGCTCTGTACCAAAGCTAAATAGTTCACCCAAAGTAAGATTCAAGAGCTACTGAATAAAGTGTGTGATATGAGCATAATTAGAAGGAAGTGAAAATTAAGATGAGGAGGATATTGATTGACCCTTGAAGAGATTTAGTGATTTGAATTGCAATTTGGGAAATGAATGTAGGCAAATCTGTTAAAAATAAATGAAGCAAAGAGTTTTCCCATGGAAACCAATAAACAATCTGAATTATATCAACATTTTATTTATTTTAATACACATCTGGTAGAAATCTTTATAAATTTCTAGAGAGGAGAGAAAAACTTCAAATGCAATTGCTGTCATAAAAATGACTGAGAAAGCTAATTTCTTAATTTTAAAAAGAAGTGATGCTTAAATTTCTATTTTCAAGCAGATTTCATTTTGATTTTAATAAAATTTTCTCCAGTATTTGGAGACACAAACAAAAACTATTACAATATAATCTTTTGCATAATTTCATGTTTAATATGAGTAAAGGAAAATATCAAAGACAGTAGAATAGATATAAATGCACCAAAATAAGAGAATTAAACATTTTCTCAAGAAAACCTATATGGGTGGGAGAGGAAAGCAATATTGGATAGAGAAATATTCCATTAATGACAGACATTTTAAAATGATCAGAAAACAATTGTTATGCAACTGAAGATTTTAATAAAAGTTTTAAATGACAAAATATCAGAATGATCATTAATACAGGGTGTGGCATAATTACCTTCCACATAATGGCAAGACATTAGCTAGATGAAGGCACCATTAATGTCTTACCATTATGAAGGGGTATTTGTAGGAGGTATTTCTGCTACACCTTGTACAGACTGTGTGTGTGTCTCCACTTAAACTGAAACGTGAAGTGCCTGAAATCCAGCTCGGAAAATTCTTCTCATGGCAGTTCGAACAAGTACAAAAACATTTCAGGGAAAAAAAAATTTTTTTTTGCCCTGGTTTCATATTCTGGGTATATGAGAAGAAAAGAAACAGCTTCAGTGATATTAATCTTTTTTTATTTATTTTTTTTTTATTTTTTATTTACTTGTGTGTGATCAGAGAGAGAAATACTATTTGATCTAGATAATGGCATACTTGATAGTATTCACATGATGCAACTTTTCTCTTTTATAAAAAAAATTTACTTTGTAATACACATTCTTTAGAATTCCCAAATGTAGTAACTATCATTAAAAAATTTGTAATTACATAAAGCCAGGTAAGATAGTCTTATTTATTTTCATTTTAGTTGTTTCTTGGTTAGCAAAACATCTTGCCCAAATTATACACAATATCAGGCGTGTTGATATGTGGGGTTTGAAATATAATTTAAGATATGACATATTGGTAAAAATTTCTTTTATATAGAGATTGAAGATAAAATAAATTATTAACATAGCTAAGTCTGGCACAGGGACACAGTAGTAATGATTATAAAACATAAGCAATAGCTTGCAAGTATGCACTAACTACTTACTGCAGGTGCCCATTTGAAGCCTGTGAGGAAGAAGAAAAAAAAAGTAATTAGCCTTGAATTCAAAGTGAAGTACTATTTTTGAGAATGATTTTATTTACAAAAGTGTAAAAATGTTTTCTAAGGATTTACTTTTCAGTACGAGTATATGCAAAAAAATCTCAAATTTTGGCTTCAATGCAATGAAGCCAGTCTTAGAATTCTAAGTGTTGGAAATAGTATCATAAGGCACTTAATATAAAGGAACCAATCTAAAAAAAAAAAAAAAAAAATTTGGGAAAAAAATGATGCAAAGGTATTTTTGTTTGACAAGCTGATTCCCTTTAATTTAGCAAATATAAAACAACTTTTGTAATAGCATAACCAAAAGCCAACTTCCTTCCAAGTGACTCAAAATGGTCTTGTGCCAGGTTTATAGTAAATTAAGAATAGGGTTCCATTATTTTAAAAAAATTCATGCTACTTAACATGAACTATTTCCCTCTACACCTAAGCAAAAGTTTCAAATTCTGACTTGTTCTACATGTTAGAAGAGAGAATTGCCTAAGGAGAAAATATTCTCTTATGAAATCATCATTATTTACATTATTCGGACTATTGTCCTCATCATGTCGCTTATTTATTACAATGTTTCGGCAGTCGTATGCTCTGGCCTTCTTCAGATGGTTGGAATGTTGAACTGAACCCTGTATTTCCCTCACTGGGGTAGACTGTTCTAGTTCCATATGTCATGTTTAATTTAGTTATCTCCTGTTAATTTCCCCTCTGAAAGTTCTCCACTGTCTTAACCGGGTATTGAACTCACACTCTTTGGGTCCTGTCACTGGATCTAACCAACGTCTTTATCCACTGTGCCATGTGTTCTGTGTATGAATTTCTGGGTATTATAAACCTAATGTCTCAGCAACCATTTTTACCAGTGCTCATATTGCAATTTTTGCTGTTATCATTGCATGTTTTTACCAGAGCTCAATTACTGGTTCCCATATTGTATTCATTTCTATGCTTGATCAGCTCAGATTTTTGTGGCCTAGCATACATGCTGATTTGTTAAGTTTACAAATTTTCCAATGGTGTTCATTGTCTATGATCTCAACCTGATCCCACAGAGGGTGGTGATTTCCTCTCTCCATACGTGGTCAGCCACGCCCGATTTTTCCACTTCCCCTACAGGTTTCTGATGTTCTTGAAGCTTTACCTTAAGGGGGTGGTCTGTCTCCCATTTATATTTCTTTCCACAAGAAGGTAAGGCTTCAAAAACACCAGAAAGCTGTAACATGATGGGAAGTGGAAAAATCAGGCATGACTGACCATATATGGAGAGAGAAGGGATGCGAGTGCCAGAGAAAAGCAATAACAACAGCAAAAAGTTGCAATATGAGCTCTGGTAAAAACATGATGTGATAACAGCAAAAATTGCAATATGAGCACTGGTAAAAAAGGTTACTGAGACATTAGGTTTATAATACACAAATGTCCTCAAGGACACATGGCACAGTGGATAAAGGCATTGGTTAGATCCATTCCAATCACCTGAAGAAGGCTGGAGCGTACAATGGCCAAAACGTTGTAATAAATATGGCGACAAAGATGAGAATAATAGTCCAAATAATGTACATAATACCTCATGTCAGAAATATAGACAGATAATGAAATCATCAATTGATCATTTTAACATTTCAGTAGAATTAAAATAAATATCTAATACAGGCACATAGCTGGAAAAAACTTTTCCAGTATAAATACATTTATATACTTGTAGAATCATTTGTCAAAGTAATTATCCCCAGTATAAATACATTTATATACTTGTAGAATCATTTGTCAAAGTAATTAGCCTATAAAAAGGCACTACATCAAAATCATTAACCTTGTTAAGAAATTTCATTCTCATCGAAATTTTCTGTTTATCTGGTCAGCTAAAATCTGAATCTTAAAAATAGAATTTCATATATCAACTTATTGGGATGATTGAAGAGTTTGAATACTTCCTATTACTAAAGAAAAGTGGAGTTAAACATGCTAATTATTTTGTACTTGACTAAAAATGAAAAACTATTTTTTTTTTAAAGTCAATTTACTAAAATGTAAGTAAAGAAAAAAAATTATGGAATTAATTTTTCTTTAAACTTGATTATTTTTAAAGTGGCCTTATCCAAAAGTTATAATTATTCAATTTCAAGTTCATTTATATCAGAAAAATAAATTGACATGTAAATAAATTTCAATTGCAACTTAATTCATCATACTTAAATTACAAAAATATTAGAAATGTAGAGTTTGGTTATTTCAAAAGGTTAGCAATAGTTTGAAAAAGACTTTCAAAAGTCTAGGGGAGGGTGGGGGCAATAAAATCATTCATTCTTAGCTTATTAAAAATATCTCAAAAGATCCACATTATTTAACAGTTCAACTACACAACATTCCAGGTTATAGATAAAGAACATTTTTAGTAACCACCAAAATTGGGTAAATAGTGAGAGGGGGGGTGTAAAACAGGTGGTGTTGTCATTCTTACTGTCCATAATTTCTAAAGCTATAAGTATTTTTGGCACTATACAGTTTTATATTTACTGCACAAGTAGTTTGAAGCATTAAATGCCAAATTGTTAAGACCAACTTATGACCTTACAAGTTCAATTCCCAATTCCCTATCATATTTTACTAAATCATGATTTTGCTAAGCTCTTCTGATATTCAGAGAGAAAGTAGATCTTGGTGAAAACATTAAAATTAGCACCCCACCACCAACATAAGATATCTAGTGATACAATAAGATATTTCTCATAATTAAAATGCTACTCATGTTAATATATGAGGGGATATGAAAAAGTTCTTATGACCTACTTCCAAAATTTTTATTTTGATGAACAATCAGAATACTGGTTTTGGCAAGTGGGTCGGGATAAGAAATTTGCAGTACCCTCTTATATGGTTGTAGTGACTTATCTGGTTAGCCTACTTAAGTTTTGCATTGAAACACATCAGGGCCAGATTTTTGATAAATCAAATACATTTTTGATAAATCAAAACTTTTAAGTAGTCTAACCAGATAAGTCACATTAATTTTTTTGTTATATATATTGCTCTAGTTATCTATTGAGCAATTTTTGGCAGAAGTTCTGCTTGCCTTCCTGAAAAGAAAAAAGGTTCTTGTAAGTTTCACACATTCCCAATATATGAGCTGAAAACAAAGCTCTCTTAAATACAAAAAATAAGGAATACACCTAAAAATGATTGAAGGGATAAAGATGGAGTAGAGCAAAGATTTGTGTGTGGAGGGGGATAAAAACAATATATGTATATATAAAAAAGCTCAACATCAAATTTATTCTTGATTTATTATTATTCCATGAAGATATACCTTACAAAGTAATAACATTTACAAACATGAACAAAATTTAAAAAAAAAAAAAAAAATGTAAATATATGGAAAGAGTAATATGAACTCACATGCACACAATCATAGATAAATATATATTGTCAAAACTTAAAGAGTATATGCACAAAACAATTGATTTATGGTATTAAAGTAGATATGCATGTTAGCAACTCCATATACAAAACAAGGCCACCCACATGAATTAGTCTCATGTATTAGACCATTTTGGGGACTTTGGCTATTTAATGCATTACAATTTGAGAGAAAACAAGATTTGACAGATAAAAAGGGGAAGATTTAGACATTGATATTCAACTTCTACAAAGCCATGGAATGAAGACAAAAAACATCCTATCAAGTTTGTCTGTAGAGAAGGGTACTTATACAAGTAAGCTTGCTGTTTATGGACTAACCTCCTACACTGCTCAGTTGCCACCAGTTCAAACACCTATGCAAAGATTTTTTTTTTTTTACTGTGCACCTTTTTCTGTCACACCAGATGCCTGGAATGCAGATTACAACTGTCAATGTGGATGGTCAAGGTGTGTCACCATCAAGGCATGCATAGCTGCCTTGATGGTAACAACTGAAGAATATAGAGGAAGAGAAAAATATGTTGGACAACTGAACATCAGATATTACATACATAGCCAGTGTTCATGTGACTAACATTTTTTTTTTCAATATTCCCTCATGACTTGTTGGTCAACAGGTACTTTGCCCTGCACAGAGTCCCAACAGCAAAGATAATAGCTTTCAGAATCTTCAGAAGTAGACACACAAAATTCAAGGTAAAGTAGTCTTTCATAGCGAAGGGAAACTAAGAAAGAGTTCCAGTGTTTACCTTTTAAGATAATTTAAGAAGTGTCAAAGATTAATAAGGAAATTTGAATTTTAAAATGTAAATCTAGATTTACATATAAGCATAAAAACAGTGGGGGAAACATTGATAACTGAAAAATGTTTTAAGTAACAAAATTCTATTGCATGTTTTCCTTACAGTCAATAGATTATGATTTAATCTGAATTCTTAACACTTTCTTTCATACAAAAAGTTTCATATCTTGTAATGATAGAAAGTGGAAGAGTCAAGTGAAGTACTTAAAGTCTTCGTTTTAATACTGTAATGTAAAATCTGAAATATTAGGTAGAAAACAATCACAATAAGAAATAAGGGAGGGTGTGGGGCAAAGCAGGTCAGTTGATCAATACTTTATTTAACTGCAGGGAATCAGTTCTAAAAAGATTAAAGTAAGGTTAAATTTTTGAAGATGTAAATCTGTTTTTCTATCATTTTAAAATAATTGATACTCTGTAGGTTGCATAAAAAATTCAATATCCAAGCAAAGGTTTCTTGACAGCATGTACTTTATTTTTTCCTCTTCTGAAACTCCACAAATTGCAGATAACCAGTTTTCAGCCTTTAAAAAAGTCTTTAGATATGGTCACTTGCTGCATCAGTAACCAAAGAGTTGCAAGACAACAGGAATACTGACAAATTAGTTAAAGTGGGGTACAAGAACCATTCCAGTAATAGGCACTCCCTTGGAGCAAAACCATTATATATTATATATATTTATTATCTAAAGAATAAATTAAACTTTTCTAACAAAGACAAAAAGTTTCATGGGAGGATATTAAATCTGAAAAGTTTGCCAGATGAAGATTTTAGAAATATTTTCCATCTTTAAAAATGTTTCACATATCTGCTTATTAGCGTAATTAAAATTGTAATAATTTCAACAATTCCAGAAAAAGAATTAAATCAAATATCTTGCAAAACTTATTCATGGCAGTATATTTTGCAAACAAAACTCAAAAAATTAACAAATATAAAACTTGTCAAAAATTGACAAAAGAGGCCAGTTGAAGTTAAGATAACTTAAGGTGCAGTCAACGAATAATTAATCTTTACTTATTGAGCATCTTGCGTCAAAATTTGATAAAGTAATCAAAATGACAAGTGAAAGAATGTGTTATAAGTAAAAGGAAAGTCTACAGTAAAATTGTGACCTCTTGTCATGAGTCTGCTGTTTTGAGGACTGCCCTTACACCATTGCACGAGATGAGGCCATAGTCTGAAAAAAACAAAAACGAAAAAAAAAAAAAAAAAACACGAAAACAAAATCAAATTTATTTTCAAAAGAAAAAAAAAAAACAACAAGAGCGGGAGAGCGAGAAAGGGAGCGGGAGAGCGAGAAAGGGAGCGGGAGAGCGAGAAAGGGAGCGGGAGAGCGAGAAAGGGAGCGGGAGAGCGAGAAAGGGAGCGGGGGCGGGAGGAAAGGAAAGGGAGAAAGGGAGCGGAGAGGAGAAAAGGGAGCGGAGAGCGAAAAGGAGCGGGAGAAAAAAAAGAGGAAAAAAACAAAACAAAAAACAACTTTAGGTCTGTCAACACTTTACATATAATAAAAAAAAAAAAAAAAAAAAAAATGTACTGTCCAAGAAGTTTGTTCTGTTTGATATTTGATAGTTCAAATGAATGTTCCTGATGCTAATTAGTTTAAATTTTATAAGTCAAAATTGATACATTTTTGTTTAGTCAAATGTTGATGAAAGAACTTTTTTTTTTTTAAAGATTTGTACAGTTTATAGATAAGGTAAAAGTCATTAGCACCAGTTTATATTTGGATTAAAAAAATAAAAAGAACCTGGATTATGTTTGAATGTTTCATAGAAACAGTATGACAGTAGATAAAAAGAATATTTTAGAATAAGATAAAATTCAGGAAATCTTAAGGCAAGTAAAATGAACTAAAAAGGTCAGACTTCTTTCAAAGTAGATGATGCTGTGTATCTGGGAGCATTGGAATAGAATCCTCTATGAACAGCTTTTGAAGAAACAAATGATTTATTTTAACAAGTATTGCTTCCAACTCAAAGGCAGCATTCAACAAGAAGCATTCAGATATTATATGGCATCTTCAGATTAGCATTTTTTCAGCTCTATAGAATTCTCAAAGAAAAAAGTATTTACTTAAACAAACTTGCCCAATACATTATGAAATTGGGAAAAATTAACTATAAACAAACAAAAAATAAAATAACTAAATAAAAAGATACATAAAGAAAATTTTTTGTTGATATAAAAGGGAAAAAGAGAAGTCACCTATCGTGTAACTGTGTCAAACTAATCTTTACAACAAGAGTGGCCTTGGAAAATTTAAGAGGTTTATTAAAAACAGAGTAATAAAAAAAAAAAAAAAAAAAAAAAATCAAGCTAAGAGCAAACTAGAAAGCTTATAATTTCACAAGAGGCATACACATACATTTTATTTAAAGAGTTAATCTGCAGATATTTTTTTCATTCCTGGGAAAGAATTGTCATTTTTCCAGGTCAGGTATTGAGACTGACCCATTCATGATTTATCAGTCAACATTATCAGCACCCCACTTCATATACTACATAAGGATTAATTGATTTCAGGATTTTTTTTTTTTTTTTTTAAACACTTAATGCAACATTTTTCCAACATGCTTCGAAATTTCTGGGAAATAACTACAAATCTGTGTGAGTATTTGGCGAAAAAAAATTTTTTTGGCAATACAAAGTTAAGCATGTAAGAATTTTAAAATCTCTCATAATCTATGAATTCATAGATATGCAGACTGCAGATTGTAACAAATGTATCATCCAAAATATTCAACAAAAGAACCACAAGGATTAAGATGTTGGCAGAAAGATCAAAATTGCAATAACAGTTTAAAAGAAAAAAAATACATATATTGCATAGCATTTTTAGAAAAATGTGTTCTTGTCAAGAATTTGACAGTAAATAATTACATGTCATATTGTAAAAAGCTGTTTTCTTTTAATTTCAGCATAGATTAAAATTAAATCAAAACAATAGAAATTTTAAAATATTACATAATAGTCATTAAAATTAAAAAAGAAAACAAATGGCTATTTCCTTAAAAATTACTTTGATATTAAATAGAACATTTTAAGACAGGCACAGTCCTTGTAAACACTTAAACCAAACCTATATGTGAATATTGGGAATCAAAGAGAAATGAAGTGATTCCTACAAGAATCAAAATTAATAGTGACAGACAACAACAAAACAGACAATGAAAGTAAAGAGAATTTTAGTTAGCCACTAACATCTAATGCTGAAGAACTGGTCAAGAATACCATGGAGTAGAAGAGAAGAGGGAGATGTTCAATGGAAGGCTTTTTCTGCAGAGTTGTGTCTTCAGTCTTGATTGAAAGATGGTACTTCTTGCTGTTGTCCCCTTACTCCATGGGGAAAGCTCATTTCAGCACTGAGCAGCTGGAACAGAGAAAGACCTGTCACCATGGTTCTTAAGTCTGATACCAAGCAAAGGATTGCAGAGCCAACAGACAATTAAGTGCCTTGCATCATCTACAACTTCTATCAATCAGTATTCATTAAGCAATACAAACATCTGTTTCAATCAGGTTATTTGCTGACTAAGTTAGCATTTTGCAAAGATGTGAGAGTTTGGGTAGGTGGTTTAGGTTATCAGATCCAAAGGGAGAAAAATTTGAACAGCTTAATTAAAACTTTACTTTTTATTAAAAAGAAAAAAAACAAAAAACAAAAAAAACAAAAAAAACACAAAAACACAAAGACAAATGTTATATAACATCATTATGGTTTAAATTTATAACTAAATTAAAATGTCTTTACAATTTGCATCTTAAATATAATAGATCATTATGAGACTTATTGTAAAAGATTGTATACAAAAATAACTTAACATACATAAATAAAAAGTTTTTGAAAAGCAAACCATGTTAAATAAAATAATATTGATAATGAATATTAAATATGACATGAGAAATAAAGATTCAACCAGGTAAGAAAATACAAATACTTCACAAGAATGCTAAAGTTTTGTATTCTTTACATTGGTACAAGCCAGATAGACAAAACAGTTAATTGGGTGTTGGGTGGGTACTAAGTTTAGCTTAATATAACACTAAGTAGGGTCTTTTTTCTTAGGTTGCTATAATAATGGTCCACATGCAAAACATTTTAGAATAAAAATAGATAAATAAAATTAAGATGTAAATGTCATTTGTCTTGGTTAAATGCTAGGCATGTAAAACTAGTTAATGCATTAGCTGTGACAAATTTATTCTTAATTGTGCCTCAGAATTATAGTGACAAATTCCTATTATCTACAATCAACAGTTGAAAATCCTATTATGGCATTAAGTCATTTTCTTTATGGTGGATCTTATAAACAGCCAAAAAAAAAAAAAAAAAAAAAAAAAAATCATACAGAACATTTAAACTAAACTAAAAAGACAATTACACAATGGAAAGTGAAAAGAAGCAAAAATAACTACAGGAAAAAAATAAAATATTCCCAGAAAATTTTAAATCTTTCCTAAATAAATAACTAACAAAAAAACTAACATTAAAATAAAGGACAATATAGAGATGGTATGGGAATGATAACTTCTGCTTTGCATTGATTTTTTCATACAGGACTGTCATTTTTGGCTGAAGGAAGAGAGAGACGCACCTGACTGATGAGGTTGACACCTGTAAGCCCTTCAATGACATGTGGCAATTTTTCAATAATTTGGAGTACTTCATTCGTCAATTTAGCAGCACCAATTTCACCTTTTCCAGTTGAGACCATTGTTACTTTGCGACACTGGGCCAATGGAGCAGCAACTTCAGCAGCAACCTGAAATTTTAGACAATTCAGGAGAGAATTTATTTTTTTTCTACCCATGAACCTATTTAATTTGAACATCACATAACTGGCATTTAGTCAAATAATATTGGAAGAGTATAAAGTTAAAAAAAATTCAGATATGTAGTAAAAGTCATTTTTTTTTAAACATCAATTCTGAAAATTAAAAATAATGATGTTTTCATCAAGCAAACTGCTAATAAAACTTTACTTTCAATATTTAAATTCTTTACAAACTCAAATTAAAACATTTAGCAAAGGGAAGGACAGAGAAATGACACCCACACTCCCCATTCCCAATTAAAAATTTAATAATCAACTACAAGATTTAAATTCAATCAACTACAGTCAAAGTCACTTCCTCTCATCTAAAATTGAGTGTGGTTAAATTGAACTTCAAACAGATTTGGATAGATTTAAAAGCCCATCACAGCAATATTTTGAATTGATTTATTAGTGGCCCAAGTTCGGCTACTTTTAAAATGGGCTAGGCGAAAACTTGTGTAGCTGAATTATAAATTTAACAGCTTTAAAATGTATCCAGACTGGCAAACATTGTCAAATAAGAGTTATGAAAATGTAGAATGAAAACCATATGGGCTTCTTGAAATTAAAATTTTCTTCATTTGAATGGAATATTTTACTAGTGATAAAAAAAACATCTAGGAGAAAAAAAATATGTGAAATTAGTATCAAAAGTCTAAAGGATTCCCACATCAAGAATTGTATTTTGTTTTGTTCAGTATCTTGTTTGGAGAACGGCAAAATATGCTTGTTGACACTTACTTTTGGTAGTGCTTCTAGGATCATGTCAGTCTTGGCAGCATCTTCATAGGATTGCCAAGCAATAGCTTTGCGCTTCATTTGTTCTGCATCAGCCTTAGCTTTAACTTGGACTGCATAAGCTTCCGCTTCTCCTTTCAACTGAAAAACAATTTACAACAGCTGTTTACCTGATCAGCTCACAAAAGCCCCACCACCAGTGTTTGAAAAGAATCACATGCAAACTGGGTCTAAAATAATGCTTTCAAGTTGTACAATCTGAGATTTAGTAGTAACAGAATAAAGAGATTGGGGTAGAAGATATTTCCTATTACTACTACTGACATTATTTTGTGAAGACCCACATTTGAGTAGATGTATTTAAAAAAAAAACAAAACAAAACAGAATTATGTCTACTGGCCTGTGCATGTGCTCGCCAGTAGGGTTCAAACAGTAAATGGAATTCACTGTTTAAAAAAGGCACACTGCCTACTCATAAAAGTTGATTATAGTGATAAAGACTTGTGTAGAATCATCTACACTTTTTGGAAGAACTGAATATAGAGAACTGGTGGACACAGTGTGCCACAAGGTTCCGAAACAGCACTCCTCAGGTTTTGAACTCAGAATTGTCCTAAATTGGTTGCCAAACATGGCCAGTCAAATGTGTGGTGGTGTATTAAATAGTGGCTTGGAATGAGAAATCAGATGGTTGAATTACCAGTTGAGTTTGTTATGTTCACTTACCCACAAATACCCTTGGGAAATGCATGAATCCATCTTCTCCCCACAGTTATGAGGAAAATAGCAAGGTAAACTCTCTAGCAAGTGGTTGGCCACCATTGTCGTAGAAGGAAAACTATGAATTCAAAATCTGAGCAGGGCTGTTTAGAGACACCATGGCTCCCTATGTACACCAGTTTTCAGTTCTTCCAAAAAGTGAATAATTCTGCACAAGCCTTCACCATGATAATCAAAGTATGTGTGGGTAGTTTTGTTCAGCTCTAGGATCTGAATTGTTGGACTCTCATACAAAGACAACAAGAGAGTCCATTATTTATATATATATATATATATATATATATATATGTGTGTGTGTGTGTGTGTGCGAAGGGAAAAGAAATATTCATACACTATGAATTTTTTTATTTAACAGATTTTATAAAAGAATTTTATAATTCATACAATATTTGTATATCATGGCATAATGCTGCAATATGCAAAAAAACATTCAGAAAAATGTTATATTAATAAAATTAAAAAATTTGGAGGCAAAAAAAGTATTTGTACAAAATTATAATACCTATTTAATACTTTGTAGGGTATCCCAATTCAACAGCAATCAGTCTCTTTCTGTAGCTTTGCAAATTTCTATTGGTATTTTACTCCATTCTTCTTTGCATAATTCTCTTTAGGTCCAGGATGTATTTTGGAGCTCTTTTATTAACTTGAATATTTAATAAATGCCACAAATTCTCTTTTGGACTCAACCTGGAGACTGTGCTGATCATTCGAGTGTATTGACATTGTTTTCAGTAAGCCACTTTTTCGTAGATTTAATTGTATGTTTAGGGTCAAAACCTATTCATTTGGTAGTCCAAGCCTTACTACTGACCCAAAGAAATTATTGTACATCTTAGTAGAATGAATTCAAATATATACCATCTATTATCTCTATGTTACCTGTAACATTAGCAGAAAAACATCCCCAAACCATGATATTGCCACCACCAAATTTCACCGTTCGGATTGTGTTCTTTAGTATAAAGGCTGTGTCATCGTTTCTCCAAACCTGAGTCCTTGAATTATGCCCAAATAGTTCAATTTTTGCTTCATCTATCCATAAAACACTTTCCCAAAATGAGTCAGGTTTATTTTTATGCTCACAAACAAATTTTAACCAGGCATCCCTATCTTTCTTCAATAGTAGCGGTTTTTTTCTTGGAGAATGCGATCTTAGTTGACTTCTATGAAGTCCATTGCTTATTGTTCTCTTCTCAACAATAATACCCGATGCTTTTAAATTCTTCCTATATTTTTCTCCAAGTAGTCATTGGATTTTCTTGAATTTTGCACAGAATTCTCCTTATTGATCCGAGAGAAATATTGTATGGTGCACTAGATCTCAATTTATTCTCAACAGTTTTCACAATTTTATACATAGCTATAATATAATTAATAGTAGTAATGGTATATTTTTGATATCTGCTATTTTCCTATAGCTTTTGCCTTCCTGCCAATGTTTGATGATCAATTCTTTTTGCAAATATGATAGTTCCTTGCCTTTCCCTATGATGATAATTATTGTGTAAGATTTGTGTGGAGATAACGATTGTTCTGGTAAGATAATTAGAAGAATCTAGCAAACTCTTACAAAGAATTATATAAATAAAATTGATATTTTGATATTAAAGACATTTTGTACAAATACTTTTTCACCTCAAAATTTTATAAACACCAAATAATTTCATTTATAAAAAAGTTTTGTTTTTTGCATATTGCAACAATTATGCAATGGTGTAGAAATATTGAATGGATTTTAAGTTTTTTCATATGTTAATTAAAAATTTCATGGTATATGAATATTTACCCCCCCACCCCCCACTGTATATGGAATACAAGTTTTTTTGTTTTTTTTTTAATTTGGATAATTTACTTAGACAGAACAAACTGTTTCAACCAGAATTTGAATACTGCTGTCAGGTCACCTACATTTTTGCAATATTTAAAGCTATTAACCAGAAAGCATAAGACTACTCATTTGAAAGTTATTTTCTTTACCACAAAATTTCAATATGCTTAACAATTGCAAAGATTTACTAATTTTTTTTGTCACATTTGTTGAGGAGTATTTCTATTTTACCTACATTAGGTCTAATGTCCTCATCTTTGCTGTAATTATCGAGTTTTGGCAGTTGTACCACCCGGCCTTCTACAGTAACAGCTGGGTAATTTTACTATGATTTTTCTCATTCCATTGGCTATGTCTAACAATGTTTTGTCCTTATTAGTACTATTAAGTTGTGGCTCACTGTTTTTATTAAATCTAAATCTGTACTACCCAGCCAAGGGCTGAACTCACAATTACTCTGTCATCAAATTAGTGTTTTGTAAACACTTAAAAGCTTTGCTTTCATTTTTGAGAAATCCTGAAGCAAAAACACATTTCCTAGCCAAACTACCTATACTATGCTGGCAGCAATATTTACATCAGTGTGCAAATATAATTTTTTTTGTCTCCACTCAGTAGTTTTTTTAAGGACTGACTATCCGTCTGATTACATTCCAATAGGCATATACAAAGAGGAGTAAGTTCATGCTAGTGATTTAATTTGCACACTCATTCTGTAGCAAGCTGTGAAAGACTAAATGAAAAGTTTGGCTGAAAGAGCTTTTCATTCAATTTTATTTTAGCAATTGTTCACCTACACACATTAAATCCACCCCCTGCACCAGACAAGTCACAATATGGAGTGAAAGAAAATAATTGTCACAGTAATCAATATAAAACATTTATAAATAAACACAATTAAACTTACCTTCTTTGCTTCTGCAGTTGCTTCAGCTTCTAAGATAATTCGGTTTCTGTGAACAGAGGTGGAAAAAGGATTAAGAGGGGGGGGAAAAAAAAAAGGAAGGACTGAAAATTTCTAGAAATCAGAGGTTCTTAAAGAAGTAAAGAGAAAGTAAATTTTTCACCTGTTAGCTTCAGCAATTTTCTCAAGGCGGTACTTCTCAGCTTCAGCTGGCTTACGTACTTGGCTTTCTAATTCACGTTCACGACGTGTGATTTCTTGCTCTTGCACAGCAATTTGTTGTGTTCTTTCTACCACAAGAACTTGCATTTCTTCTTCCTTGATCTTTTGTTTGGTTTTTGCAGCCTAAAAAAGAAAAAAGGCAACTTGGTTGCAAAGACCGATTCAGTTTGAGAAAAGGTCAATGTATTTTCATCATTTATTTTGAACAGCATAAGGTGAACATAGATTTCATTATGATAAAATTAATTTGAAAATACTTATGCAAGCTCAGTCATGTAAAATATTTACATGGGAGGAAGAATCTTTAATTACTTTGACTGCATGGGAGCTGTAAATCTGAAAAGATCACAAGTCAATCAATTAAGGATACAAGCAAGAAAATATTACCTGCAATTCATAGGCCATGTCAGACATAGCTTTCTTAGTATTTACTTCCTGATCATAAGCAGCCTTTTTCAACTCAAAATCTCTTTGTGCCTTGGCGATCTCAATGTCATTAGCTAAGCGAGCAGCCATTCTTTGTTCTTCAGCTTTTGCTTCCTACCAAAGAAGAGAAAAAAAAAACATTTTTATAAAGCTTGTTAAAAAAGGTAAAAAATTTTAAAATGTTCTCAAAGTTTCAATATGAAGGAAGTAATAGGAAACAAAAAAAATGAGTAGCCACCCACAACATTTGATATCAGAAAAAATTCCTACTCTGATTCCTGCATCTCTCTTGGCTTCAGCCTCACCAATCTTGGCATCTCTCTTTACTTCAGCAGTACGTTTCAGGCCCAGTGCCTTAAGGTAACCCTTCAAAGACAAGACAATTCAGTAAATCAACTTTGTAAAATCAACAGTTGTAAAATAAATAAAATCTTAAGATGACTTTCATAGCATATCAATTTCTATTGAATGATTAGCTTTAAGTAAAATCTCAGTTTAAATAAATGTAGACAGCCTCTGGGAAATATCTGAGTAAAAACTGAAGCATGCTAAATGGAAAGTAATGTTACATCTTGCCCAAAAGTAACAGCAGTTGTGTGTTTATTTTCATACAAACACATTTTTTATATATAACTGTATTATTTCATATAACAGACTTATTTTCATAATAGTATTTATTGTACTTTATGATTCTTATTGCTGCAATTTTAGATATTGGCAAATATTACACTGAACAGTTTGACAGGGAATAAACTATAATCTGAACTGCTAGTATAATTTGTACCCTGGTCTTTTTGAAATGGCATGAACACCAAATTACATTAAAATTTACATAATTAGCACATTGAGTACCAATCACAAAATAACTCATAATTGACAATTTTCATTATGATGTCAACCACAAGTTATCTCATACTTGGGGCACCAACAAAGTTTATTTAGTGATACTTTTAGAGTGAAAACATTAAGATGTCAGTTGAAGTTATAAATCAACTCAAACATTTCTATTGCTTAAGTTAGCTATTATAAGATTGGTGTTTGAAGTCAGATTTTGTAATTGATCTGTGGTAGTCAACATGCTATCTAGATTTTATTACTGACAGGACAAAAATAAAAAATTCTGCTTCTGACAACCCTAATAAAGTTACATGAAGAGATTTTTTTTTTTATTCATTTTCTTTTGTAAATTGACACTTATATAAGCCATGCCAAACAGTATCTAATCATTGACCTAATCCAAATAAACAAGATAAAAATAGGAACTGAGTTTGAAGTCATTCATTTTCACTACATAGGGTTTACTGTCAAGAGATTGCAAAATTCAGTTGCCATGCCTACCTCATCGTCTCTGATATCTTTTAGCGTGTAGCTAACCACATAGATTCCCATATTCACCAGATCTGAAGAAGCGACTTCAAATACAGCTTTGGAAAATTTTTTCCGGTCTTTGTAGATTTCCTAAGTGGGGGGAAAAAAATGTTTATCACAAAACTGAAAACAGAGATGGCAGGATAAGAAAAATTCTAATAGAAAGCAATAGGTATTCATTAATATTGATCAGAATTTTATCACTTTACCCACACTGGCCAAGGGAGAGGAGTATCAAATATAATAGTAGCCTTGAGTAACACTCCTTTCCACTTAAAACAAGCTTGTGAGTACTTGTGTTAAATTGGCTAAGAAAATAGTTTCCATTCAATACTAGAGGATGGTAGGGGAATTAACCGCAACAAATACTGATGGAAAATAACATTCATTCTTGGGTGGTTGTTTTTAAAGTTAACAGAAATTTGCTTTTATTTACAACTTTAGTTTTTTTAAAATCTGCATAAAAAAAAAAAAAAATCAACATAAAGTGATCTTCAAATGGAGTGCAACAGTGAAATTGTTGCTATAACTGTAAGTGATGAGAAACCTCCTGGTTGCTACTGCAGCTGAGTGCTTACTATTCCACAAGACAATATTGATTTGCAAAGAGAATGAAAATGAGAGAGAGACAGAGAAAAAGAGAGCGCTTATGTCTACCAAGCTATAGCCTAAAAGAAGAAGAAAAAAAAAGGAAAAAGAACAATACACAAAATGAATATTTGCTGCTACTGCATTGGCATAGCAACTGCTAAAAACCAGCAGTAGTGATTAGGTCTAAAGGAATAAACAACAGATAATGGCCAAGCACTTTTATTGATGAAGATTTATAAGAGAAACTGGAACTGGGAAAGAGAATATTACAGTCAGTTTGTAAATACATTTGCAATCTAAATGCCAAGCTGAAAAATAAATATGTACAAATGTCCTGAGTGGGATGTGTGCAAAATAAAAATTTACATTCAAAGAGCAAAATTTTCTAAATAGGAAACGTGAACAGAAAATGGTTGTCAAACAATTTGCATAATAATAAATCAGCTACAATTTTGATTACACATACACAGTTGCATAAGAATATAATTTATATCATGTTCTTATTTTTCTTGTATATCCTTTGATTCTTTTTATTTACATTTGTAAAATACAATAACGTAATAATTCATACTATTTAATCCAATTCATCATTCTAAACATTTTTTTTTTTTTTTTAAAGATCATTTCACCACAAGAAAGGTGATAATGCCACTAAAGCACAAGGGGTTACCGGGAGTGAAAGGGAATGAGAATACTTTAGTGAAAAGAAAGGACGGAAAAGAATAGGATTCAGGAAGACGGAAGATTAGCCTCACCATTCTTATCTAAAGCTCAATAGACAAATTCGGTAATACAGAGTGCGATGTGTAAATTGTCGCCTGTTTATATTTTAAATTTCATGCATGCACAGTGTTTGTTTTTGTCAAAAGCACAGTATAGAAGGGTCAGTTGGGCAACGTCTAAGAGAAAGAGAGCACGAGGACGCAATTCACTAAGCCAGAAATTTGGAAACTAAGTTGTACTGCTTGGCATTTGCACTGGAAGCTCCAATACAAACATTGGAGAGTGTTTGGATGTCAATCTGAGGACAGCGCAGAGGATTCGGAAAGAGTCTAATGGCGATTACGAAAATACGGCAGCTCAGAAAATTCACTTCGATTACTGTTTAGAAAAGAGCTCCCAAATTTGTTGGTGAGGGCCTCAGACACATTACTGAGGCCTACATAATGAAGTACCTTGAAGAGGTAGTGCTGCTCTGGGTCAAGAGGGTGGCTGCCAGAAGACCCTATGTCTGGCAACAGGACTCTGTACCAGGTCACACAAGCAGGAGAACCTAATCATGGCTGTTGGACAATTTCCAAGATGACATCACCCCTTACATCTGGCCACCTAACACCCCAGACTGCAACCTCTTTGATAATTATGTGTGGGGTGCAGTTGAGCAAGAAACCTACAAAACTCCTTGTAAAACAAAAGATGAACTGAAGGCAAGGATTATGGCAACATTCACCAACTTAACAGAGACTGTCCAGAAGAGTTGCAGGAGATTCCAGTCATCTGGAGGGCATGGTTGAAGCCAATGGCAATTTTATTAAATAAATTTACTCTTTAGTATTTCAACATATTCGTGTAATTTTGGTAAATATATCTTAAAATGAGATTTCAGTGTTATTTTCATTTTTGAATAATTTCAGCAACAATTTATCCATCACATCCTGTAACTTAAACACACCAGTAGTAAACCTAGAGAAACAAAAGCCATACTGTTTATCCAAAAGAAGGCAGTGTGAAGCAAGATGCTTGGTAGTTTTGTTTTTTGTTAACCTGCATGCCTGCAAAAAACTAGCATGTCAAAAAGGATGTCCCTCCCCTCACTTATTTTAACTACCTTGGCAATGTTTCTCGTTTTAAAAAGCAATGATTAGAATTGTAATAAAACCAAAACATATGGAAGTGAATTTATACTTATGTTTGAACTTTTAAAAGTTTCCTTCTATAATACATTAAATTATGTGTTAGTTTGTTACTGTTGGATTAGTAAGCTCAGAGGAAAAGAGTGCAATACTTGAAGTTTTATACAAGAACTCCAGAAAAATTTTCATTTTAAGTATTATCTATAACCAGTCACTCAACTCTCATCACAATGTATGGTTAATTACATATATCATTAACAGATCATTAATTTGGTTTCCTAAATGATCAAAAGTCGGTGCCAAGTATAACACTTCAGGTATGTTCTAACCATACAGTAGCAACAAGCAATACAATGGATGGAGAATATAGACCTTTTGACTCAAAAACAGTTGAAAATAAAAACACGCAACAACCAAATACTACCTCAACTGTCATGTTTCCCATAATGGCTCTTTGGTGACCTTCAAGAGTCTCTCGGGCAACATTTTCAATCTCAATTTCATTCTTGCCCAGGAATAATTCACATGCTGTATGGAGCATTTCATCATTTGATCCCTGCACTTTAATCTGACAAAAAGGTAAAGAAATATATATATATATATATATATATATATATATAATAATAAGCAATAAGTTAACAAAAACAAATGACAAATCAATACTGACTCAATTATTTTTAACAAAATTAAAATTGGTACAACCAAAATGAAATCAAATGAGCAGTACAAATACTTTAATGCAATATTTTATTTTATTTTTTTTAAATCAAAAGAAATATCAAATAACCAAACAGATATGTATTTAAACTTTAATTTTTAAAGAGGACACTGAATTTTAAATTCCTCTATGTGAGCAGAGGGTGGTAGAGAGAGCAGGTCAAGGTTCTTGAGTGCTGGTAAGATTGAATTGTGATAACTGGAAAAATATAAATAAAATGGTGAAGAAACTAATGATCAAGAAAAAGAAATAATTTGATCAGTTTCATTAGTTATTTAATAGTTACTTTCTACAACATTAAATATTAGCATAACAAAAGTTGTATAGTATATTAATGTATTTACATGAAGAGTGTTCCTCATTGTATAAGCAAAAGATTAAGCATGAATACATTTTAAGGAGATACATTATTGGCCTGTTAATTCATTGCTCTCCAAAGAAGAAACTTTATCAGATAAACAGTGGAAATTAAAGCACTAAATTTACATTCAAATTAAGATTTATATGCAATCTGAACATTCTTTAAACAAACAACCTCTGAAAATGTGTAACAAATAAATGGAAAGGAATTTTTAAAAGTTCTAGATTTTCAAGTGCACAGCAGTGATGTCTGTGTGCAAATGAAATATATTCCAAATATTTCTTTATTTCAGAATGTACAAGACAAGCAAAGAATGTACAAGACAAGCAAAGAATGTTTACTTTGAAGTTTCATGGTTACATAGATGTGACCACAAAACTTTGACATAAACAGAAGTGAAAAAGTTTTTTTCAAACTAATTCTATTAACACTATCCCTATCTTTGATATTGAACACTACCACAAAGCCAACTTGCTCTAAATGCCTTCTTCTAGCTGAAAATCCAACAATTTTGGCTTCAAAAACAGTCTTTCAAATGAACACACACACAAGCTGACATGAAAGTTAACACCCAGAAGTGTTAGGCCTGACAATTGTGTTTAGCATGAAACAGACTGTCACCTCTGGGTGTTGACTTCAATGTACACTTTTATATTTAGATATACTCTATCCCTGAGATTGAGCATTCTAAATCATAATTATAAGTATACCTTAAAACAATAATAAAAAAAAAAAAAAAAAAAAAAAAAAAAGTGTGTGTGTGTGAGATTTTGCTTGTATTTTGGTATTGTTTGTGAGCAGCTGTCTAATAATATTACTATGATCCTTATGTTGATTATTAATGTGTTGTTTGATAGGTGGCAGGTGAGTCTCTGCAAGCGGGGTTGTGACATATATAAGATACTTTTTCTTTTTTATTATTATTTACAGAGAAACTTTCTTTGTAAGAGGCAAGAGTTAGAATTAGTGGACTTTTTTTTTTTTTTTTTTTTATACACAAAGATGTAGTTTCCATATAAAATGGATTCTAGTTCTAACTCTTGCTTTTTAAACTACAACAACAAATGCCCTGAAAAACAAAACTACTGGCATTAATAACCTAATCCAAAAAGTTAAACTCATTCAAAATAATATTCCTTAAGAATTAAATAATATAAAACAAACACTCATCAATAAGGGGTACCCTAATTATATAATCAACAAACAAATCAAATTTCTGTCAAACATATTGACAATGCCATTAACATATATTACCAAAATCAAATGCACCACAATTACAACAACAATGAAACTGGAACAAAAAGTATCAGTTAGTTATGTGCCATGCCTGATACACGCTCAGGCAATAATGTATCTTTCGATACATGACTGACAAAGCAGATTTTTTTCCTGCAGTAGGTTGCCATTTCTTTCTGCGATAGACCAGTTGCCATCCAAAGCTATAGAACATGGTCTGTCCTGCTACTTACCCATAGCGTGGGAAGAAGGGTATTAGCATGAAAGTGAATGTAATGGATTCGACTGGAATTCAAACTCGACTCTCCAATTCCTCAATCAGAGCCACTATGCCGTACCTCCTAATACAGATATATAAAACCAGTCAATAAAAAACAAATACATAAGATTTGTTATTTACTACAAAAAATTCAAAACTATAAACCTAGATATTAAAAATAACATATCCCAAATTTCCAACCCCTATATAAGACCAACATTTGTATGAATATACTTGCTGACTTGGAGAATGTTCCTCTGTAAATAAAAAAAAAAAAAATGTCTTACATAGGATATGCCACGCTCACAGAGACTCACCTGGCACCTATCAGACCAGAGTGCCTTCAGACAACACAATAAGCAGTGTGTGTGTATGTATATATATATATAGTGTGTAATCCCTCTTTTATACATGTTTTGTTAAAAGACAACTGACAAGGTACTGTGTCAAAACTTTTGTGTTCATACAAATGTCTTTTTTTCTGGACACAAAGCATGTAAAAACTGTCCAAAAGTTCTGCATATTGAAGCGCTTTCACCTATGCTTTTTGCCATTATCAAGGGCAATTTTTATTTTTAATTGACTGTGTGGGTTTTTTTATGTATGTATCTTATAGGAAAGTTTTTTCCAAACATGGCCAGCACATTGTGATCATGTTCATAATTAATGTTATCGAGAGTTGGCTTTTCCTTTTTATTATTTTTATTATTTTTTTTAGCTCTTATTATTTTTAATCTTTTTTTTTTTTTTTTTTTACATGTGAATGAGGCTATTAAACTTGTATTTTCTAATAGTACGTTTCAGATGGAGTTTGGTAGGATTTGTGTTTAAACGAGTCCTAATGGAGCTATAGTTGGGCAGGTGTAACGTAAGCCATTTAGATAGGCATGTAATAGTATAACCAATTTAATTATTTACGAGTTTGGTTTGATCAGGAACACGGAGGATTTGAACTAATATTGATTCTTTCTAGTTTTGGAAATAAAACATTCATATAACTTCAGACACATACATAAAACCCATAAATTCAGTTTAAAATCGGTATATATATATATATATATATATATATATATATATATATATACACACACACACACATCATTAAGTCGTGACCTCTGGAACCAATTAAGTCAAAATAATTGCAAATAAGTACTCCCCATTGCATATTACAGTATTTATGATATATATGTACAGTATTTTGAATAAAATAATTTATCAGCGATATAGCCTTATGCTTAGTATTAGCAATGAAAGAATGGTCTGGCAATTTTTTTTTCAATATAATCCAGTTTCATCAATGTTAAAAATCTGTTCAAGAAAAAACCCATTTTCTTCGATGATCTTAGCCAATGCTTTAGGAAAATCAGCTGATGCACTTTCACTTTGCTTTTTAATAGAGTGATAATTTCTTTTTTCTTTAAATCTCATAAACCAGCCTTGATTCACTTTAAACTCTACATCTTTCTGATCTTAGTATTTTTCTTCAGGTCCTCAAAGACAATACTTTCGCTTGAATGATTTCTTGACTAATAGCAGCATGCTGATGATTCAACCTATCAATCCAAAGAGAAAGAAGCTGTTCATCTCTTCAAAGATTTTTCCTCTTTTCTTATTGATAACAGTATTCTTCATCCCTGGGGCATCAGATTTAATGTGCCAAAATCTCATACTTATTGTGAACAATTGTCAATACAGTTGTTGGACTCATTCCAAAAGATTGAGCAATCAATAAACTTTTCACCTTTTTCATGGCATTTTATAATAGTAAGTTTATTGTCCAGTGTTATAGCATGACACTTAACATTTGCACTAGATATTTTCTTAGGAGCCAATAGGGCAAAATATAAAGTCACAAATGAATGAGAATCAGAGAGAGTAGGTAATCAGCAGACATATACCATGCATATGCCTAAACTAAATTTCAATTTTGCATGAATCATGAGTGACACTGACAACAATGCCAAATGGTAGATATTGGAACCACCATGAAAAATGCCAATATTGAGCTCCTAAAGACCTAAATAAGACAACAACACAGAGTCACAGATGTTTTCATATTTCATTTTTTAGGATTTATATTAACATTTACTGTAAATGTACATATTTTAAAGATTTTATATATTTTTATTTATTGTATATACACACAAGTTTGGGGCTACCTTGCATTTCTTTAAATAAACACCTTAAAAATGAGATTTTTTTTTTTTTTTTAAAATAGATAAAATTTCAGTAACTACAGTTTTATTTTTCAGCCTTTCTCCAGGCTCCTCTTACTACCAAAAAATTCAAATTTGGATTTGAATGTCCATAATACATTTTATGAAATTATGAATCATTTGTATGTGAAACATTGTTTTCACCATTAACCCCTCATTAGACTTTTGCAGATTACCAAAATGGCTTGAGTTTTGATTTTGGTCGAGGGAACCATGAAAAAAAAAAAAAAAAAAAAACAATATCATTCAATTTTGCAAAGACATGGCAAACCATCTGGTTTATGTATAATTAGAAAGAAAAAAAATTCATCTTTCAAGGCACCACCAAAAACACTCATCTAAATTACTCTAATTCCCCATGTATAATATACATTTATTTTTCTAAAAAAAAAAAAAAAAAAATTATGCACAGCTTAATCTTTAAAAAAAAAAAAAATTACTGTTTCATAGGTCAATTTCAGTTGTGAAATGACTACTAACCACAAATATACAATAATTTGACACTAACATATGGCGATTACAACTCCATATGGATGTCAAATGTCACATGTACTTAACAATATTTACAATTGTAAAATAATATAAGAATTATCATAAAACTAAATCTTATTATTCTGCTTGTACCTTTCTTAGTTACTTTGTCTATTATACACTTCAGTTCTGATCTGTATTCAGCATCACACTAGTGATAATTTTCAAAGAAACACCCTCATTCACTATCTCACTCTTGCTGTCAACAAATGCCAGTGATTTTCAAAGAAACATAACAGTCCATGAAATTTCAAAAAATTAAATTAGCCTCAGAAAATTTAAGGTGACCCTCTACATGACAGTATTGTTAAAAGGTCACATGCTTTAAGGGTTGTATCCTGCTTACTAATTAGAACCTAATTCTAGAAAAAATATAAACCCACTACTTTTTTGGACTGGAATTTGTTTATTTCATTTCTGTGTTTCATTGATTCTCAACAGGCTTTGAAAATCATCTCTTCAAAATTTTAAAGTTTTACTTTTTTGAATTCCTGTTTCATTTATTTTATTTCAGTGTCATACCTGAATTAATTTTATTTTTTAGTTTCGTTTAACTAATTAAAACAATTCTAGAAAAAATTTTTTACTTGAACTTATCTTTATTAAATTTCTACCTGAAATTCTTATTAATTTGCATGTCATTTTTCAATTTCCTTTCAAGTTTTATATTTAACTCTTATTTCATAAAAAAATCTTTTTGTTTTAAGCCAGACATGTGTCTAACGATGCAACAATACTACAGCCATCATCTTGCATTCAGAGTCACAGAGCTGGAAAATTATTTCAACAGTATATTATGGATGCATATGTCAAGGTTGAAGGTTGCAATATCTTTGGAGCAATCAGGCCTAGTTGCAAGTGGAAACTTACAATGGTTTAATGGACTATTTGAACTCAGAAGCAGATGAGAATATTGAACCAGAAGTGCCATTGATACTGCCTTCCTCATTCACAGGCATTCCAAGAAATATGCATCAATATTTTCAGGATGCTATGTCAATTGTTTCAAACTATGGTAAGTTTACACTTGCAACCTGAAGTGCCCTGAAATAGTTGATAATCTACTTCAAATGGAAACACCTGAAAATAGGTCAGATTTAGTTGCCTGAGTGTACAAGTCACACCATGCAGAACTTATGATTGTAACAGAAGTACACATACACACACACACACACACACACACACACGTAACTTTTATTGACCAGAAGTGGAAATGGTGTTTATATATCAAAGTACAATTTGGGTTAAGATGTGTGTTTACTGATGAGAAACATGATCTCAGGCAGGAGGCGATTTTAGAAAATACCATGAAAAAAATTATCTAAATAAAGTTTATCGGTTAAAAATTGAAATAGAGCTTACTCAGGCTACGAGATATTTGGTTTTGTTTAACAGTATTTGTTTTGATTAAAAGGTTGAATAAATGTTTAGATATCACAAAGTATAATTTTGGTGAAGCGAGAAGAACTCGTGGTAAATGATTGGAGAATCGGTTTACATGTCAAGGGATAGTTTTTGGCACTCATGATAATCGCGTGCCAGGCCAAGGGTTGATTCATGATCAAACAAATTTATCTAGAGAGACCACGATCGATCGGCACATTGTCATCACATGCGTGAGCACCCGCAGGTGACCATTACGGGTCGCGGTGCTACAAAGAGACGGGAGAGAGAGTCGGGGAATGAGACCATTGTCACGAGAGATTTGCGGGAGAATTAGAGAAGGAAGACTGCCCCCTGTTCTGAGAAGTCTGTATGAGACTGGACTACTAGTCATAAACCTACCTCAGGCGATTCAATATGCGTTTATCACACACAAACCCTCTCTGTTGGGAATTCGCTGGATGCATTGTGTATTTTTCTTTTCTCATTTATGTTAAATGTTTTTATTCTCCCTGTAACCTCTGTTCTGATGTTATCTTCTTATATAAAAGATGTCAATATTTCCCCCATTGTTGTCTGGCTTCTGCAGATATTATTTCTTGTTTTATTTTGCCACATTCTAAACTTCCTAGCACCAACTCTCACAGCCGTGTCCACACCCCCCAGTCGACCGTGAACGTATGGACAACACCCCGCTTACTGGATCTAAAAACTAACACAGCATGGGCAGCAAGCAGGACTTGACCAGCTGACCGGTTGAAATAATCTACGGGTACTCAGGGAGTGTACGGCCAGTTACTCCTAAGTTTGGTTCGGACCGAGTGGACACCTCAACCCAAAGAGGAAGACTCCAGAGGTTGAGGGGCTGGGGACCAAGTGGTAGATGATGGACATAAAGGATAGACACATTTTAGAGGTGCCAGTGACTCATGTCTATGTCATTGAGTTTCAGAAGTGAGGTTTGCCCCACTGCCACATGTTGGCAGTGTTGAGAAATGAGGACAAACTCAGAAACAGCGATGATATAACAGCTGAAATTCCTGATGCCAATGATGATCCGGTCTTGCATGATTTAGTTTAAAAAAAAAAAAAAAAAATAAGCATGATACATGGTTCTTGCAGAACAGATAATCCTTCTTATCCTTGCATAGAAAATGGCTCATGCCAAAGAACTTCTCAAAGAACTACAGTGATGAAACTTCTGAAGTTGAATGGCTATCCAAGTGTACAGAAGATGCAATACTGGAGTCACAGTTCAAGTTAGATATGACAATAGGAATGTTGTACCATACAATGCCTACCTGCTGAACAAAAATACAGAGATCATATTAATGTAGAAATTTGTTCAGTGAAAAGCATTAAATATATCTTCAAGTACATGTACAAGGTACATGACTGTGCTTCTGTTGAAATAAAAGACAACCTAGCAGCAGATTGTGAGCAGAATCAAGCTCACAATGAAATTACTAACTTGCTTGCTGATATGTTTCTCCTCTGGAAGCTATATGGAGACTGTAAGAGTTCAAGCTACATGACACATCTCACAATATCTACAGACTTGCTGTACATCTTGAAGATCAGCAAAGAGTTTAATTTCACAGAGGCAATGCTCAGCAAGCTGCTCAGGCACAGAGGGACTGTGACACTATCCTCATTGCATGGTTTAAACTGAATAAGCATGATGATGCAAGGAACCACTGGTACCCTGACATTCTGCTGCATTATTTTTAATAAGCATTCTAGAAGATGGACACCAAGGCAAAGGAATATGAATATCATCAATAGAATGTATACAGTGAGCCCTAGAGACACAGAAAAATTTCATTTGCCAATGTTGCTGCTGCATATTTCATGTAGTCAGCTTACAGGATTTGCGAACTGTGGGAGAAATGCTGCCAATATTTAAGGTAGCATGCCTGAGATAGGGTCTTCTCTCAAATGATGACACTGGAACATGCATTGCTAGAAGCTGCTGTCTGTTGGATGCCCTTACAGATGTGCGTTATGTTTGCTGCCCATATAAGTTCACAACTTATATGAACCCTGCAAATGCTCTTCACCTGTGGGCCACACACAGAGAATCCATGATTGAAGATTTCTTGCACCAAGGTTTTAATATAGATCATGCAGAAAATATGTCACTGCACTCAATTGATGCAATTCTGATAGAGAATGACATTGTTTAGCAAATAGGCTGCCCAAACCTATTGGAGTACCGCAGCGTAACCATTATGAACACCTTGATCACCCAGGCATTGCAACACTTACTGATGAACAGAGACTGATTGCTAGTGCTGTGCTTGAATCTGTAGATAAGAGGAGAGGTGCCCCAAAACTCCTTTTTCTATGTAGAGGCACCAAGAGGTTGTGGTAAAAAAAACTTATGTTTAACACTATAATTTCATATCCGCGAAGGAACAACTGCAACATGTGCAGTGGTGCTTGAACAGGCTTTGAGTCTACACTATTGTCAGATGGAAAGACTATCCATAGTTTGTTCAAATTGCATGTCCTACTCATGGAGGCCAGCATTTGTAATGTACCAGCTGCATTAGACCATGCAAATTATTTACAAATTCTGCACTTGATCATCTTAGATGAGGCTTCTATGATCACTGCATGCTATTGATAAAGCCTTGCGAAATATCACCGAGATTGCTGTTGTTGCTGGTGGCAAAGTTGTGCTCTTGGGGGGAGACTTTAGCCAAGTCCTACCCATATTGCCAAGAGGAAGTTGTGAGGCAAACATTGAAATGTGTATTAAAAATTCTCCTCTATGGCTGATTTTCATCAGCCAAAACATCAGGACAACAGCAAATCAAAGGAAATTGAAGCATGGCTCTTGCATCTTGGCAATGGAACATCAGCAACTTCCTAAGACCCTAATCCTGCTATTGATGACATATAAATGCCTCAAAGTTCATGTGTTGACATCTGGTGGATATCTTCAACAATACATCTGAGGAAGAGAGAAGGAGCAGAGTAATTCTTTCACCAAAGAACTCAAACTGCCTCCTGATCAATGAAGTTTTGAGAACTTCCATGTGACTGCTGCACCTATTATAGTACAGATAAAGTTTTGACAGATGATCCTGCTGAGGTTGAGCACTACCCACTTGAATTTCTAAATTCTTTGACACTATCAGGATTGCCGCCTCATAAATTGAGTTTTAAACCCGGCTCATTTGGCTTCTTTGTAACATTTCTTTCCAGAATGGAATCTGCAATGATACAAGACTAGAAGTGGTGACCATGCATCAACATTCAATTGAGGCTTCCTTCACTAATTAGCAGACTTGTCCTCATCCCTAGAATAAAGCTGGCTCTAAGCGACTAACTTGCCATTCACGTTGGAGAGAACCCACTTTCCTGTCCGTTTTTCATATGCCATGACTATTAACAAGTGACAGGGGAAGACATTTGAGAGGGTAGGATTGTTTTTACCTCAGCCAGTGTTCAGTCATGAGCAATTGTATGCGGCATACTCTAGAGCTTTCAAACTCTTAGATGTAAGACAGACAAGGAAGAAAAGGGGCGAACTGTCATTAAGAACATTGTCTACTGAGTGGTACTGACTTGAAGAAGTGGAGTGTTTTCAGAAACTCTGGAGACCCTTGATTGCATTAGGTGTGTGAATATATATATATATATATATATATATAATTGAATATCTTTCAAAAGAGGAAACTGTTTATATGTGGCATGTATGATATAGTTTTGTGTGTATATATAGGTCAATTGTTTTCTGTAATCATATTGGAGGAAACTGGCATGGCTCTATGTTGGGAGTACCACAGACTGATTGGCAATCTTTGCACACATGGTGGACACTCCCAAGTGTTGTTTATTTTCCCAGCCTATGAATATTGTATCTTAAAAAAAAAATGATAGATTTAATAGCTAAACTTTGTTTATAAATATACCTGTACAAATATATGCAATTTTACTATTTGCTAAGTATCTCATTCATTTATATATGTAGAGATTGCTCCTTCTTCAATGTGATATTTTTATACATACATATATGTATTATTTATTTAAAAATTATAACATAAGCATATAACATCACTACAAAAATAGCCACTTTGTTTCAACATTTCTGGTGTCTTGTTTGCAATCAACACCATTATTTGACAAGACAGCAGAAACAAAATGGCTATTTTTGTAGTGATGTTATAATATGCTTATGTTATAATTTTTAAATAAATATTATTTGCTCTACTTTGTATTGAGCACCTTTTAAAAATAGTGGTTTGGGCTATTGGAATTTTATTCCATCAATACCAACCCTGTATTTGGTTACATACACATGTGTAGAAAAAATTTGTTTACTCAACATTCTATTTTCTTCCATGGAAATTCCATGGGTCCCACTAGTTAGAATATTATTCTATGTTTAAACTATTTTTTGGAATAAGAGTAGGAAATGATGGCCATAACGAAATTGGCAATGTACAATTTATAGGGTTTGATTATAAAACAAGGGGTGCATATTATGCATGAGTAGAAGCATTTTCCCCACACTTTCAGCACAATTTTAAGGGTGCGTATTATGGATGAAGGCATATTATACATGGGGAATTATAGTATGTCAAAATTATGACCTGGATGTTTCAATCATCTGATCTATTCCCATTGAATCAGTATGAGATTAATTGCATATGAGTACTCAAAGAGAATACCTAGAGAATGAGTGATCTTTTTTCCAGTGCATGAAGAAAAATGCTTAGGAAGGTCTGCCATCTACTAAAAAAAAAAAAACAAAAAAAAAAACAAAACAAAAACTATTGTAAAGAGAATGCCAAGAATTTGTAGTAATTAAGGCAAGTGGTGGTGTTATTGACAAAAACAAAATATGATGCTGTTGTACAATTTTTTTTTTTTATAGGTAAGTGCTTATTTTTGTCAAAATAAAAAGAAAATACATTGTAGTTACTGAAATTTTTATCTTTTATTTAAAAAAAAAAAAAAAAAAATCATTTTAAAGTGTTTTTTAAAATGTAGGATGGTCGCAAACTCCGTGTGTGTTTGTGTGTGTGTGTATATATATATATAAAAAATGATTTGCCATTTTGATTTACAATCAGATAAAATAAATTTTATTGAGTAATGCTGTATGAACTAAGCCTCAGTTTGTATAAATTTTTTTTTTTTTTTTAATTGTCAAAAGAGAAAATAAATATTTTGGCTTACATATAAGATTGACAACTACTTATAGCAAGTTATTAAAATTGCTAATCCCATACACATTTCTATGCTTTTAATGTAGTAGAGAATGTAATGCCCACTCCTAAATACCTGCCTGTCCTACACCTTCTCAACAGTTATTTATAACACCTACTTCATAATGACTAAGCCCAACAGCCTAAAACCTTAAATGTTTTCTTAAAAAGAAAAAAAAGTGTCATTCCTGTATAGCCGAGATCTCAATAGGAAGTAAATAAGTCTTTGATATCCTTTAATTTCAATAGCTATATTTTCAATAGTTATCAAATATGCCACTGTGACAGACTAAGTTCAATAAATATCAATATTCTAGATTTCTAACAGACTACAGTCAGTTACCATGCATGATACACGCTTAGGTGGTCATGTATCTAAGAATGTATAACTGATGAGGCATATTTTTTCCCCGCGGTAGGCGCCATCCAAGACTACAGAACCTGGTTTGTCCTGCTATTTACCTATAGCTTGGTAGAAGAAGAGGATTCATACCTTCCCCAAGGGTATTAGCAAGTAAGTTAAAGTAATGGATTTGAGTGGAATTTGAACTCGGCTCTCCGATTCCTCAATCTGAGCCGCTATCCATTAAGCCACCGTCACATATTCTGTAAATAAAAGCCTGATTATATATTGGTGGTTATTACTAGATATTAAAAAGTTAATTTTTGTGTTTGTGAGTTCTGAATCACTTCACAAATCTAAACTAATCTTTTTTTTTTTTTTGAAGGGCATCTTGGTTCAGTACATTTCAACCTTTTTATCCTAGCATCTTTACAGGTTCATTTTGACAGTGAGAAGAAACTTATAAAACTAGATATTCAATTAAAAAAATCACTAATACTTAAAATGCATGTTAAACTGAAGAATAAGCAAAATTTATTTGTATTCTTAAAGAAAATCTGATTTTTATTTAAATAGATCCAACATATTTTGAATAAAAACAACTTAGAAACAAGATATTTACTTGACCTTTTATATGAACACTTGAGCAAAATGTTACATTCATAAATATAACAAATTCTGTAAGGGCTTAACCCTTACAGAATTTGTTATATAAGACAAGAAATAATTATTTTTTACTCAAATTTTATGATACAAAATCTAATGCAAAATAATTTTTTGTCACTGATACCTCAATAAAATAGAAATTCATTCATCATCACTTTAGACATGCACAGAAGTGGTATAAAAAAAAGTACATATTAAAAATTTCTCAACTGCAGTATTTCAGAGAAAATAAAAACGCATGTACATTTTATAAACAAGATAGTACAAGTTATAGCAGTAGGGCTCAAGAGTAACATCGCCCTATAGACAATGGTTTGGCTTTTTGGGACAATACTGAGAAAACACATTTTTAATTAAAATTCTACTAAATTTAATAATATAAAATAAACTAATTTCATAAAATAAATTATTTTTCACCAATAGTGTAGCATGCCTGCATATGCACAGAGACAAAATAAAAGCACCTCTTTTAAACTGGTGAATGAACCTTGAAGGACATAGCTATTTGTATTATTTATCTCTGAAGTGTTATAAATATTACAATCTAATTGTAAGAAATAATTTTGAATTTATAAACAAAAAGAAAATTATTTTTTTTTATTGTCAACTTCTAAAATAATAAAGATGCTTCTAAAATAAACAAAAAATGAGGGAGAATTTAAGAAAATGATAAACATGAAAACAATTGTAAATTAATTTTTAAAACAAATATTTTGCTTTTTAGTTTGTTTTAACTTGTGCTACTTGCATTAAAAACATGTAAATAGCTGAAAAACTTGATACATTTTAATTGTGTTTTTATTATACTATAAGTTAAAAAAAGAAAAAAAATTTTTAGGATCATTTAAAATGATTCCAAGATGATCTTTGGGAAGTGATGTTAGTCTCTGGCACTGAATTTCTTAAAAGTTCATATTTCAAGTTCATAATCAGCCATTTTTAGTTGGGCTTTTTTTTTTTTTAATTGAAAATTGATTTAAAAAGACAAGTCAGGTTAAATCAACATGAAAATATCACAGCTTTTATAAGAAAGATCTTAATGCCCACTTAGGAGATAAAACAGGTAAAATAAAAAAAAAATTATCTAAATAGAAACCTATAAGATCAACAAAGATCAGTCAAGAACTTCAACTATAGTAACTCAAATTTCAAATGACTAGAGTTTATATAAAATGGCAACAATTAATCCAGCTTTTTTTTTCTTTTTCTTTTAAAATGTCTTGTCAATTATGCAGTCTGCAACGGGAAATCTTGCTAAATATATGCAGAAAAGCCTTTAGAAAGTGTTCAGAAGCATTTTGCGACAAGGTAGCATTTCCAAAATTCTGACATTTGGATTGGTTATTTTTATATAAGCCTGGGCTTGGGTATCTCAGAAACAAATGTGAGTGCATGAAAAAGAGAATAGTTGCATACATACACTTGAGACTGACAGCTGACCAAGCAATAAAAAGTAGAAAGTGTAGAATCAAACAGTGACACTGAAACTATCAATAACAAAATGAAATCAGAGTGGAAAATACAATATTTTTCTAATAAAAGGTTTCTGAAGAAAATTCTAATTTTTAATGTTTCCAGAAATCAAAAGAAAGACCTAGCTGACATTTCAAAATACAATGTGCCAGGGTCATTTGTTCAAGCACATTGACTTTCAATCTTAGGCAGGGAAGAAACAACCCTTGATATGGAATTCTGTATCATATATAATACCACATTGGTTTTCTTTTACATATCCAATCAGTAGCATTGTGAATAAGTAGTAGTAGTAGTAGTAGTAATAAAGAGTACTATTTGAGGAAATTATCAAGACATTTGCTTCAGGAATTATGTTCCAAATGCCAAGAACTGGTAACAAGCAAACAAGTAAAATAAAAATTGCAATTGGTCAGTAAGTATTGTGGGGGCAAATAATGCGACATGTTGAATAACCTTCCATGACCACAGGATAGTTATACTTTTGAGCTATTGATCAGTCTTTTAGAATACACTTATCAAATGGGCTTTGGTTAGAATCAACGTACATCCTGATGGGTACAGAGGGAACTATGCTTTTATTTTTTTTGCAATTAATCATATAAAGAGACCTTGTGTCATTATACATGTAATAATGCAAAATAAATTGAAGCCCATTTTATTTATGTTCAAATAAATCAACTGAAATTTTATTTCATTTCAGTAATTTAAAACAAAATAAATTTTAGATAAATTAGGTTATAAAAACATGCACATGTTTTACAGTATATGTAAAAATCCAGATAAGATCTTCATGTACACAAAAATTCAGCCTTTAGATGAATGAGGCTTGTACCTATGGTTGGAACCACATCTTAGCCAAGTGATTACGGAATCCATTCTGTATACTTTTGATTATTAATTAACCACATCTTGTTTTTGTAACTAGGTGTGAGTAATCATATAATAGTTAATTTTTTTCTCTCTCTCTACACACAAGTAAATTTACATCATACTTAACTGAGATAGATTTTAGTTTTACTGATAGTTTGAAATCACTAAATATCATTAGTACCAGGAATGAAAAATTAAGTTTAAAAAAAAAAAAAAAATATCCAAAGAATCATTTATGGAATCGGAAAATAGATTAATCATCACATCGCTATTTAAAATATTTTCAAATGCCTTCTATTGATCAAATTCTAAATATATAAGAAATTATCAATGTTTTGTTAAAACCTACAAGTCTTTCAAAAATCAATTATAAAATCAAAATGCACTAAATATTGCAGTAAAAAGAAAAAAAAAAAAAAAAGAAAAAAAAATCACTTACCTGAGCAATTCCAGTCACTGAAACAGCCACCCCCAACTGGGTGTAAACTTGTGAGCTTTCTATTGCCAAAGTCATAGTATTTAATGTCAATCTGCAACAAATACTGGTGTGTGTCAAGCACTGCAGAGTAAATCCCTCCAGAGCAGGAAAAAGACAGTAAAAGGAACAGCATGCAAAAAAGCAGGAAGAAGACAAGCAACCACGACGTGCAACACAGTTATTCATTACAAACACTCATTTTTATTAAAAATTGATTAGTTTCAAAAATTGGGAAATTATAAGTGAACTTGGGCAACAAAAAAGATTTAAATTTGGGTCGAAAGGAGATGATTTTATTTTAATTAAACTTAAGCATTACTAATTCTGGCTTCTATCAAAATTTAAAAAACTTTCTTACACAAATATTATATATAATGTACTGAATAGATTTTATTTTTGAACCTGAGACTAACAACACTTTACTTTTTCTAGACATCATGCTACATAGAAGTAATAACCTTCAGTTGGATGTTTACAGAAAATGTATCAGCACAAATGACCAATTTCTATTGTCACCATTGCAAGAAAAAAAATCTGGAATAATTGGATTCTATTTAAGAGGACTAAGAATCTGCAGTTCCTAATATTAACCTGAAGAAATATAGAAAACACCTTAACCCCCCCACCACCACCAAACACCAATTTCCAGATCACTGAAATATACACACACACGCGCGCATATATACATTACCAGTTTGTGACTGGTAGGGATAATTCCAAGGAGGATATAATCCAGGAAGAGCTCAATGTAGACTATAGAGCATTAAAATGATAATAATAAAGGAATCTTTAATTATTCATTTTGATTATAATTTACTCTGAACACCAAAGTGTTTATCTCTTCAGATCGAAATCTTAGTAAATGGAGACAGTACATTGGACGGATATATTAGATTGATAGCAGGGAGGGAAAGCAAGAGAGAAGAGATGTGATATAGTTGGGGAGTGGGGGGGTAGGAAAAGAAAGGGTTAAGGAATTAGTGGTTGGGTAGCAGTAAGCTTAAACCGGCTGGCCCAGTTGAGAATTTTTCCTTTAAAATTTGGGACTTTTTATATTGGAACTATGTACATTGGTTTATAAACTATATACACAGTTCCAAACTAAGGAAATTCTTTACCAGGTCAGTCTGTTAAGGATTACTACTACTACCCATCCATTACCTTCTTAACCCTTTCTTTTCCACCCCACTCCATCTCATCATTTTAAATGAGCCTTCCCCTCCTTCTCTTACACCCTCTCTCTTGCGTTCACTTCCCCCATCAATATGATATATCTGTCCTCTATATTGTCTCCATTGACTACAAAATTCCAGTCTGAAGAAACAAATACTTGGGTATTATTGTAATCTCCACTTATTATTTGAATTAAGGTCTCCTTCATTAAACTAATTTGGAATCGAATTGGCTTGTCCTGCCTAAAACAACCCATATCGGTCAATATATATAATCCAATATAAAAAGTAACAAATTTTAAAGGAAAAATTCTCTGCCGAGCCAGCCAATTTAAGCTTACTACTACTACTACCCAAACACTAATTCCTTAAATCTTTGTGAAATTTTTCTACAGAAAGATGACAAACTAGATGAAAACAGACATAATACTACCTACTAACTCCTTAACATCAATTATCCAAAGCAATTTATACAATCTTGACATCAAAATAATTACAACCACATCCCAAACTAGGTGGATATGATCAGAACCAAAAAGATCCATAACAATAATTCTGAAGCAGGAATATATTAAAAACTGTCACAACTTTTCCCTACAAAAATATATTGGGTAAACTTGCAGGAATTTAAAGAAGTATCAATGAACACGAAAAGAATCTCATGAGTAACAATTTATCAAATGCATAACTTATACACAGAAATAAGTTCAACCACAACTGTAATATAAAGAATGTCACACTTATTAAAAGAGAAATTAACTTGCTTAGGGGAAAATTCTTGAAAGGGCTGCTATTGAATCTTACCAAAATATAAATCTTCACCCTAGATTTCTTTTGAATATCTCTTACTTAGGTACCTCCACAAGATTGCTAAAAAAAGAACATAGCATGATGAAAAAGACGCCAAACTTGATGAAAACAAAATTTTATCGTCTAAATGTTTATGTTATTATTAAGAGGAAAGATCAAAAGTATTTTGGGGGTATTTTTTTACATTTTTAAACGTTCCTAGCACGTCTGAAATTTTTGTTAAAAATCTTTTTTTTTTTTTGAGTCAGCAAAATTGACCATTTTTTTTTCCATTTTAAAAAAACTGAAATCTGACTTTTGAAATTTTTTAAATATCAATTATCATTTTTTCAAAACTTATTTTAAGAAAATCAAAAATTATAATGTTTATTTAAAATATTTTGAACCAAACTTAACTTAGCTTTTGTGCCAAAAAAGATGTAATTTGAAAATAAAACAAAGCAGGTCATAAACTTTTGCGTCTCTTGACATGTGATGAATTCCATATTTACGCTAATTTTGTTCTCTGACGGAAGGAGAAAAGTGAAATAATTTACATTTACGTGAACAAATTATTTACCCAGTTATTTTTAACAAAAACTTTCAGCGGTCTAATTTTTTTTTTTTTTACTTAGCTTTCACCTTTACGTTTATGATGCTTTATGGGAAATATATTGTAAAGAAATTAAAATAAAACTGTTAAGAGTGACATTAAATTTCATATTTCTTAAGAAAAGTATCTAATTAATTTATAGGTACCTTTCTTATGAAATTTTATCAGAATTGTACATAAAATACTATAATTTTATGTACATTTATTACATTCTACTGTTATTTGTATTTGCATTCATTTTATTATTAATTTTGATATTTCATTTATGGAAAAATGTCGTAACTGAGATTAATATAAAAATAAGATCATATAAATTTCATAAGATGATATTGATACTTGTAGGTACCCTTCTCAGTTGAAATTGAAAAATCAAATTAACTTCTCCACACGTGTTTCAAAAAAGTAAAGGCCTTAACAGCGGAGAACAATGCTTAACTCAAATAACGCAAACTTAATTATATTCTGGTTGGTCTTCCGTATTTTATAATTACAGCTCGATTATAAGCACAAAATTACATTTCTTAATTACTGGGGATCTTCTGATTAGTCAAAATTTTTACAACGCGCTAAAAAAAGATCTATCTCATAAGGACACTTATGAAAGCCGATCTTGACTTTTAACTAATTTTATAATATTTTAACAACTTAAATGTAAAATCTATTATAATTAATGAAATAACAAATAATTGTATTAAAAATTCATTTTTCATCGAAAAATTTTTTGCTTTCAGAAAATATTGTCCATATTCATAAAAACAACTAAAAGCAAATAAAAGCATTTGAAATTAAATAATATCTTTGTTTTATTGAGTTTTGTATGTTACAATTCAGAGCTGATTTGCAGGTACTGCGTATCCAATTAAAAACAAAAAAAAACATGATTTGCATTCCTCAAAGCCCTGTGCTTTTAATTATTGTAATCACTAAAACTGATGCGATCAATTTCTAGCGTTTTCATAAAATTAGTTGGGGGGTAATAAATATTTTAAAAAAAATATTTCTACCATGACTTTCATAAAAAAACATTTATAATAATTTTGATCATCTGTGAATAGTTCCTGAAAGTTTCATTAACATCCGATAATTATTTCTATTTTTGCACGATTTTTTCAAATTAATGTGTGTCATACCAAAAAACGTGCTAAAATTGTCTATGTTATTTACTAGTTCCACTGATACAAATAGAAACAAGGTTTTTTTAATCAAAATTTAGAATGTTCTAAAAAGAAGGAAAATTTTTTAAAAATAATTAAAAAAAAAACTTGGTCTTTCCTCTTAATAATAACATAAGCATTTAGACAATAAAATTTTGTTTTCGGCAAGGTTGGTGTCTTTTTCATCAAGCTATGCTCTTTTTTTAGCGATTTCGTGGAGGTACCTACTCTTACTAAAGGAAACTTTTCCTATGCTAACATACAGGACTATAAAATTTAAAAAAAAAAAAAAAAAAAAAAAAAAAAAAAATTAAAAGAAAAATTCAATATTTAAAATATATGATACATAAATTGATTTCACAAGCTAAAATAATAAAAAAAAAAATATTCAAAATTTACTCGCTTCCATTTATTAAATTACATCACTTAGCTTTATTCATAATTTACCGTGACTTTCAGTTAGCCTGAAGTATATTTATGAGCATTCTTAAAAACTAACAATATTTTTTACTTCTGTTTATAAGTACTTGTTGCAAAATAAAATCCTTACATTTGCCTTATTAAAGTCCATCAGAGGACAAAATATGTTTACTAAGAAAAGTTTTCCTTTTTGTCTATTCATAGGAAACTCAAAGTGGAAAAAATTTTGTGCAACACTTTGTCCTTTAGGACTTCATTGGACTAAAGTGGTATTTATGTTAATGAGACTAGATATGTGCAAAGTAGAACAAATTTGTGCATTTCTAGTCTCATCAACATAACTATTACTTTAGTCCAATGAAGTCCTAAAGGACAAAGTGTGTAATACAATTTTTTCCACTTTTTTTATTGATTTTCCTAGCATTGTTCTGGTATATAAGAAATTTATATACCTTCCTCTCCCTTTCTATAAGGAGATCACTAGATTCAGCCCCAGATCAAATGATGTAACAATGTTCTACCATAGATATATTTAGGATATTATTAACTCAATAAAGACATAACTGTTGGTTATTAAGTTGTGTTGCTAAATAAGAACATTTCATTTGTAAAGTTTGCATCTAACTACACTGTCATTAAGACTTAAGAATCTGGTAGTCCCTTAAAGAACCAAGATCCACATAATGCATTCAATGTCACATCCAACTAATTCAAATTATTTTCTTAAAAAAAAGTTACCTTTAATCTATGTTATATCTAAAATAAATCTTTGCTAATATTTGTATCTCACAGTTTAAATAAACCCAATCATAACCACTAACCAATTCTGCTGTGGGCCAAGGAGAGATGAAAAATAAAGAAACCCCTTCCTGCCTACATGTAGGATAAGCATTTTTGGATGGATAATATAATGATATTTGCATGAAAAAGAAATACAAATTCACTAATTGGTATCAGTGGAAATTGTTGGGATAATTATTTTTTGCTGGTCAAAATTTGAATGTAGAATGTAAAGATCTATGTAGAATGTAAAATGTAAAAGCTTCTCAGCTAAAAAGCCGAGAAGCTTTTAATTTGTAAGACAAAAGAAACTTTAGAAATCCCCACTATAATGAATAGCTTGAAAAGATATCAATGTGCAGGTAGTATAACAAATCAGAATCTGACTAGTATGATTCCTGCACTACACACTAATGCCCTTGGAAAAGGAATTAATCCATCTTCCATGCTATGGGTTAAATGATACAAAGCCCCGACACTCATATTCTGGGTGGTAACTAGTCAAGGAAAAAGAAACCGAATTCAAAACTGATCTTTTCAAGAAGGGTCATGTTTAAATGCATTTATTATCCCTAGACTGACATTATTCTGCAGAGGATAAACTATGATAATAAAACATGAAGGCTGTTCAGAGATTTTATGGCATACTGTTCATCACTTCTCCTGAAAAGTGTGTCTAGTTCTACACAACTCTTCACTGTGGGATGGTCTAGCAATAGAGTTCTAAACTGAGCTCAGATATCAAAATCATTAATGTCATTTTTTGTTTTCACATTATTATTATTATTTATTTTTTTTTTTTTAAGTAGTATCATCCCGAGCAAGGTGACAGGAATTGAAAGAGAAGACTTTAGTGGGGAGGATTGAGGAAAGGACAAAAAAAAAAAAAAAAAAAAAAAAAGAAACAGGGTTGAAGAAGACAGAATATGGTGATTAACTTTGTATTTAAATATTTGGAGATTTTAGTTATTAGGAAAGCAAAAAATTAGAAGGCAGTTCCACAGATGAGAAGTGTAAAAAAAAACAAAAAACTATTAAAGTAGAAGTGGCAGTTGCATAAAGCTAGTTCAACAGGTAAAGCAATGAGAACTATTTGCCAATCTAGTAGCACCAGAGAAAAAAAATCTCAGAACAGTTGCCATGGAAATATTTGTAGAAAAGAAAGAAGGATGCCATATCATATCAGAAAGAAAATGACTGAAGTTGAGATGCCTGGTTAAGATCAGTTATATTACAGACTCTTCTTTGAATTTTGTCAAGATGTACAGCAGAATCACCAGACTAGATATGGTGACAGTATTCAATATATGGATGAATGGCAGATTTATAAATGTGTAAGATGGATTCTGACAAGAAAAATCTGGCATGACAGTGAACCAACTTTCCTTACAGAAGATGTAGTAATTGATTCACTCCACTTCATGTTAGAAAATGTGAAGGTGTAGAGTGGTACTCTTAAAATTTATCATCATCCATGCTGATGGCAGGCAGAAAAACACAATTGTAAAAATTGTCTGATTTTTTTTATTTTTTTTATTTAGCTGTGACGAAAAAGTTTCAGATTGTTTTAATGTAAATTGTGACCTCCTCTCACAGACCCTAACCAACATGCAAAAATTGATGGCAAAGCAATAGTTAATGTCACATTGAATAATGCATTCCTTTCTTGTACCCTGAATCCTAATGCTATTGAAAAAGAGGTAGCTGCCATACTCAAAGCTCTATGGAAGTGGTGTCATTTTCTACTTTGCAGACATTTCAGAATCATAACAGACCAAAAAATTATTAGTTTCATGTTCAATAACACTAGAAAATCCAACATAAAAGCGATAACATATCATTGGTGCATTGAGCTGTCCCAGTTTAAATTCAGTATTATTTATCGTCCAGAAACTGAGAATAGTATTGCTGATACTTTTTCTTGCATCTCTGCTCTCACCCACATGTTGCAAGACCTTTGTGATTTGTATCTTCAATTATGTCACCCTGGCATTACATGCCCAGATCAAGAAACCTCCCATTCTCTTTAAACCAAATAAAAAGTGTAACCAAGAGACCTTGCACCAATATCTGAAACCAAAATTCATAACCAGTATCAGGAGGACACTCTAAAACAATACTACTATTCCAACAATTAAATATTGATTTTAATGGATTCTTACCATTGTCTGTAAATGGTAACAAATAGCTACTTATTGTAATCTATGAATTCTCCCATTTAACTATCACACACTACCTGAACCAACTATTTTCAATTTTTGGTATATTATACACAAAGGCCTCAGATTTCCTCTTAGAGGAAAACAAAAACTACTTGCATGAAAAAAGCATTGCTACAGCGAAAACAAGTAGATACTATCCAGAATGCAGTAGGCAAATTGAAAAGTGGCATCCTGTAGAAGGCTATTCAAGTAACCTTACATTCTCATAACATGAAACTATCCTATTGGGAAAAAGTCCTACCTGATGCACTCCATCCAATTAAATCCTTACTCTGCACAACTAATGTAACCCTCCATGACAGATTATTTAAATACAGCTGAAAATCCACATCTGGAATCTCGATTCCTTCTTGGGCAAAACCAGGACCAATATATGTTAGGAACCACACCAAACCAAGTAAGCATGACACTCCCGTTACTCCTCCTATACTTCTGGAAATCAATCCTCACTATGCACATATACATTTACCTTCCGACATTGAATCTACAACCAATGTGTGAGACATAGCTTCCAAATCTACTAATTGAGAGGACACTTGTACTAATGACAACTCTGCAAACCCCCATAGATGCCTGCTAATCATCTGTTAGTGTTCTTGAGAGTTCTTCCATCAAAAACCTTCTGAGCCTAAAGGAACCAACACATCCTGTGGAATTAATACTATTGAATCAGTGCAAAAATCTTCCAGATTACAAAGAATTCTCAACAAATACAGAGATTTTGTAACTGGATGGAGGACTAATAAATTCCCCACTTCATAATATTTCTTAAAGAGAGAAAATGTTGTAGTATAAATTGGGACCTCCTCTAGATTAGTTGTACCCCAGCAGATACTCTACTGTATGTTAAGGACACAAAGTTACTCCCCCACTTCCTGTTAAGAAACTATTATATTTATTTGAATGTATGTTTTTATTTGCTATTAAAACCTATATAAATGGTTATTAAGTCTTGTTATCTCACAACACAGATTTAAATGGAGAACAACAGTTCTTAGTTTAGCAATGATCATACAATGTGCATCTATATAAATTAGGCTATTAAAATTCATGCCTTTTGGCTGTTGATGTTACTTTTGAAACTCAAACTGATATCTAGTATGATAAAGCATTAAACTCTGAAATTACATCTAAAATCCTGTACTTAATGACAGGTTAATCAGTTTTGTTACCACAATGTGCTCTACAGCTTCCTGTCTCATTACAATATTTTTTTCTTTTATGCCTAGGTTTTCTGTGATACATGATCTTGTAAAGTATGTTGGTTTCCGTTTTCTTTTGGCTCTCTTACTTTAAAATGCTGTGATTGTGAAATTCTCACAAGCCTTCTTTATTCATGAATTCAAAATTTCAGCTGTTTCCAACTAATGAGTAGGTTCTCGAGAATTCCTATTCTGAGAATAGTTTTATACATACTCTGTCCATGGCATTGTTATCATTGCAAAAAATACCTAATTTTATTTGTAATAAAATTGTTCAACTTCCGCTGTCATATGAGGATAGACATCACATAAGTCTCACACTTAGTATTTTATGGTATGCTTTAGAATCTTAGTAAATTTCTGAAAATTATCTCATTCCTATTGGCCTTAAGGTTTGTTGCTTTGGTTTACATTTTTCATTACTAAGATTTCTCTAAAATAAAGACCGATAGACATAATACACTGTTTAATAAATAAAAATGGGGCATCAATCTCAAATATGAAGTATCCACTATAATTAACTAATCCTAAAACTATATCATTCTACAGATGGTAATTATACATTGTATCAAAAACTGGGACACACATCACCAAGGACTGAAATCTTGTGTTAAGAGTATTACTACTACCATAATCAAAAAACCTCAAAATAATTTTTGATTTCCATAGCTTGCTCATTATCAAATGTACTTGGGTAATTAATGAAACTATCACAATGCTCATGTCAACCTACAGGACTCAGTTTAGGACTGCAACTGTGCTAAGGATTGGTTTGACAAAGCACTTATTCAGATTAGCCCAGTTGGCAATGCATAGGAACATAGACAACCATTCTGGTCTATTGCTAAAGGAAAGATTATTAGTAAAAAATTTAGGTCCAACTTTAACTTCACATGTGTGCAAGGCAGTGGTAATACTTGATGCATCATTCTAATTAGAAAACTATACCTTGAAGTACACTTCATGCTGTTATAGGCTATAACAGGGTTAGGAAGTTGTATAGTTTGTGTAAACTTGTGCTCAAACTCACTAGCACATTAATGTTTATACCACTGGACAAACAAATTATAGATAGGCAGTAAAGTATCTGAAGCAGATATCAAGAACAAACTATTCAGGTTTTCCAAAAGGAAATCCACACAATTTTCCTTCAAATCAGTAACAAACTTCAGATACTGCAAATTTGGCTTTGTCACTTAAAAATAAATGAATTTAGTTCTCATAATTCAGTCAGTTCATATCAAATACTGTCCCACAAAACTACATTGCTGTCAGTGTAATTTAGAGACAAAAATTTTTTTTAGCTCAGATTCAACTAAGACTTTCACCAATACACACAACACATTTGAAATGTAACAGAAAATGCTTTGTGGCTAATCAATGGTCTATCAGCATAAAAACATTAGTTACTAGCATATTGGTAATGCTGATCCTATTGGTGAGAGCTACTTTACCTCTTTGGGAGCAAGAAGAGTATTCTATGAAAATTTTAAATTTCCTTAAAATTTTTTGCACTGTACACAGATTAACACTCAAATACACAACAATGTTAATATTTGAATACTGAAATTGAACTATTATTACTATGTTAGTGACAGCCAGCTGCAGTACCAATCTAGTTTACATTTTTAATTTATTGTTCCAATAAAAGTCTCTGCATACTTCTTTCGCATCTACATTAATGCACTTATTTGTAATATTTTAGACAACTGGATTATCACATGTGACCCTACTATTCACTGTTCTATTGAATACAATGGGGAAAATAATAACCCATGTTATTCAATTACAATAAGGTGAAAAGTCACAATCAGTATTTAATGTTTCTATGCTTTTTCTGCTGACAGGAAATGTATAAGTGCAGGAGTTAAATGAAATGGGAAGTAAGACCTGTCCATAAAGTTTCAATTTCCAAAATATTTTAGAAAACAATACTACAAGTTTGTGCACAAATGGATATTAAGAAATTTCATTTTTCATTATTAGACATGCATTACTCAGTTATCACAAATTATATTTTTTGTTTGGAAGAGGCTAAAAATATTATGCATACAATCATTTCACACAAACACAATAGATGAACAAGAGATTCTTATTTCTAGCTCTGATACAAAACTGTCACTAAATGGTTTTATCCAGGGATTAATGTTGTCCTAGGTATAATAGAACATTACTGTTTGGGATGACTATTTGTATTATCTATAAATGTGGAAAACAGTATCTAAGTGTAATAACTAATTAACCAATCATGACAAATTTAGTCAATCTACAAGGCAGGTAGTTCTTAAAAAAAAAAAATTTTGATAAAGACTTTTTTTTTTTATTATGAATAATTGGAATATGCTAATGTTTTCTTTTTATAGAGAGCACAATTCTTAAAGTATAATAAAAGTTATTGAGCATGAAAGTTAATAGGAACACTTATGTACAATTATACAAGGTGACTTAAACAGCTAAATCTGGAGTCCTGATAGTATACCATTTCTACGATTAACAGGGAGCAATAAATTAAGCATTAAATCAAGCAGCAAATCTGAGAGCATGTCTTGAATATGTCACAAAGTTCTTTAATATAGATCATTTGAAAGGTTTTCTATAAGTGGCACAGATTTATCCAATTTTATTGGATAAATCTGCACAAAAATTTGGAAAAACAAAAGATTTACATCAAAATGAGTAACACAGACAAAGAAACAATAGGTAGCACTGTTATTGCTTTAGAAAAGTGTAAATTAGAATAATTTGAATGTTAAGTGGTTAAAGAAATTATAAATGGCGCTATATATATATATATATATATATATATATATATATATATATATATATATATATTAGTCCTTGGTGGGATTTTAAAAGATCCTTTAAATGTCCACAGGAATCCTAATAATAAAGGTTATTTAAGAAATCTTATATGCCACAATTTTGGAGCTGACTAAGAGTTTGTTTCACAAAAGTCAATATCTATATAATCAGGTAGACTATATCATTATTTAAAGCAATGAGATTGACATTTATATTGCCATCATACAAAATATACAATAAGTTATACTTTTAATTTTTTTTATTATTTTACATAATTGTTGATATATAAAGAAAAAGAAAAGTAATTAGCAGATTAATTAATATATATTCCAACATTAAAGCTGGTATAATAACTATAACCTCAGAATCAATTGGAGATTGAGGAGAAAATGTCTAGTTATGAGAATGCCGACAGAAGCCAGATTATCAAAATCACTATCATGAACAGAGATGGAGTGCCACAGAAGTAAAGCACTTTAAATGTATGAACTGCCTGCAAACAGGATGTGACCATGCCAAGAACCAAAGAAATGACAAGCATAGAAGCAGGAGGATGGGGTCAGAGAAGCAGGAGAATTGGGGGAGAGAAAACCACCCACAAAATCCTCAAAAAAGAAATAAAAGGTAGATATGGCTCCTAAATCCAGCTCAGTTATGAGGAAATTTTAACAGGAATTTCTATTGGGATAAGGTTGGGACTGCAGTCAAGCATGTGTAGATAGAAAAACAGCATCAGTAACAACATCAACTGACAAAAAATAAAACACAAAAAAAAAAAAAAAAAAAAAAAAAGAAGGAAAACACAAGATAAATGTTACTATGGTCGCAACTAAATGATATAACTATTTGACTATTGCAGCTGCTAGATTTAATTTTGTTGTGGTAATGGGGGAGATCAATTTGACCATTGGTTGCTGGACAAATATCATTCAACCACTGCCAAGTACAACAAGAGCACTTACTTGTGCAATCCCAGTCATGGAGAGAGCCACGCCTTGTTTTGTGTAGACCTGTTGGCTTTCTATTGCTAAGCTCATAGTTGTCAATGACAATCTTCAGTTAGAAGTAGAAAGAGAAAGTTGTTGGAATAAAGGGAGAAGAATAATAAAAAAAAAAAAAAAAAAAATGTAAATTAAATGTAGTAGCAATTATTAAAAGAAAAATAGTTATTTCAGAGTGATGAGGGTGAAAGAAAAGTTACCACTGAAATTGATAACATTTCATGGAATTTTGATTACTTGACTAGTAAATTGAATTTCATTCTAATTTTTTTTTTTTGTTAAGTAGGTAAACAGGGAAAATGCAGAGTTTAAATTCTTAAAAAATAGCCCTTCAACATAAGGTGACATACTGGCTCAAAAAGGGCTGACCAAATTAATGGGATTTCAACTAAAACAAATTTGTTTGTCACTTCATTAATACCAATTTTGTGATTTTATCTGGTTTATAATTAAAGCTAAATTTTTAAAAAAATATTTCTTCCAGATAAATTACAAGTATTGACCAGATTTATTTTTAGATGTTGGAAATGGGGTAGGGGGAAAAAAGTTGCTGCAGGAACAAGCCTGTTCTGTTCCATTAGAGAATGTGGTACCCACATATCAAGTTTGGGATCCAACCCAAGTCTCTTCAAATAGTGAAAGGCAGATATCCATTTTTAAACACTTAGCAATCTCTTCCAATGAAATCTTTGGTTTATTCTTGATGATGGCATGCAAACTGTCTTCATTGATGTTGGAAGTTTGTCTGAAGCATGGTTGATAGTTCACCAACAAAATCTGCCAAACCACTTTTTGACCCTCTGAATATATGGAGCATAATCCAAATAAATGATTTTTGTTACAGATCCAACTCTTATTTTTTCCAGAAATTCATAGAGTATATGGTGAAAGTGCAACTTTTCATCCTACATGTTTAAGGCATTCATTTGTGGGAAAAATGTCAACATGCAATAAAATCTGACTCACAATGATACAAATTTTCAATGTAGAATATACCAGAAATCGGCATCAAAATAAAAACCAGTGTAAAGTTGCAGTCATTTTATTTTAACAATGAAAACCAGGCATAACTTTTGTAATGATCTGGTATCTTCTCACCTCAGAAATTTAGACAGAAATTACTGATCGTCTTGTTTATGACAGGATAAGGGGAGATAGAAAAATTTTACTACAGTTTAAAACATGAATTTAAACACTGTCCTTCTCATTGAAATGCAGCATAGTATGAGTGGGTGTACTTATCTCAAACAGAAATTAAACATAGTAAAATGAACTGAAGACAAATTTCAAGAATTCATGTAAGAAGTCAGGCTAGATAAAACAAAGAATCATTAATATTAACTTCTTACCCTAGTGAAGGAATGAAAGATTTTCAGTCAACTGATAAAAATCTCAGTTGTATTGCTTGTTTTACTCTTATTTTTATAACAAAGATGTTTATCAATAATTAGAAAGTAGTTATAAGGGGAGCAAGCTTGCAAGTTGTGATTCATCTGATAGATTTTTTTTTTAAGAATTAGGAAATGGATTTGTATAAAAGTTAACCTTATTGCCATGCTTCAGCATAAGTTAAAAAGCATTAGTTTCTTTTTGCATTAATTCAATAAAAACATTAATAAGTTTAAAGGCTAAAAAAAATAAATTCCCCTACTCCCAATCAGATTTTATGCCTAAGTAGCAGAAAGCTCTGTTTAAGTAGAAAAATAAGAAGCCAATTAAATTTAAAGTATGCTAAAAAATCCTCCCTGAACCACCAGTTATCCAAAATTTGTTAATCAGTTTTTAAAATTTCTAGATTCCAGATTTTAAATTTCTATTGTTTTTCCCACACTTTATAAAGATGGGCTTGGTGAAGAAATAAAATAATTTTAGGACCTCACTCAAAACTAATATATAACAGAAAACTTGATACGATATTCTGTAACAAGTGACAAAATGCAAAGATGCACTTTTCCCTGTAAATAAAAATACAAGTTGACATTAGCACAACACATAAGATGAACCAAACTAAATACCATTTTTACATTTGTTATTGACAGCAAGTTTGAAAAAAAATCATTTCATATCTTTCAAGACAAAAATATTTTCCTTAGTTAAACTAGACTATAACTGGTCACCTGTTTTCAGAGATATACAAAAAGAACATTTTAACAAGCAATCACACCAAATAACTGATTTACATGAGAGATTACTGTTTAATAGCTGGGAGAATTCATGCAAGGGTAGCTAAGGACTAATATTTTTTTTATTCCTTAAGTCTAAATTATTCTAAAGATCTAGAAGTTCACAAATATTGTGAAATAAAATTACTTTTTAGCATAAAAGATTACACAGGTCATTTGCAGACAAAGAAATTAGGTTCTCTACTGTTAGTTTCATAAGAACTTGCTGAGGATAAAATTCTTCCTATGTTGGAACTATTAAGTTATTAGAAAAGTCTCTAAGAAAAAGCAGATTAGAAATTAATATAAAACCATCACCCACAGATCATCAAGTTTTATTAAAGATGTACCTCTTGGCAGGGATTGAACCTGCATTCTCTTTTCCTTTTAGCCAAGTGTCCTCTCAGCAAAATTCAATTACCCTTTTTAAGAAACATACATCTCACCGAGATTTTCCAATGTCTATATCTAACTTACATTGTAAACAAAGTAATTTAAACAATTGTTTGTTTTGGGTATGAAAATATAGGTACCAAAGAGTCCTAACCAGAGATTTAGATATCTTAAAAGGGGAATTAGCTTACTTAGCTAAGAAGTGATCTGTGCAGAAAGGTACATTTTCATTGATGATCTTGGTTGGTAAATGGTAATTTCACCATGTATAAACAGGGATGTTTTCTATACATATGCTGGACTGGATTTAAAGCAGCAATAAAAAATGTAGGGTCAAAGCCAAAAAAAATAACAAACCAGCAAAAATTTAATTGGGGAAGGGGGAATAATTAAGCTGTAATGCAAGCAAAGAAATGGAAATTTTTCTATTAGATTTAATATTATGAAAAAAAAACTAAAATACAATTTGATAAACATTCTGTAATAAATAGAAAAGTCAATGGAAATGAATAATCCAAAATTCACTTTATTCAGTAATAAATTAATATTCAAACCATAAAATGGCTCTCTTCAAGTAATCAACAGAAGTCATATTTTAATTTTGTTTTGCAGCAAAAGTATATTTTACTTATAAAGAATACAACCTAAAAGGGCACATTTCCATTTTCTTTTCTGCTTCAAATTATGGATTGAATCAGCAAGCAAAGAAAACATTGTATACTTTTTCAAAGTTTAACCTATACAGATAAAAAGAATTTCTATCATTGTAAAATGAAATCTCAACTACACATGACAGGAATTTCTGCTACAGTTAACCACAAGACAATATTTGAAAGTGACAAATCTTTGGCCCCATTCTTGTTGTAATCAAAGAGATTTTGATTTCTAAACATTTTACAATTGGTGTTGGTGGTAAAGAATAATGACTAATAAGCTTAAAAAAAAAAAAAAATCTCCATGTCAAAACTTTAAAATCTGATCCTCTTAATAAATTTTCTTTAGTTCTTAATAATAATAATAATCCTAAATTTGAAGAAAGACAAGCAGATAGAATAAGACTTAAAAAAAAAAAAAAAAAAAAAAAAAAAAAAAAAGAAAGAGAGAGAGAGAGAGAAACTGCAAATGTTTTAGGTTATAATGTGGATTTATTTTGGTATATATATTTTATTTTTCATATTTCTGCTACACGAGTTTTCAGTCTAGAGACCTTCTTCAGGTAAATAAAAGGAATAAAGTTTTAAAAAGGAATAAATTTTCCTTGTGTTCTTTTAATGTCTCATTGTTTTCTATATTTGTTAGTGAGCCTTGAATTCCTTTCTGGACTGTTGGCAAAAGTAAATTTATGCCTAAGTGTTAATAAAAACTTTAGGCTTGGTTTGAGAGGTGGTGATGATAGATGTGTTGATAAGAGATGTCTTCCTATCCCTGTGTGCAGGCATGTTCCTGTTAGCTTGTATATGTGTATTCTCTCCCCATATATACATACTGTCTTATAATAAGGAACCAACATACATATGTACATACATATGTATGGAAATGGGTGTATGAAAAAATATGAAAATAAATATATATATATATATATATATATATATATATATATATATATATATATATATATATATATATATATATATATACATACACAAAGCCACATAACCAAAAACGTTTGTGGTTTCTCTTTTTAAGAGATATACATTTTTTCACTCATTGGAACAACTATAACAATATATATATATATATATATATATATATATATATATATATATATATATATATATATAAAATGTGTTAGCACATGCGATACCCTGTTTTCATCAGGTGCAGACCAGGAGTGATATCACGGTTTTGGTGGCTATGGAGAGACCACCACCCCTGACGCCATCAGCAGCGTTTGCACACCAGGCAGGGTATGAAGATAAGCTAACTGGTCATTCCTTTTTGTAAATTCTTGTAATGAAATAAATAAAACGTTTGTTGTTCTTTGAAGCTTCTATCCGTAATGAAAGTTTCCTGAACACATTTGCCGTTATTGACACGCTCGTAAAAATCAATATAGACGACCACGCAAATATTTCACTTGCGCATGTTAGGTTGTGATGTTGCACGCATTTTATTTGCTTGTTCTGATCTCGACCACAACACCCAATCTCAATAGGCATCACATTACACGTTCAACCATTTTCCACACATTTGGTGACTCATACCGGTTTTTAAGTTCGTGTGCCTCCACCGTTCTCTTCCCAAGAGAAGACAGTCTTTTTTGAGTTGGACCACAACACAATGTCAGGATGCTTGTCTGTCTGTGCGATGTGTATTGGAAATTTTAAGGATGTCATTAGATCCACTGAAACCTTTCAATCACTGGCACCACTCAGCAGCTTTATATTGGGGGCTGTTTGTTTTTTCTTTGCAGAGCATTCACCTTCCTTATGGAATTCGATCTTAGTTCCCTTGCAACAAGTTGTTGATTTGCTGTCTCACATTGTGTTCTTATTAGATCCCTTATCACCTCTAATACCTTGTTGTGTCACCACCTGTACATCTATATATATATATATATATATATATATAGTGTGTGTGAACATTGAAGTCAACACTTATAGGCAACAGGCTGTTTCATGGTAGGTGCAATCATCAGGCTTGACAATTACGTCTAGCTTGAAACAGCCTGTCGCCTCTAAGTGTTGACTACAATGTTCGCTTTTATATTTACACATGCTCTATCTCTGATATTGAGCACTTTATCCCATAAATATAGCACACCTTAAAGAGTATATTTCTTTATATATATATATATATATATATATATATATATATATTTAAATAATGATAGCATTAGCTTTTCTAATATATATATTTTTTTTTTTTTACACCTTACCAGATTTCTTTACTCAACTCTTGGTAGATGGTGGGGATTTTATTTTTTTCTAATTCCAGTAAGTTTGCATTGCAAAATATGATCCCAAAATGAAAATAGAAGTTGGAGAAGGAGAATTTTTTTTTTTTAAATTTGTATTGCTCAACAGAGCATATAAACCAAAGTTTAAAAAAAAGCTCAAGTAAACTTTTTTTTTGACATTAGTTTTAGCAACTTACTAGTAACATTTGAAGAGTTTCTTAAAAAAAAAAAAAAAAAGTGAATAAGTATTACCAATGCTAAGGACTCACTAAAACGGTATACATTACAATATTAGGTTAAATTGTAAAAATTACACATGGGGAGGGGGATTAAAAAAAATAAAATTAACATGACCCACTACAGAAAACCTGACATACATATTTGTCAGCCCTAGCACATCTGCTTGTATATGTTGGAAAGACTTAGCATACTGGCATGTAAAGATTTTGGTCCAACTACATAAACTGATCATACAACTTTATTTGATCGTTTAGATTTTATCAGTAGTGTCTGTTGACCTAGAGAATTGGAAAATAAATTGTTGCATTTTCGTAGGTGCCATGTAACAGAAGGCCCACAGCTTGAAGCTGAAAAAAGACCATGCAAAACTAGTTGGCCAATAAGAAAATTTGAGATGATAAAGTCATGGCATTATGCAAATTTCTAAGTAGGAATTGTTCCATCTTATTAACATGAGTGTAAAGTGCCTTGACAAGTGATTGTAGTTGATTAACTTGCCTTAAAAAAAAACAAAAAAAAAAACAACACTAAAATTATGGTTAAAATTTCTGTTGAAACAATGATGAATGGTGTGACTATAAAAGGGGAAAATAACTTAATAGAACCAGATGTCTGGAAATTGAGAAAATGTTAAAAAAAAAAAATAAAAAAAAAAAAAAATCCAAAAAACATTTGCTACTACTGGAAGTGTTTTAAGTGCAAAGAAAACTGAACACCACAAAAGTTAGACAAAATAGATGAAAAGATTGTGAGAGTCTCAGTAGGCAATCCAAAATTAACAGCCAGACAAATGAGTGAATGCAGTTTTAACAATAAGATTTCAGATGATAGAGTATGCAGAGTATTACAAAAAACAAATCATTAACTAAAAAAAAAAAAAACATTGTAACCAAAGATTGAAGTTGGTCAAAAGAACATCTAACATGCTAGAAAATGACAAAAAGTAATTTTTTTGTGATGAATACAAAATAAAGTCATATTCTAATGCAAGAAAATATGTAAGATGATCTGTAGGAGGAAAAATAAACAATGCAATATACAGCAAAGATGGTAGTGGACATGTAATGGCTTGGAGTTGCATCAGAAGTGACAGCAGAAAATTGGTAAAAAGTTGATAGAATATTAAAGTGAAAATTATTAGTTTACTATGGTCTAATCTGCCAGACTATGAAGATAAAGAAATCTTTCAGCATGATAATGCTCCTTGCCTCACACCACATGCAACAAAGGTATTTTTTGGATGAATGGGGAAAAAATTCCCAATTAGAAAATCTGCACATTGTTCCATTCAATGCCACATTGAATTGAGGCAGTTATTAGAGCCAAAGGCAGCAATAGTAATTACTAACTCAATACTTTGAACTTTTGTATTTTCTGTAATAAAAATCAACTTTTGCTAAAAAAAATAAATTCCTTTTTAACTTTAGAAAATGGCTAAAATGTGAACTTTTTGCTAGTGGCCCAGTATTTTTGCATGATCTCTTTTCAGCATCATTATACTTAAGATGCTATATCATCCATCATAGAGCATTAATGAAAATGCAGTAACTTGTTTTCTGTCCCTCAAAAATCATAAAATGCAATAAGAAAAGCATATTGCTAATCACTCAATTTTAGGGTAAAATTAACTTACCACGGTGGTTCAAAAGTCTCGCAGTGTACCTGCTAAATTATTTCTATAATCTCAGCAATAGAGAACTAGTTTAAAACAGGATCCAATTGCCAAAACAATCAAGTTTTTGTGAGTAAAATGTTTACTTTGTGTAGGTATCCCAAACTGCCATAATATACAGTGCAAACATGTCAAAATAGTG